>JAZKJV010002015.1:370000-971728 GCA_037367405.1 Ottelia alismoides
GCGTCAGTAACACTTGACGTATTAAGTAACTATAACATTAATATCAATCAAAATGAGTTCAGTAAAATGAACATTTGTAATCAATACTGATTGTATGGACATTAGTAATTTACATATTTAATTACTGATCTCACAACAATAATTACTTGAGAACTAAATATGTATTATTTGAGTAACATGAATGAATTACTGATCTCCGTACAATTTAATATTACATATGTAAATTACTGACAATTGTATCAGTATTACTGATCTCGCAACACACAATTACTTAAGTGCAATGTATATAAAACTGACCAAATGTACAATGACAATTTCTTTGGCACGAATTTTGAATTTATCTTTCCAAAACTATCTTCCTTTTTTAAGGACTCAGTATAATTGGAAATATAAAAGGCTCAAACGTATTAATATCCTTCCAAAACCATGATCATTCAAAATAAACAACCTTTAAAATGGAATCACACATGGACCGGTAACTTATGTATTGCTATTAGTAACACTCGATGTATTATAAGTAATTCAAAAAGGTTATATAAGTAAAAAGAGGAGTGTCAGTAACACTCGAAGTATTAAGCAACTATAACATTAGTATCAATCAAAATGAGTTCAGTAAAATGAACATTTGTAATCAATACTTACTTTATGGACATTAGTAATTTACATACTTAATTATTGATCTCATAACTATAATTACTTGAGAACTGAATATGTATTACTTGAGTAACATGAATGAATTACTGATCTCTGCACAATGTAATATTACGGATGTAAATTACGGATGATTGTTTCAGTATTACTGATCTGGCAACCCACAATTACTTAAGTACAATATGTATATTGCTGATCAAATGTACAATGAGTAATTCTTCAGCACGAATTTTGAATTTATCTTTCCAAAGCCGTCTTCCTTTTTTAAAGGACTCAGTATAATTGGAAATATAAAAGGCTCAAATGTATTAATATCCTTCCAAAACCGCGATCTTTCGAAATAGGCAACCTTTACAATGGAATTACATGTGGAAAGCCTACATTTGGTGCTCACCAAAACTCAAATGGGCAAGGAGCTCACTGGATAAGTCCTATATATAGGAGTGATCCTATGAGAGCCAAAATCTGTGAGAGCATGAGAGCATGCATTCTGGACCACTAGAATCAACCAGGAGAGAGAAGAGTAGGAGAGAGAATACACAATCTAGTGGTTCAGAACGCATGCTCTCACAGGTTTTGACTCTCATATGATCACTCCTATATATATAGGAGTGATCCTATGAGAGCCAAAACCTGTGAGAGGATGAGAGTATGCATTCTGGACCACATGATTCAACCAGGAGAGAGAAGACAGAATCATGTGGTCCAGAATGCATGCTCTTGTACTCTCACAATTTTTGCTCTTATAGGATCACTCCTCTCTCTCTCTATATATTATATATATGGGATTGGGGATCCTAAACCCAGGTGTAGGTAACTTTCCTACACCATCCCTATTTTCTCTTAGTTTTTTTATTTTTTTAAAATGGATCATTAGGTGATTAACTTAAAATATTAAGTTGAATATATGTTTTAAATTTCATGTATAACAGATATTCCTAACATGTCCATCGGAAGGGGTCGATTTCAGCAAATCTGAGACCGTTAAAATCTGATTATCTTGATGAATAAGTTAGAAGTCTCAAAATAAGTTGAAATTTGAATGACACGATGATGATATATTGTGATCTAAATATACTAAAGATCCATTTAAAAAAATAAAAAAACTTAAAGGAAATAGGGTGTTAGGAAAGTTAGCTACACTTGGGTTTAGGCTCCCTTTTACCTATATATATATATATATGAGAAACTTCAAATGAGGCGGGGTCTCACCATATATATGGTGAGCCACCCTCAGTTTATGCATCTTTCTAATATATTTTACAATTTCTTTTACATACATATAACAATAAATATTAACACAACATGTATAGTGAAATAAAATTCTGAAAATATTATTCTATTAGATGGAAATGTTAATTTAAATTAGATGCTATATTTTACAAAATCCAATTTTTTACAATGTACAGTTTATACTTTACAAATTGTTACAGAGTTTTTACTAAATTCACAGTGGCCTTTACAATTTCAGAAAAGCCCCACCTCATTTGAAAGGTCCCATGTATATGTATATATATATATAATATGGCTGGAGAAGCTACACCCGGGGGTGTAGCTAACTATCTGCACCCGGTCCTTTTTTTCATTGGTTTTTTGTGTTTTTGAAATGAAACCTAGGGGGATTTAAATCACCATATATCACCATGATATCATATCAATTTCAACTAAATTCGACATTTCTATCATCTCCATCAAGGTTATGACATTTTAACGGTTTCAGAATTATTGAAATTGACCATATCTAGATGGGCATGTTAGGAGTGTTTATTTTGCATGAAATTTGAAACACATATTCTTGTCAATAAATAAGTAAATCTCCATAAGTTTTTTTCAAAAAAATAAAAATCCAACAAGAAAAATGGCCGGGCATAGCTAGTTAGCTGCACCCGCCGGTGCATACTCCCTTTTCCATATATATATATATATATATATATATATATATATATATATATATATAGAGGTAAATGGGGCTGCCCCCAGGGAGTAGCCAACTTGGCTACTCCCACCCTTATTTTTCTCTCATTTTTTTATTTTTTTGGAAAATAAAAATTTGTATATTCATAATTATATCCCTCTCACATTCTATTAAAATTTCGTCAGAAACAGAGACTCCTACGGCCTCCATCCAAACATGGTCGATTTAAAAAATCCTGCGACCGTTAAAAAAATGACGTCTGGATGGAGGGCTTAGGAGTCTCTGTTTCTGACGAAATTTTATTAAAATGTAAGAGGGATACAATGATGAATCACAAATTTTTATTTTCCAAAAAAATAAAAAAATGAGGGGAAAATAAGGGTGGGAGTAGCCAAGTTGGCTACTCCCTGGGGGCAACCCCATTTTATCCATATATATATATAGGGAAAAAGGAGCCTACCTCGGTGGGTGCATGTAACTCCCTACACCCGGCCTAATTTTTCATTATTTTTTGATTTTTTTTGAAATGAAACCTTGGGGGATTTAGATCATCATGTATCACCATGTTGTCATTCAAAATTCAACTTAATTCGAGACTTCTATCATCTCCATCAAGACTACCAAATTTTAACGGTCTTAGAATTGCTGAAATCGACCATGTCTAGATGAACATGTTAGGAATGTTTGTTTTGCATGAAAATTGAAACACATATTCCCCTTAACATATTAAGTAAATCCTCCAACTTTTATTTCAGAAAAAAATAAAAAAATAGTCGAAAAATAGGTGGTGCAAGGAGTTTCCTACACCCCATGGTGCAGGCTCCCTGCCCCCATATATATATATATATATATATATATATATATATATATATATATAGGGGCGATCCTATGAGATGAGATTTTGGTGAGATGGTGAGATGGGGATTCTGGACCACTAGTTCCAACCCGGAGACAGAAAGGGAGGAGAGAGAATACATCAACTTGTGGTCCAGAATGTCCCATCTCACCATCTCACAAAATCTCATCTCATAGGATCGCCCCCTCCCTCTCTCTCTCTCTCTCTCTCTCTCTATATATATATATATATATATATATATATATATATATGGGAAAAAGGAAGCTGCACCCGGTGGTGCAGCCAACTAGGTGCACCCTGGCTTTTTTCTCCTTGGTTTTTTATTTTTTTTGAAGGAAACTTATGGGGGATTTACTTAGTTTATTGTGTGGAATATGTGTTTCAAATTTCATGCAAAACAAACACTCCTATCATGCCCATCTAGATATAGTCATTTTCACAAATTCTGAAACCGTTAAAATGTCATAGCCTTGATGGAGATGATAGAAATGCCGAATTTACTTGAAATCGGTATGATATCATGGTGATATATAGTGATTTAAATCCCCCTAGGTTTCATTTCAAAAACATCAAACATAAATGAAAAAATGCCTGAGTGCAGCTAAGTTAGGTGCACCCCTGGGTGCAGCTTCCTCAATCCCTATGGGAAAAAGGAAGCTGCACCCGGTGGTGCAGCCAACTAGGTGCACCCTAGCTTTTTTCTCCTTGGTTTTTTATTTTTTTTGAAGGAAACTTATGAGGGATTTACTTAGTTTATTGTGTGGAATATGTGTTTCAAATTTCATGCAAAACAAACACTCCTATCATGCCCATCTAGATATGGTCATTTTCAAAAATTCTGAAACCGTTAAAATGTCATATCCTTGATGGAGATGATAGAAATGTCGAATTTACTTGAAATCGGTATGATATCATGGTGATATATAGTGATTTAAATCCCCCTAGGTTTCATTTCAAAAACATCAAACATAAATGAAAAAATGCCTGAGTGCAGCTAAGTTAGGTGCACCCCTGGGTGCAGCTTTCTCAATCCCTATATATATATATATATATATATATATATATATATATATATATATATATATATATATATCCCGTCGCACATCGCACCGCCCACGCCTCCCTCTCTCTCCAAGGTCACGACCCGTCCTCGCCGCCCACACATTCCTCTCTCCCAGCACGCTGCCCATACCTCCCTCCTCAGAACGGTCACCCGTGCACGCTGCTTGCGCCTCCCTCTCGCTCCACCGTCCGCACCTCCCTCCCTCCAATGCTGCGCCTTGTGATGCTTTTTCCACATATATTAAACAAATGCGACAACTTTAGGAGCAAATTAAGGATGTTGACCATATTCATCGTGATGTTTTCTGCAAGAAAAGAGGATCTATTACCTGGATTACCTAAACTAACAAAAAAAAGTTACAGGGCATGTAGACTATGCTGGTTTCTCATACTCCATCCCAGTGATATGTCGAGGTTACGAAACCTTACCAGCGTCTCGTGCAACTGCCACTTGCTCAAATCACCGCAAGATCTGAAACTTCATTCTATTACCGTCGTGGCCTCAAAAGGATTCTTGTGCACTTTTGGAGGCAAATCCTGAACATCGTTGCTCAACCAGAAATCTATCTCAGCTCAGTTCGCCTATGAGGAGGAGTTAAAGTTATAACCACCAACCAATCTAGTTCACCATCATGCGAAATTAGACACATCTGTGAATCAAAACCATAGCAATGGAACCATCACAGAAGTTCATATTGAGTAAAATCATCCGGATAGGAAGTTTGGACCAATCCTTTTTTAGCAGTAATAGAGTTGATGGCAACAATTGCAACATATATAGTGAATTCGTTCTTATCAATACACAATCTAAGAAAGCACCTTTAAGATATTCTTTAAGCTAATCTAACCACCCTAGTTGTGATTAAGAAATAATACAAACAGATTCAAAGGTAAATGAAATTCTTCAGAAATCCATATATGCTAAGGGGCATCATATGGATTTTTTGACAGTGCCTTCTTTATAAGGGATTTTTTCTTGTCAAAATTATCTTATATTCTTAATAGCCTTTACTCAGATTCATTTTATTCCAAATTGTAAATACATGAATTTTTCTCTAAAACCCAAAGGAAGATCATGAGGTAAGTATCCCATGTTGGAGGGAGGGAGACACGAGTGGCAGTGCTAGCAGAATCTGCATATTAGTCGACGTTTATAAACGTCGGGCTTGGTCATTATAAACGTCGTTTATGGATAAAACGACGTTACTTAATGTCGATCATCAAATGTTGTCCTAGCCTCGTCGTCTTTGGATATCTCGACAGAAAAATGTAAACGTCGGGCTAACTCTCTTTTTAGGGCCGACGTTCTAACGTCGAACAAAAACTTCAAACGGACCCGTTATTTACACCGTTAGGCTTTTAGCCAACATTCAAACGTCGAGGTAGAATAATCAAGGGTGACTTTTGAACGTCGTGTACGGTAGTAATCTTATTTTTATTTGTGAATAAATATTCAACTGGACATCTAACGTTTGCCAATGCCATCAACAGTGACGATTGCTTGATTGTGGCCAATAGTTGTATTTAATATAAAAGATATTTGCAAATTCAATAAAAATCTGTACATACCAACACACCATAATCACAAACGAACCTTTTTTTTATAAGAATTAATTAAAAAATAGAACATGCCTTACTTTACAATCTATTTTGTACAGAAGGTACGATTGCACGATGAAAAAAGGTATGACATTTTTTATGGCGTGGCTTTGAGGCTCCGGCTTCTTCTTTTTCCTTATCTTCGGGGAAAATGACATTTAACCGGGGAGTCATCGTCAGCTTTGGTCGGCGTCGCCTTGAGCTCTTCTCCTTGTCAATCTTTGCTCGGGTAGCATTTCAAGGATCAACACCTAAGTTCCGCCGATAGCCTTCGCTGTTGCACTGCCAATACCCTTCGCCGTCGCACTCCATTCATAAAATATCTGCAGCCATCAACTTGAGGAAAAAAGCCCTGGTACCCTGGCATCTATCTCCACCTTGAGGGGGCATAGCTCTGTCTTCTTCCATTGCAACCACGGCCGTTGTTTGCTCCGCATCGCCCTCCACGTTGCAGCACCCTTATCGTTGTACTCGTGCGACCCTCCTCCGCCTGGAGGCCCACTTACGCCATTGAACACTCGATTTGGGGAGGAAGATAACTCCAGAGGTCCTTTCTTTATGAGAGGAGGGGAAGGGTTATGTGGGAGAAGAGGAAATGTTTATACTTGTCAAAGCGGGAGGTGAACAGACGCACCTCACAGATTTCAGAAAAAGAATCTAACCCAACGTTTATGATATAAATGTTGGTATACAATGTCTTTCAACGACGTTAAAAAATCAAAAGTCGAATTAAGTTCACATTGGACGACGTTAACATTAATGTCAGCCTTGTCCCGATCAAAGTCGACGTTGATGGTGCTGGATGGTATGGGAATGTTGGCTTAGGTTAAATTTCTTGTAGTGGCTGGACGCAGGAAGGGGCAAACGGCGTGCGGACAGTAGTGCTGGACGGAGGGAGGCATAAACCGTGTATGTGGGCGGCGGTACTGGAGAGAGGGAGGTGTGGGCGGTGCGCTGTGCAGCGGGAGAGCAGGGAAACATCAGGCATCTTAATCTAACGGTGGAAAAGATGGGAAGAAGTCAAGTTTGCCTCCTCTTGAAAGGTAGGAAAAAATAGGGTTGCCTCCTAGGGGTAGTCAACATGGCTGCCCCTGTCCTTATTTTTCCGCATTTTTTTTATTTTTTTGAAAAATATCACCATGTATATTCATCTATATATCCCTACAATATGTCGTTCGAATTACGTCAGAAATGAAGACTCATATACCCTCCATCTAGAACAAATAATTTTAACTGTCTAAACATTGCTATAATGGACCCGTTCTAGATGGAGAGTATATGAGTCTCTATTTCTGACAAAATTTGAATGACATATAGGAGGGATATATAGATGAATAGACATGGCGATATTTTTCAAAAAAATAAGAAAAAAGAGCCAAAAATGGGGAGGGGGAAGCCCCATTGCACTCATATATGTATGTATGTATGTATATATGTATAGGAGAAACTTCAAATAAGGCGCGGTCTCACCATATATATGGTGAACCACCCTCAATTTAGGCATATTTCCAATGTATTTTACAATTTCTTATTTCATAAGTTTAATAACAAATACAATATTAGATGATATTGGCCAATGTTAATTTAAATTTGTATGTTATATTTTACAAAATCATTTTTTACTATGTGCATTTTATACTTTTACAAAATTGTTACATAGTTTTTACTAAATTGATATTGGCCTTTACAATCTCAGAAAAGACCCACCTCATTTGAAAAGTCCCCTTCGTGAGCGACCGTAGGGTTAAGTTATTAATTAAGCAAGTGTCGTTGTTACCCTAATCAATCAAGCGATCAATGAGAAAATAAATCACTTAAGAGATCAAACAGAGAAAATAAGCGGCTTTGCTACTTTTATTAACTTGGTAGAGCGATCATGGTCGAACTCAAGGAGCACAATTATATAATAAGTAGTCAATTTCAGAAATCAAGGGATTTTTATGATTTTTAGTGGTTTTTTAATTTTTAAATTTTTTTTTCAATATAAAGGAACTCAACACAAGGGATAAATATATGCAGACACAATCTTTTGATTTTTTTAAAATAAGATAAAAATGGTTGGAAAATTAAAGAAAAAATCTTTTTGTGTTTTGTATATTTTATACCTGTTAATTTTTATATGTTTTCATATGTTTTTGTAATTTTCTAAAAATCAAATAGTGAAAAAAATAAGAAAACAATTCACAACAAGAAATGTTTTTCAATTTAAAAATAAGTAGAAGGTCAAAATTTCTATGCATTATTTTTATGATAAACTAGCAATAAATTTCTACAAATAGGAACTAAAATAACAATTTTTTGATTTTTCTATGATTTTATAGGATTATTATAAATTTTTAGTTGTTTTTCAAATTTTTAGGTTTTTATAAGGTATATTTCAACAATAATTACATTGAAGCTAATAAAATACAATTACAGTAATTTTTATAAAATTATTATATGGTTTTCAAATTTTTATGTATTTTTTAAAACAAACAGGGACTATTTAAGGTGTTTTTCAAATTTTAATAATAGAAAATACACAAAAATCAATAAACAAAAACTACCATGAATACTACGTGCAATCATGCATCACATATTTTTTTTGCAATATTTGGACTTATTTTGTTATATCATGTTTTGGGGCCTAACAAATAAAAAAGCTTAAAATTCCAGGGGCCACTTATGCAATATCGCCATAATAGTCAAGTGCAGCACATGAACCAGACACACCATCGTATATATGAAAACAATCAATTCATTCCATAACAGCCAACAAGTTGAGGAGAAATGTAGCAAACATCCCAAAAAAATGCGTGCGGGTGCATGTGACTGAAACTCAAGTGGATTAAAATGCAAATATGAAAACTACATGCATCTTACTGAAAATATTTTTAACTACAAATTATTTTTATTGGACTAAACTGAAATAACATACATGCAAGGGAAACAAAAAATATACCCAAGGAGGCACATGACGTAGCACGTGTGGAGTCTAATGGCTCTAATGTTCCTCTGGAAAAGGATATGACGGTACAACATAGAGGTGCTGGTGTACATCTCTGATGAGCTGTTATCTGAAGATCTGACAGCTCTGGAAAGTCACTGGACGTGCAACTCAGATCTGCAGGCTGAAAAGATTTGACGTTTGACAATACAACCTGATCGTGCGACTTAGAAGTGATTTGGCGTTGGCCTCCTCATCTGACGGTGAATATGTATTCTGCAAGAACTGCGAAGAAGGCTGGTCCGACGAGCTTCGATCACAGGAGTTGGTCGCTATGGTGCTCCGATTGGCTCACGAATAGGTCGACCACATTCCAGGTGGAGATCCGTGTCGACTAAGACTCTCAGGTGGATCGATCGACAGTTGCATGTGCGGGACAATGGTTGAGCACCTGGGGATGTTCCACCACCTGGAACAAAGTGCAGGTTGAGCCTCCTCACGCATGATAGTACCTGCACAGGGTAATGGGATTCGGAGGCTTTGCTCCGGTCTGGTTATTGCATATAAAATAAAAGGGAAGCGATTGGGGAGTGGATCTCTTGTTCCCAGCGAAGGCGGAGGTGGGAACCTGACCTAATCTTGCTCTGGTGAGTGGTATCCTGGGGGATCTGGTCACGCTGGAAGATGGAGAGAGAGAGTCGATAAGGAGATCGAAGTGGATAGGGGTGTGACATGGAGCCCCAACCAACTAGTCGGAGGGAGTGGAGCGGCGGTAGAGGTGATATGCTTAATCGGATGAACGACGGAATGTAAGTGGCAAAGAATGTACTTGGAGGTTTCACAATCAACAACAATGAGCGACGGAGGGGAAGGTGAGGTAGTGGCCTCGATCGGGTTGCAGAGGACCTGTAAGGCTACACACAGTGGAGGTCCGGCCATGTATTGAGCTGCGTTCGAAAAAAGCACCAGAGCGAGCTCCGAAGGGCACTCCGAGGAGCTATCACTCTCCTGAAGGTGGCCAAGGGGTTGTGGTGGTGAGGGATGAGCTACTGTCCAAGGGAGGTGGAGTGAAGTATTTATAGGGCTCCTGCAGGGTCTGGAAAGATCAGACGAGCGAGCGAAACCCTAGGAAGATCTGACCTCGCCTAGGGATATGCAAGGATCACGGATCCTAGGAGCAGATTCTGGCGTAAAAATCGAGGGCAACGGAGGTCTGACCTGACCGAGAAAATGTTGAGAAATCGATCAGGCGACAAGGGCTGTTGGGTCAGTCTGGTGGAGGAGGGGTTGACCCGGGTCAACGAACCCGGGTCAGCTAATCAGAAAATTCAAAGCTGATAAATCAAAGTATAAATAAAATAAAATAGTTAGCGAATTGAAAATAATAATGGTAAAAATGAAATCTGTTTATTATTTTACAATCTTATTTTTTATGATTTTTAATTATTTTTATGAAATATATACATCGTATATACAATATAGGTATACCATACATGTATATTTTATTCTTTATTTTTTTAAATGTATTAATTTTATAAAAGTATCATTTATTTTATATTTTATCTATTTATGAAATAAATTAAGGAGTATAAAATAATTTTTATTTAATTTTTATAAATTAAGACGAGGTATAAAATAATAGATGTTTATACATAATATAAAAGTGTGTCTTTTGTGCAATGATTTTATTTTTATTTTCTTTTGTGTTTTATAGTTTTTATTTTATTTTACCATTGAGGATATGTAAAAGTGTTTTAAAAATATAATATGCGCAAAGTGTAATTAAAATATTTACAGGTATAGGTGTCAAGTAACTATAAAAGGACCCTATCTCCCCCTACTTTATTCCTTGTCGATCAGGTCAATTATTGATCTTCTCTCGGGGTTTGGGTCAGTCTTTACTTATTACATAATTACATCCTTATTTTATTTTTCTTTTCTCTTTATTCTTTTGTTTTGGAAAACATGTGTTAATTATGCAATATTAACAACGACATGCACAGTGATAATTTATTATATTTACACATATTTATAGATGTTTATGCTAAAAGATAAAGCTAAAATAAAAGAATAAAGAATGAGAATAAGAGATTCATCATCTCCCTATACTTTTCCTTTGCTAGTTCCTTAGCAAATACTTATTTGAAAAATAAGTGAAAACACGAAGAAAAGAAAAAGAATCAAAGTTGATTATTTAACTTATTTTCATAAAATCGGAGTATGGAGTTCAGTCATATCTTTGGATTATTAGTTTGGCAGAACCTTATTGCGAAACGGTTTTAAGACTTAACAACTTCAAGTTCCACAATTTTATTGTGAGGTCTCCTTAACATCCAGGTCTGAACAAGTCTACATACACAAACTCTAATAACTATGAATCTTTCCTTGTACTTTGTAGGTGATATGTAGCTCCCCACCTCAAAAAATGGCAAAGAAACAACCTCCCTAAAAAAGGTAACTCTAATCCCCCAGTTTAGCAACTCTTTCCTCGAGGAGAAAGGTATTCCCTTCTAAGTTCAAGTACAACCAGCTCAAGAAGAGGGGAAAAGGAAATAATGAATCGCGACCAGTGTAGCCACGTATCCCTTGGAGCTTAACAAATATAACTAAGTCTCCAGCTGCAAGCTTCTATGATTGAGATGGTGAAATACAAAAGCTTTGCTTATTCACTATATACACTCTGGCAAGCATTTTATTTTCAATCAGGCCTGTCCCCTTTTTGGAGTTTTTTTTTACAATTTTGCACTTTTTTTAACATATATATAACATATCTACAAGGTGCAACATGTACATAAGGAGTTTTTCTTTTTGAGCAAGTAGACTATCCCTCTTTTGAAGCATTACTGCAACCCACATCATCTTGTCATTAGACCTCAATGCTACTAAATCAGGTTGAGGTGCACATCCCTTCCTAGACTAGGACAAGAGATTCCGGCTAGCTGTACTACTCCCATATGCTACTCCAAGCTAAAGGATTCTACCTCCTCACCACCTCATATATGTTGAGCTACGTGTAAGGTGTGTGTCCAAGTTATGCCATTTTCTCTGAGAGTCATGTGTGCATTGTTAAGTGTTTTACTTAGGCTCATCAAGATGACATGTGAACATAGCTTAGTGGACTCAAAGAATTAAGTCCCTATGGACCTGAAAAGTCTTAACCCCACATTCTACAAGTTTCCTTTGAAGTTAAACAGGTTAAGGTCTTAACCAAGCTCCATCCTTCAATTTTATTCAAGACTAGTTTAAATGTCAATCGTGATTCTGAAGAATGCATATGCAAATATTTACAAAAACTCTTTGTGGTGGGAAAATTTTCAAACTTAAGCAAATTTTTATGGAGTTTTTAATTTTTAAATTTATAGGTATTTTTGAAAAAGAAGTACAAGAAAGAAAAGTATATACATGTTTACAATAATGTTTATGTTACAGGTTTTATGTACAAATGGATTTTAATTACAAGATCTTGTACTGGATCTATTAAGGACATTTATGTACAAAGAATTTTACGTGTAGATTATGGTTTTAAATGTATATATATGCAAGTGATTCTCATGCCCTATAATCATTTCTCATGTGACAAAACAATTTTGGAAACATTTTATTTTCACACAATTTTCAAGAAGTTTGTATAATATACCTACTTTTGATACAAAAAATAATTTTACAAATCTTTTGCAAACAAAATATTTTTACGAACATTTTTACAAAATTTGTACAAAAATATTTTTTTATAAAGATTTTCACAAATAATTTTTACAAGCTATTTTTGAAAATGTTTTAAAAAACATTTTTATTCTTGTTTTATAAATAATAGCCATGTAAACACACACGGAGTACGAGTTATGGCTAAAGTATATATACAATATATACAGAACCCCACTATACTTAGCTCGAACGATGTCCTCAGAGTGATCAAGGACATAACTCGTGCTGACTATAGAGAAGTGAAAAGAATCCTATACTACAATGACTCAAAAGAATGAAAGAATAAAACTAACAGAAGTCGGTGAACCACTTATACTTAGGATCAAGTAATCCTAAGTATAGAAGACTGTACACAAAAGGGGAAACCAAGAAGTAGAATGTACATACATTATCTCCTCTTATACTTAGGGTAAAATGTCCCTAAGTATAGGCAGCAAAAATAGAGGTAATGGAAAAAGGAATAATCATAGGACTAATACCCCCCATACTTAGGATAAAGTGCATCCTGAGTATAGAAAAATAATAATATGGATCTAGGGTATTAAACCAAATGAATGAGTGATATAGACAATATGGATCTATATAGAGGCTGGGTGGAAGTGAAAATCATGTATGAGATGCAGATGATGTGAGCTAAGGGACATATCTCAAACAAAATGAATAGGGGTAACATTAATGGCGAGCGGATCATGATCAAGATATGGCTTCAGGCGTTGACCGTTGACTCGAATGGTGGATTCAGAAGACAACTCGGATATATCAATGCTACCATTGTCATGTAGCTTTCTGACCAAGTATGGTCCCTTTCATTTACTCTGTAATTTCCTTGGAAATAATCTCAACCTTGTATCAAATAACCATACTCTCTGGTTCGACTCAAACTGTTTATGGCTGATGTGAGAATCATGCCATATCTTCACCTTAATCTTATATTGTGGGCTATTTGAGAAGGTTGTATCTCTCAACTCCTCCAGGGCTGCCAATTCTACTCTCCTCTGATCTCCTATATTCTCTGCATCAAATAATAAGTCTGTAACTGCCCAAAGTGACTTATGTTTGATCTCCACAGGTAAGTTGCATGGCTTGCCATAAACGAGTCAAAAAGGAGATGCGCCCAAAGGTATCTCATGAACCTGGGATTCATCACTCTAAAAGTTGAAAATAAAGCTTTGTCCCAAGTAATTAGATGCATATTTTCCACTTATATTGCATTATTATCATTCATGCATGTGTAAATAATATTTGCATCTTAGCATTCATATTTGCATTAAATAAGGAGCCAAATTCACTTGTAAATATTCACCTGTATATTAGCTAAAATACCATATATGTATCTATTTTATACTAACTCCAAATCCAATAAATTCAACTCTACAATGTATATATTAATAACATTAGTAAAGAAAAAATATCAAAAAATGTTAACTTGTAAAATTATCAAAAAAAACCCAAATCCAAATTTGAGAACATGAACCTTAAAATGCATATATCTCTCTCATACAATGTTCGATTTAGGTCTACTAATTTTTAACGTAATATACATTCAAAGACCTTTAAAACCAGACTAATTTCATGAAAATTGGAGATCGGATGTGAAACTTGGATTTTAGGCCCCTATTGTATATTGTACATATTGACTAAATTGCCCTTCATTTTATCTTTTTAGTTTCTTAATTATTAAAAATTCAAAAAATAGATTAAGTTGTAAATATTCCTTCCATATTTTCTCTAACTTTATTTTGATTTTTCTCGAATTAAAAATGACAAATTTTTTTGCAAAAGATAAAAATTTGTATTTTATATCTATAAGGTACCCCTAAAAATACTTTTTGTACTAATGACTTCCTTTGATTTTTGGTCCTTCATAAAAGTTGTAGATCTCATCTAGATGAGCAACTTTCTTGTTTACCACTTTTTGATTTGACCCCTTTTGTTATTTTTTTATTTTTGTTTACATTTAATTTTGGAATTTTTAGGAGCGACACATGGCACTCCTAGAGCCGCCACGTGTCACCCATTATTTATTTATTTATTTACTTTTAATTTAATTTTTTTAATTATTTGTTTTCTTTTAAATTTTTATTCACCTGCCATGTGGCCGCCTCTCTACGCACCACGTGGTACCTTCTCCCTCCAACCTCATCACGTACAACACACATAATGACCATCCCCTCCCCTTCCTCTCCCGCGGCCTGCGCACCGGCCCCCGTCATTCGACGCACGCAACCGTGACCTCCACCTCTCTCGCTGGTCACGCACGACCCTGCACATCTTTGGTAGCACCCCGTGAACACGTGACCATTCTCTTCTCCGCGTGGAACGCCCCCTACGCAGGCGAGCCACGTCTTCCGCTGCGCACTCCCTCCGTTTGTCCCTCACCCTCTCGCTCTACACCTAACCGCCGCCCTGCCTTTTGTGGTGCTGTGTGACTGATGAGCACTCAGGCGATCAAGGCTAAGTGATATCAAGGGTCGTTGCAATCTCAACCAACCACCCGAGCCGGACTCAACAAGAAAATAAAGACCACAAAATAAACAATCAAGGCACGAAATCTAATGTAGTGGTCTCTACTATTTATTTAACCTGGTACAACGACCAGGGTTGAACATAAGGAGCATGAGTATAGCCTACGAAGTAGTCGAGAGTCAGAAAATAAAAGGCATTTTTTGTGGTTTTTAATTTGCAAATTTTTTATATTTTCTAATAAGAAAATAAATAAAAATATAAAGGAAATCAAATTTAAACAATTTTTTATTAATACTAAAAATTTCAGAAATTAGAAATAAAAATATTTTTATATTTTTAAAATATCCAAGTATTTTTGGTGATTTTATGGTATTTTCAGATTTTTATATGATTTTATAAAAATAAAACAAACACAAAACATAAACACACTATTCAGCCCTGACCAAAAGGCAAAATTATAATATTAAAATTGCCCAAAAGTCCTGGTTGGGATTTTTATGATAAAGTAAATTAAAAGGCCTAATTATAAAAACTGAAATCTCATTTTTTTGATTTTTTTTGAATTTTTAATGATTTTTATAAAGTTTTTTTGGCTTTTGTGATTTTTAGGGGTTTTATAAAAGGTAATGGAACAAAAATCGTACTGGAGTGAAAACACACTAAGATAAACAAACAAAATTTTCTATAGAATTTTGAGGATATTTTTATATTTTTTGGTATTTTATGAAATAGACAGACACATTTTTGAGGTTTCTTTTATTTTTAAATAATATAAAATAAAATCAAATCAAGTCACAAAAATTACCATAAATATTACACATTAGTAGGAGCTAATGGTAATTTTTGGAGTAGATTTAATAATTATTTGATCTAAAAACAAAACACACAAGCTGTAGGGACCTATCTGCAAATAACCTAAAGTTTCCAGACTAAACAATAACACATACAAAAAGTCTAGGGGCATTAGCCCAAAAATCCCACAAAATTAACGCACATGCCAATTAACTCACACACAGGGACATAAATGCAAATATAGAAAATATTTTATTCAAATAGTAACCATCAGAAAGTGTAGGATAAGATATGCAAAAACACCACGGAGGCATGTGAGCTTGCATGTGTTTTCAGACTCAGAGGACTAAAGTGCAAATACTGGAAACATCAGGGTCTAATATGCAAAAAGTTCAAACTACAACTTTATTTAACAAACTAGAAAATAAAGCATGAAAACTTCAGGGAAAGAAATGCAATATACCCTCGGCAGGCGAGTGCGGTGCGCATGGGGGGATGCGCGACAGTCACTGGAGGCGTGTGGACGTGCGGCTCAGATCCTCTGTTGTGTCAAATCTGGCGCCCCAGAGAATGTCGGGGACGTGGGGTGCAGATGCGTCAGATCCAACGGCCCAGAAACTGCGACGATCGGCAGCTAAGATCTGATCTGGTGGACAAAGGCTGATCCGACGGAGCTGAAGGGGTCTAGAAGAACAGGGCCGAGGCGAACTTCACCAGAGCCTTAGATAGTCTCCTCAGCTCCGATGATCGATCAGAAGGGCTCGTCAAGGTCGTGGAGGTCACCCGCATCCAATGGACGGGTCCAATGGGTGAGCTGCCGGCCGGATGTGTGGGGCGGTGAAGGTGGACCTGAATCTCTCTGACAAACCCTCTGGAGGATGGAATCTAGAATCCCTGGATGCACCAATGCCTACGAAGGCAAGCTTAACTCTAGGCGAAGCTCCGATCGGGGGTTATTTGAACTAAAATGGAAAGAAACGACGCGGGACGAGGTTCGATCTCCGACGAAGACGAGGGAGGAGATCTGATCCTTAATCTCGACCTAAGGGATGAGCCTAAGGGTGATCAGGCTGTGGTGCAAGGAGGAGCATGCATCGGGGGTTCGATCGAAGCGGATGGATGTGGATATCGAGGCTCCGACCAGCTGGTCGAAGTAAGCGGACGTTTAACGCCGGTCGATAAAATGGATAAATCAAACAAGGAAATGGACGGGGAATAAAGGGTACCTGGAGGAGGGAATGCGATCCGAAGCTCCAGGCGGAGGTGGTCGGTGAGGTATTGGCCTCAACCAAGCTGTGGAAGGCTGGGAGGCTAAACATACGACTGTCGCCGGCCACGTAGCTCAGCAGCGTGGCTGCTCCTCCAAACTTCAATCTGAAGGGACCCTCTGGAAGCTGTCACTCAACCGGAGGTGGCTAGGGCTGAAAGGAGGTGCGAGGCATGATCTGCCGCTCCATGGTGGCGGAAGAAGATGATTTATAGGATTCCCAGGAGGCAGGAAGACTCAGGCAAAGGCACACAACCCTAGGAAGATCTGTTCCTTCCTAGGGGCCCGCAAAGGTCTTGGATCCAAGGAGAGGCCACGGGTGAAGAATAGGGGCAAAGGGTAGTGTGACGCGGTTGGAAGAATTGGGGGAAATTGGTCCGGCGAACGAGATCGGGTCGGGTCAAGGCTAGAAGAGGCCGTTGACCCGGGTTAATAAAATGACGTGGACCAATCTGATAATTCGGATGTACAAAATACTTACAAATTCAATAAAAAATAATAAATGATTTTAAATCAAAAAGTGTTTAAAATGAAAAATATTTGTTATTTTTCAAACTATTTTCCAGTGATTTTTATTTAATTTTTATGAAAAAATATTAATCTTTATACAATATAATTTATTATATACATGTATAATATACCTATGTATTTTGTACAATTATTTTTATATTTTTATTTTTACAAAAAATATCCAAATTTTATATTTTATTTATTTACAACATGTTTTTAGGAGTCAAAAATAATTTTTATTTTTTTTTATTATTTATTTACATGTGTCTACTAAATAGAGAGTGAAGGATATATGCATGTATTTTGTACAAGTGAAGGATATATGCATGTATTTTTTACAAGGATGGTTTTATTTAAATTTTTATTTTATTTTTCTGATTTTTTTATTTTTAGGACTATATACAAGGAGGTAAAAAAGAATATTTTTAGTTTAGTTTTGTTGCACTACTTGTTTTTTCTAGCGATCAGGCCAATGCTTGACCTTCTCTTGGGTTGGGATCACTTTGTATTTATTCCAAATACCTCCTTCCCTTTTCTTTTCTTTCTTTTATTTTTGCACAAATACATGCTAAATATATATATTTAACACATGCATGCTAAATGCTAACTTATTGTATTTACATCTATTTACATGATGCTTTGCCAAGATAAATAGCTAAAATAAAAGAATAAAGAGTGAGAATCAGGGATTCATCACCCCCTATACTTTACCTTTGCTAGTCCCTTAGCAAACACTTATTCGAAAAGGAAGTGAAAAAGAGAAGGAAAAGAAAAAGAAGGAGAATCATGGTTGATTATCAAATTTGTCTTCATTAAATTGGAGTATGGGGCTCAGTCAAAACTTTGGATTATTAGTTTGTCGGAACCTTATTTGGACCTAGGTTTAAGACTCAACGACCTCTAAGTTCCACTAATCTATGGTCAAGACTCCTCAATAATCCCGATCAGAAGAAGTCTACATACACAAATTCTAATGACCATGAATATTTTCTTGTACCGTGTAAGTGATAAGTAGCTCCCCACCTCAGAAATGACAAGGTAACAACCTCCCTCAACAAGGTAACTCTAATGCCCTAGTCCGGCAGCTCTTTCCTCAAGAAGCTAGGTATTCCCTTCTAAGTTCAAGTTCAACCAACTCCAGAAGAGGGGAAAAAAGAGAATGGACCATGACCAGTGTAGTCATGTATCCCTGGGAGCCTAACCAGTGTAGCTAAGTCTCCCGCTGCAAGCTTCATGAGATGAGAATGGGTAACACAAGCTTTGCTTTATTTGGCTATATACACTCCGGCAGGTATTTCATTTTCTGTTAGACCCGCCACTTTTTGGAGTTTTTCTTTCTTTTGCGCGCTTTTTCTAATGTGCATATGTACAACATATCTACATGGTGCAACATATATACATAACGACTTTTTCCTCTTGAGCCAGTAGACTATCCCTCTTTTGAAGCATTATTGCAACCCACAACTCCTGTCTTTAGACCTCAACACTACCAAACCAAGTTGAGGTGCACTTCATTTCCTAAAAGAAGACGAGAGGATCCGCCAAGAAGTACTACCCTCATATGCTACCCCAAGCCAAAGGAAACAGCCTCCTCACCACCTCATCCGTAGAGAGCTATGTGTAAGGTGCTGGTGCAAGTAAAGCCATTGTCTGTGAGAGTGACATGTGCATCATTAAATGTTCTACTTAGGCTCATCAAGATGACATGTGATCATAGCCATGTGGACTCAAAGAATTAAGTCATCAATGGACCTGAAAAAGTCTAACCCTAAATCCTATAAGGTTCCTCTTAAAATTAAGTGGATTAAGGTCTTAACCAAGCTCCATTTTCCAATTTATTAGCAGGCTAGCTTAAATGTCAACTATGATTTAGAAGAATGTACAAGTATACACAAAAATCTTTTTCTGCAAAATTTTTGAAAATGTTTGAATGTATGCATGGATGCAGAAGTTTTGCAAACTATTGGTAAATATTTACACGCGGGTTTTGCAAACATTTAATTTTCAAAGATTTTTCAAAAAATTTGTACTATATACATATTTTTGATACCAAAAATATTTACAAACTTTTTTACAAACAAAACATTTTTACAAAGTTAATTTTTATAAATAGCTATGTATGTGCAAGAAAGGATTTTATGTACAAGGGAAATTTTAAATTTTTACGATTTTTAATAGTTGATTTTTAACCATTTTATTCATTAACACACTCACACAAAGTACAAGTTACTAAAGTATATATGCAATATATACGACTCCCCCTATAATTAACTCGAACGATGTCCTCAAAGTGAACAGAGAGCGATGAAGAAGAAGAATAACTCATGCTTAGTATAGGGAAGTGAAAATGAATGCTATAGTACAACAACGAATCAAAGAATAGAATGAAGAGGGCTCGATGTTTCCCCCTATACATAGGATCGAGAAATCCTAAGTATAGTAGATTGTGTGCAAAGGGAAAACCGAGTGAAAGGATGTACAAGGTTTACCTCCCCTATACTTAGGGTAAAATGTCCCTAAGTATATGCAGCGAAACAGAGGTAAAAAGAATCAAAAGAAAAATCAAGAGTCCGACACCCCCCCATACTTAGGGTAAAGTGCACCCTAAGTATATCATAATCGTAAGATGCAGATGGGGTGTTAGACTAAAGAATGAGATGATATGGACATATGGATCTATACAAGGCGGAAGACAGTGATAATCAGGCACGAGATGCAACTGATGTGAGTCAAAGACCACATCTCATGCAAAATGAATCGGGGCGACATCAACGATCATCGACTCATGATCTAGATATGGTTTGAGGTGCTGACCGTTAACACGAAAGGTTGACTCAGATGGCATTTCAGATATGTCGATACTACCATTGTCATGCACCTTTCGGATCAGGTATGGTCCTTTCCACTTACTCTGCTTTCCTCGGAAATAATCGAAGCCTGGCATCAAACAACCATACTTTCTGATCTGGCTCAAACTGCTTATGGCTGATATGAGAATCATGCCATATCTTTACTCGCTCCTTATATTGTAGGTTGCTTGAAAAGGTTGTATCTCTAAACTCTTCCAGAGCTGCCAATTCTGCCTTCCTTGGATCACCTATACTCTCTAGATCCAATAATATATCAGTGACAACCCAAAGTAACTTATGCTTGTTATCAACAAGTAAATGGCAGGGCTTGCCATAAACGAGACGAAAGGGAGATGCACCGAAAGGAATCTTGAAGGAAGTCTGATATGCCCACAAGACCGAGTCCAAAAGCTGTGACCAATCCTTTCGGTCTGGGCGGACTACCTTCTGCAATATTATCTTGATCTCCCCATTCGATAATTCAACAAGATCATTGGTCTGAGGATGATATGGAGTGGCAACTCGATGATCTATGCTGAACTCGTTAGCAAGGGCCTTTACCATGCTGTTGATAAAGTGAGACTCCCCGTCAGATATCAATACTCTAGGCACCCCGAATGGTGAAATGATAATCTTCCTCAAAAATTTGCAAACAGTCTTAGCATCTGCAGTTCGGGCAAGAATGGCCTCAACCCAACGACTCACATAATCGACAATCAAAAAATGTACTCAAATCCTGACTCTTAGGGAATGGAACCATGAAATCGATGCCCCATGCGTCAAAAACCTGACAGAAGTGAATGGGCTGCATCGGCATCATATCACGCTGTCGACAAGTGCCCATCCTCTGACAATCAGTAAACCACTTCACGAATTCATCAGGATCCTTGAAGAGAGTAGGCCACCATAGGTCAGATTGGAGCACTTTCTGTGCTGTTCTCCTCCCAGAGTGATATCCTCCTGCCTCAAGCTTGTGGCAGTATGTGAGGACGCTATGGTGGTCCTCCTGAGGAATGCACCGATGCCAGACGCTATCCTCTCCTTCATGATAAAGGATGGGATCCTCCCAATGGTAGGACTTGGCCTTCGTATGGAAGATTTCAAGTCGCTGCCTGGGCCAAACTTGTGGAACTTTCTTGGTAACAAGATAGTTGATAATGTCAGCATACTACGGGAGCGAGGTGATAGCAAGGATCGCCTCATCTGGGAAGGTCTCTGAAATGGGATTAGTCTGCTCATATTCCTCAAGAATCTCTAATCAGGGGAGATGATCCGCCACCACATTCTTGACTCTAGGTTTATCCATAATCTCAATGTCAAACTCCTGGAGTAGAAGGATCCATCTAGTCAGTATCACCTTGGCATCCTTCTTAGCCATGAAAGACCTGATGGCGGTATGATCAATAAAGATAGTCACTATAGATCCTAGAATATATGATTGAAATTTGTCCAAGGCAAAGACTACGGCTAGCATCTCTTTCTCCGTTACAGTGTAGGTCCGTTTAGCTACATCCAATGTACGGCTAGCATAGTGAATGGCAAATGGCACTCCATCCCTCCTCTGTCCTAGCATAACCCCTACGGTAAAATCGGAGGCATCCATCATGATGTCGAATGGGAGAGACCAATCAGGCGGCTGTAGGTCAGGAGCCTCAACAACTAGGCTCTTGAGAGTCTCAAATGACACAAGACACTTATCATCTACAATGAACTCAGTGTTTTTTGTCAGCGGATCAATCAACAGTCGGGCAATCCTACTGAAATCATGAATGAACCATCGGTAGAAACCGACATGCCCTAGAAAAGACCGTAACTGTCACAGGTTGGACAGTAGATTGAGTTTCCTGATGATATCGACCTTGGCTGGATCAACCTCCATGCCCCTGTTGGAGATGATATGACCAAGCACCATCCCTTGAGTCACCATGAAGTGACTCTTCTCCCTAGATAAAACAAGATGAACCTCAATGCAACGTTGAAGAATGCGGTCAAGGCAGTCAAGACAAGCATCAAACGCATTGCCATAGACAAAAAAATCATCCATGAAGACCTCTAAACAGTCACCCACCATGTCCGAGAAAATGGACAACATGCACCTTTGGAATGTCGTCGGGGCGTTACATAGACCAAAGGGCATCTGTCAGAAAGCATATGTCCCAAACGGACAGGTGAATGTCATCTTGTCCTGGTCTTCGGTCGTAATGGCCACCTGATTGTAGCTAGAGTACCCATCAAGAAAGCAGTAGTGACTCTTCCCAACAAGCCTCTCATAATCTGGTCAATAAAAGGCAGCGGGAAATGATCCTTCTTGGTGGCCTGATTCAATCGTCTGTAGTCCGCAAAAACCCTCCATGAAGTGGGTACCCCGGTAGCTATCTCCTCTCCAGACTCACCCACAACTGTATTGATGCCCGTCTTCTTGGGTACCACATGTAACGGACTAACCCACTTGGAGTCGGAGATGGGGTAGATAAAATCGGTACTCCACCATTTCAAAATCTCCTTCATGACTACCTCTCGAAGATTCGGGTTCAGCCATCGCTGGAACTCACGCGATGGCTTGGCATCCTCTTCCAGATAGATATGGTGGGAGCACAAGGCCAGACTTATTCCCTAGAGATTAGCTACACCCCATCCTATTACCTTGCGATTCTTTTCAAGAATCTCCATCAAATGAGATTCTTGTCTCCAGTCAAATCTGCTGAGATTATGACTGGGTACATCTCACGCTCACCCGTAAGGAATCTATACTTCAGCAACTACGGTAAAGGATTCAGTTCTGGACAGTTAGGAGCTGGCAAATCTGGCTTCTGAAATGTATGAGTGAATGGAACCAGATCTGCGTGTGAGAACTCTCGCTCATCATGAATATCTGGCGAAGCTGGCCCTGTTGGTGTATATGTAATCTGTGCCAGCTCAGTCTCCACCCTAGCTGCTGGCTCTGTTGGGATCAGACAAGGTAACAACTCATCAAATTCGGCCCAATCTATGTCTGAATCCGAGGGATCTGAATCTGAATAACAAGAAATGTATTATGCCTCGCTGTCTTGAACACGGTCTTCAGCCCCGAATGTGTCCTCTTCTAAGAGTGTGCTCTCCAAACTCTCCTCTGTTGGGATCTGGGAATCTGCAGAATCTATAGGTGAGAGAACGGCTCGTGAAACAGGATCAAACCAAACGGCTTCATCATCAGTGATCACAAAGTCCCACTCCTAGTGGACGTCTCACTCTGCCTCTGTCATCCGCTCTGTATCACTACACTTCTCTGAGCAAGCTGAATCTTGCGCTCTGGTCTTGTAGATCGTCTATATTTGTATACTCTCTCCCTCAATGCGAATGTATCCCTTCCCACTATCATGGTCGAACACCTCCTTGTATGTAGCCAAGAATGGACGTCCTAGAATGATGGGGTATCGGTCACAGACTCAGGGATCTCCATGTCCAACACGACGAAGTCCACAAGGAATTTCAGGTCCTGAATTGTGACGACCACGTCCTTCAACAACCCCTTTGACCTCTTGACATATCTATCAGCAAATTCAAGGACTGTCCTGCTCTATCAAAGAGGGACCAACACGAATCGATCGAGCAAGGATGCCGGAATAAGGTTGTTGGAAGAGCTGTTGTCTAATAGAGTTCGATCAAATCTCTGCTCATGAATATGGCATCTGACATAGGGAGGTCCCGCATCTGGTCTCTTGGCTAGCAGACGGTTCTGGATGGCGAAGTAGGTGGCATGAGTGAGCACATGGATCTCTGCATTATGGTTACTCTTCTTCCTGCAGATGGTGGTCTTCTATCTCAAATTCTTCTGGAAGAGAGGGATGTGCTCAAGTGCCTCCTACAAAGCCAGCTGAATCTGAAATCTATCAATCATCTGTTGGCTTAACTCTAGCTGCTGTGATTTTTTTTGGATTTTCAATTTTCTTCCCCTTCGCAAAGCGAAGTGCCTGAGGGAAGGGGATGGCTAGGCCCTCCTCAGATAGAGGGCTAGGAATGGGTTCCTACTGCTGAGAAGGAATAGAATCCATATAAGTATCATCATGCATCACATATGGACTCAAAGATGAAGAACCCTTTCCTTTATTAATTTTTTTGGTATTTTATGTAAAGTCCCAGGGTACAAACACTGGGGAAAACACTACTAGAATAGGAGGGGTGGCCTTAGTACCACCCACGACATCAGGAACTGCGGCATCAACACCGCACTCTGGCTCAGCATCTAGATATCTGGTGGCATCAGTACCACCCTCTACTTCTTGGGACGTGATAACCTCAGTGCCATCGGGTGGATAAACATCCTTGGTGGCGTCAGCACCACCATCATCATCATTCTGAGCTGCATCAACACCGCTATCCTCCTCTTCTGGCTCTCCTGCATCCTCATGGTGTCGTCGCTCAGACGAGGAGCCGGAAGCTGGCATCCTACCGCTCATAAGTGTAACAAAGTCAGCATTAAATGTATATGAAGCAATGTCACCCAATAAATCACTAGGAGTGGTAGTCTCTATGAACTGTACCTGCTCAGATTTTGTTTTTAAGTTATTCGAGTTGGGCTCGATCTGAGCGGGTATGACGACCTTCCCTTTGATGATCTCCCTAATCTCCTGGCGGAACTCGTCCATCTCTCGCCTGAATGTGGCCTACTGGTCAAAAAGTAGGCTGTCTAAATCATCGAGTGCAGGGTTCTCATAGACTGGCCCATGAGAACTGGACGGGTTGCCTCTCTGAAAGTGTGGCTGCTGCTGGGAAGGATGAGGGGGAAGCTAAGAATACTGCTACGACTGCTGATGGTGCTGCCTCTTCGGCTATCCCTGTTGATAGGGATGAGGACTCGGCTGGTAATACTGCTGCTGTGGCTAGTGAGGGAACTGGGGCTGCTGCTGATGTTAGCTGAACTGTCCACCCTGCATTGGAGGCTGCTGCTAGGATGAGGCACCTCCGGTCGACCACCTGAATCCGGGATGATCACGGCGGATCCCGGGCTACTGCCGGTCATACCAAATCCCGTTGACTTCCATCAACGGCTCCTACTCGAAGGGGGGGGGGTGGAGAAAAGACTGCTAGTGGCTAATCCTGCTGGTACACCACCATCTGAGTGTCCTGAGACGGTGATGGATGAAGGTACCGGTGTTGTGGCTGCTGGAATGGCTCTCACTTGATGTGGTGAACCTATCTGCACTGAGCAGAGTGCTGGGTCGAGCTGCTGCTGCTAGGGTCAGCCCATGACCCGAGACAAGGGTGAGAAGCCATCTGTGCCTCCTGGAGACACATGATTTGGGTCTTCAGGTCACTCAATGTCTGTGCCAACTGATCGACCTGAGTCATGCCCTGGCACTACTTCTTATCAATAATCTCGATGCGGTCCCACTTCTCGTTGATGATGCCCATATCAACGGCTAGCGACTCTGCCTATGCTGCGACTGCTGAAGAGGTGGATGGACCTGCATCGACTCGTGATATCCTCTGATAGGACACAACATGGGGTGAAGGTTTTCCTTGAATGTAGAGATGGGTCTGGGACATAACGGTATAGTACTCAGACATCTCCTCATATATAGCCCAGACCTGGTCTTCGTCTTTAGCGAGAAGCGTTCACAAGCCCCTGCAACTCCGGTGTCATCCCACAAAAGAAACTTTGTACTAAGTTGGGCTTGGAGTTGTCATGGTGTGTACACAGGTCAATGAGCTCATGGAAGCGATCCCATGCCTCGTAGAATTGCTCGTTGGGAAGCATGGAGAAGTTGTTTATCAGAGCTCGAGCTGCACTCGTCCGGCCGAGTGTATACTACTTGTTCAAGTGCTCGGTCCGGAGCTGTTCCTACGAAGTGACATATCTCCCCAAATGTTTAAGCTAGTAGGATGCTTTGTCGACCAGGGAGAATGGGAAAGACATCATCTTGATGGTGTCCTCGTCCACAAATCTGTCATGGACCATGCTGCAGATCATCTCAAATTCCTGCAAGCGGAGATGCAACTCTTTAGTGGCATGCCCATGGAACTTGGGCAATAACTGGATAGTCTGAGGGCGAAGCTTGAAATCTCCCAGGATCATCGGAAGCTGAATCCAACGATGTGTAAGAGTCGCACCAAGGTTGTGCAACTCTCTCATCGGCCTGGCTGGTCGGACTGACTCATGTGGCTCCTCTGGATGTGATGAATATCTGTTTCATCATCTTTATTCTATCATTTTGGACTTAAAAACCCTAGTAAATGCGTGTAAATATTGTTAATTTGTGTATTTTATCATTCATGCATTATTTTGTAAATATTGTATAAAATACTGTTTCTAACGCCAAAATTATTGAATAAAGAAAAATAAGAAAAAGAATAAAATATTGCAAATATTTTATGATCCGAAACCCCGAGACCTAGACATCTCGATGACTAGGTCAACAAGGAATAAAGTAGGGGGAGATCAGGGTCCAAATCCAATAAAAATCCCTTTTATTTAATTCATTCTTTATTCATTTTGGGACCTATTTTTAGTTCCACTTTTTATACTTCAAATAAATAAACTTTTAACATGAAAGTTGGAGATAATTAAATATAGAAAAATACAAAATTTTTTTCATACAAAAATAATGTACAGATAAAACGATATGATCTCAATAAGTTTCCAAAATCTCAACTTCCTAGACCTGTATCTCTCAAATAAAAACTCGAAATGGATCAAAATCACCTTTAATTGTATATAATTTCAATAAGCTATTTAATGAAGATGGTTTCATAATTTTTTTGTGTTATGGTGTGAAAGTTAGGTTTTGGACACTTATTGTATACTTGTACTGATTAAAATATTCATTTTATTTATTATTCATTATTTTATAATTTTTTATTTTTATAAATTTGTAGGTATTATTTATAAAATATATGTATATTAAAATAGAAATAAAAACATAATAAAACATACAAATAAAATACTTGTGTACAATACATAGGTATAATACCTACAAGTATACCTATATAGATTATACATTTATTTATTTAACTGTATATAATACATCAGAAAAATAAAATAAAAATATACTTAAGTTTATAAAATTAAGTTATAAATATTTAAAATAATAAATCAAATTCATAAAACTAAAAATACAAATAAAAATAAAACATTAAAGGGATATTTACACCCATAACCCTGAGTAGTTTCGTAATTACCCCAGAAACCCTAGATAAACACGAATTACACCGAAGACCCTGAATAATGTTTAACCTTTACATGACATAACCCTGTATCAAGTTCCGTCTTAGTTCTCCGTTAACTTTAACGGAAAAGGTTATATGTTGACAATTTTACCCTTTAAAATACATCATATTTATAAGATGATGCCATTCTATATCAAAATATATTTTATATTTTACACCTTTTAAATTTTCATTATTCAAACAAAGACACTATCCCCTTCCACCTTCTTCCCCATTTGATCCCTTTGACCACCCCCTCCTCGACGCCTCGCCTGCCACCCCCCCCAGTCGACAAGGGACCTGACCTTCTCTAGCAACCGCCCCCGCAAGTCGGTGCCCCCCTCCCCCCCAGGTCGAAGCCTCCCAGTCGGCAAGGGAGCCTTCTCAGCCTTCAAGTCCTCCTCCCCTGCCGTCTCCACCAGCTTCGGAGCCCGCAAGCCCGCACGATCTCCGTCTGCACGAACCCCCCCTCTGCACGAACCCACCCAACCCCCGTCTCCCCCCGCACGAAACCCTCTCTGCCCCGGTCTCCGCCCGCACTCCCCCTGCAAGACCTACCTACCCCTACCACTCCACGTCTCCACCTGCACCCCCCGAACTCCGCCTGCGCGACCCACCCACCCCCCTCCGCCTGCACGAACCCACCCAACCCCTGTCTCCTCCCGCACGAAACCCCCTCTACCCTGATCTCTGCCCGCACGAATGCCCCTCCCTCCCGGTCTCCGCCCGCATGACCCACCCACCCCCCTCCGCCTGCACGACCTACCAACCCCTACCCCTCCAGTCTCCACCTGCACCCCCCGAACTCCGCCTGCGTGACCTACCCACCTCCCTCCGCCTGCACGAACCCACCCAACCCCTGTCTCCTCCCACACAAAACCCCTCCCCCCGGTCTCCGCCCGCACGACCCACCCACCCCCCCTCCACCTGTACGACCTACCCACCCCTACCCCTCCACGTCTCCACCTGCATGAAACCTCCGCCTGCACCCCTCCCCGTTGCTGTCTGCCTGCACATCCCTTCCCAGTTCGTAAGCCCTTCGCAAAACCCCATGTCCCCTCCTAGTTCGGAGCCCGCAACCTCCCCCAAGTGGAGCCTCCGCCTGCACGCCCCTGGGAGCACCGCCTGCAAGTCCCGATTTCCTACCCTGTCGTCGCCCTTATCCCCGCCTGCCTAGATGATGGAAGTCTTCTCTTCCTCCTCACCCACCTTCTCCTCTTCTTTTCTTTTTTTTTTATTTATATTTTTGCTAATCCCCACCGTTAGATTGTGGATTGGTTAGATTAACTCAACCATATGGTTGAGTTAATGAATCAAACTAACGGAAGGTTATGTGTGTAAAACGTAGCAATTATTCAGGGTCTTCGATGTAATTCATGTTTATTGAGGGTTTCTAGGGTAATTACGAAACTACTCAGGGTTATGTGTGTAAATATCCCAACATTAAAATATATAGATTAATATATGTATATAGCCCTTAAAAGGGAACTTGTAATTTTATACCTCTACAAAATAAATAAAAATCATCATAGAAAAATTCAGAAAATAATAAATATTTTTTATTAAATAACCTAAAATTAATAAAATCATTTATTATTTTTAAGTAAATTTATAAATATTTTTTCCGAGGATTTTTCTGGTTGGTCCACGTAGACAAACCAGAGCTCCCTGTTAGTTGACCTCGGTCAACTCTCTGACCGAGGTCTGTACAGTATCAGAAAATGGGTTTAACCTGACTTCACGACTTTTTGGAGGATCTATCTTTCACCATTTCACATCGCGGTCTTCATGACATTTGCTCCTCGACAATTGATCATACATGTCCTGGTGTTTTTTCGGGGACTGAACCATCAAAACGACTTCTACGCCTTGATCTTCCCAGCCCCTTCGTCACTTTGTACATATACTTCCATTCCTTCTATTTTCAAACTTGAACCCTTTTGTTCCTCTTTTCCACTGCTGGAGGTGATCATTGGCAAGAGGGTGGTGACACCGCTCTCGCAACATCTTTAGGTCAGTCGGAGGAGCGGGCGTAGGGCGGTTCCATCCCCATCTCTGGCCATTGGCCATCGATGTCCTTTCTCCTGGATTATTAGCCAGTTGAGTTTGTGTTTCACTTTCATGTTTTGCCCTTTGGTTAGCTGTAGGTTGTCTCTTTAATTTCACGCTTTCCTTTTGGCTTTTTATTACGTATTTAGTGAAGATTAAGATTTCAAACACCTTGCCGGAGCTCTCGAGCTCCGGCCACCTCTACCACCCCATTCTATGCCGATCATTTGCCAATAAAAGCAAGGTCCTTGCTGCATTCTATGTCGTGCTTTCCTTTTTGTTTGCAGGGCCTGAAGGGGGCTTATACACCCCATCTAGAACCTGGAGAAAGCTCCTGGAGCAGCAGGTCGTCGTCGACTTCTTGGCCACACGATGGCAACTATCATGCCATTTTGACGCCTCCAGTGAGTTGAGAGACTCCCCTGGATGATTTTGCACCACGGGGAACCATCAGAGACAATCGGACCCGTGTGGATTCGTCGCTCGAAGTTCATCGGAGCGCGGTTCTTCGTGTGTTCTTCCAAATGGCTTCATTGCTGTCCGATCGAGCCCGTTCATTCAGGAGCACAGTTGCCTTCGGATCCTGAGCTCTATCAGCCGTTAATCTCCCGCTGATGGTCTAATCACAGGCGTCTGCTGCGAAAGGGTATCGCGCGCCCCTGATCCGACACGTGTCTAAGTGAAGGCACGTCCGTCGTCTGATCCCCTAGGCGCTGGGTAATTTTGCATTATACCCTCGCCCTTTTTTATAATTAATAATTAATATTTAATTTTTCCCCGGCTGTGTAAAAATTTGTAATAATTGCAAACCTGCCCCGCTTATTTTCTTTAATTGCAGATAGACCCCGGCCACATCATCTCACGTGACCTGTGCACGTGAGGCCTGCCATTTTGCACTGGGGACCCTGGCATCTTTGTATTGCTATAAAGTCCCAAAAATTTTATTTCAGTTATAATATTTTTTGGAAAATTTGCATTTTAGCCCCTAGGTTTTGTAAAATTGCGTACAGGTCCCTGCCAAGCATGTGACATTCACGTGTGTGTTTGGTCTTTTTGCATTGATAACCCTGGGTTTTAGGTTATTTGTAATTGGTCCAGAAATAGTTTTCATTAATTATATTTTTTAGGAAAAATTACAATTGGGCCCTGGACTTGCATATTTACAAAACTGCCCCTGCCAAGATTTCTTTTTCTCTTTGTATCTACTATTTATTTCATGCATTTATAAAATCCTAAAAATTCCCGAAAAATATATTTAGATTCATGTTGCATTCTACTTTAATACCATTTTATTTATTTTCCATTTTTGTAGAATTATAATATTTATAAAAAAATCAAAAACATGCATTTTCATCCTTGCTTGCATTAGGAAACACCTAAAAATTATAACAACTTCTCGAAAAATTCCCAAAAGATATATTTTGTTTATTTCTCAACAAAAAAACACTAAAAATTATAAAAGAAAACTCGTAAAAATTTAAAAACCTCTAAAATCTTCATAAAAATATTAAAAATCCATAAAAAATCATAAAATCATAGTTTTTTTCCTGAATTTTCTATATTTTATTATCTTTAATTGAAAATTATTTTGGTGAATTTTGGTTACTGATAGATATTTTTTATCTCCAATTTAATCACTAATATGTATTTTATTCCCTATTTTGAGTATTTTCGACTTTAAAAATATCAAAAAAATTAGCAAAAATATAGAAAAATCACAAAAACATTATAAAAATAATAAAAAACACAAAAATTTTTTATTTCCTATATTTTGCTTATTTTTACCGATTTTTATATATACATTATCACTCTCTTTCCTTTATTTTATATATATCTTATTTTATAGAAAAAGAAAATATAAAAAATATAAAATATAAAAAGAAAATAGAAATATAGAAAATTAAAAAGAAAATATAACAATATAAAATTGAAAATTAAAATAAAAAATACAAAATAAAAAACGCACACAAGATAACACTTATAGACAAATTGATCACATTCACTTTTGTACATTTTATTACCCCGATCTACCTGCTTGCTTCCTGTGTTCGACACTCTACACTACTTGCACTATACACATCTTTTGTAGAGTTATAACAAATTTTAACTCGGCACACTTACTTTCATTGCTTGATTTACTTGTTGTCGGTTAATTGTTGTTTGAATCAGGGTTTCTTGTGGGTCAGCACAACGATTGCATCTCCGCCTTGTGTGAGACGTATTTTGGACCCGTGAAAAATCCTGTACAACAGGATGTCCTCCATTTCCTCCTCCAAGCTCTGGTATCTCTCCACTGTCTGGTCGGTTTTGCTCTCTGCAGTCAGCTCGCATCTGGGCCATTTCTCTACGCATATCTGCTATGAAGGCCCCTTGGTTTTTGATCTGTCTCTGCATCATCTCCAGGAAGGCTAACATGGTGTTTTTGATGGTGCCCTGATCTAAAAACATATGTCGTAGTCCGGGGCTGCTTATCGGTGCGCTCTTCTCTGATGGCCATCTCTTGGGTCTCTGCAAAGGCAAAAGACCTGAACACAAGTGCCGCCAAATGAATGAATAGATGCTCCGGTCTCTACTCTAGCACTCAGACTGGAAGAAGGGTGATCGAGGGGGAACTTGGTCGAATAAAACTGGGGTTCAGAGAGCAGGTCTCGGCTCTCACGAACCAGCCTAGATGAACAGGGCGGAGTGCTCGAAAATGATGCAGCCAAGGGCTGCCTAAAGGAACTGTGGCCCATAATCGTGATGTAGAGAAAAGGCAGATGGGATCTGGAAACAAACAAGTTAGCAATCAAACCACCAATTCACCTACGCAATGCGGAGCTGATGACCGTGAAGGTTCGGTATTTTATCTTGTCAATTTTATTTAGGTGATATTTCAGTCTAGCAGGGCGATTAAGCGAGCTGGTAGGAACCCGATGCTCTTAGGAGACTCGTCCAATCCCAAAGCTAGATCTTTCCCAGCCAGTACAAGTTACCGACCGTTTACTGACTACCCAATCAACCTGTTAAGGATATCGTGGCCCGCTTTAACGGACACTAGAGTGATCATCACTAGAGAACGACGTACCCAAAGACCAGTTGCCTGATGAGAGTTCAGGTATGGCTTTAGCCTAGTGTGTGGGTCACTCTCTCGTGCAAGCAAACCAAACAATGAGGGGATTGCTCTCCCAAGGTAGATTTTTAAATCGAGTGTTTTTTAAGGTCAAGTTTGTTTAGCAGTTCCAATTTTATGATTATCTCTTTTTAGGTATTTTTCAATAAGCAAACAAACACCTAACGAATTTTTCGATCTTGTCCTTCTCCCCTTTGAAACCACCTTGTGCTTACTCTCAATCCAAAGCACCCTTTTTCCATTCATAAAGAAATCCTCAGATTATTTAAGGTCCAAAACAGGGGGAGAAGTCGAAAAAGCTGATGTGCGATCAAACACGATGATGCATGCAATGTAAGAGATGCGTACCTGACTCCAACACTCTACATGCAGGGTGATCCGTGCGTAAATTTAAAGACAAAAATAAATATAATCTAAATGATGCGAGAAGAAAATGACCTTAGATGAGCAATTTCTAATCGTGAAGAACTGTAGTTAACTGGTCAAAGAGAGGTCGGAGTCCGGTCTCTGATGTCGATCGGTGTCCGCAACAATGGATCCTGCATGCGCTGTACACGACCTCTAGCTGCATGTGACCTCTCAAGCAACCAAGTTAACTTTTTATTAATGTTATTATTTAGGTTCAATTATGAACTATAGGTGCATGCAAATAGTTAGGGATTGGGCCTTAATCAGTTACGTCACAATCAAAGAAATTTCTAGATCTAAGGGCCAAATTCTTTGAGAATCAAAGAAAAGAAAATGCGATAAAATCAAAACCGGCGAAAACTACGGTGAGGTCCCCCGAGCACACCGGTGCTCGGCGAAACAGACCCCGATATAAGCTAAGTGTCCAAAGTGTCCGAACTAGTCCGAAGTGCCTGTATTATTACAATACTAGTAAAATGTGCTAAAAAGTTAAAGCTACTCTATCCTATATAACTAAGCTCCTCATGTCCTCCTGCTCCTCTTCAGATGTAGGTGCTCCAACAAAAAGTCGCAGAGTCCACGGGCGGACCCTTGCACAGAAAGTGGGACATAAATAAGTCAGAAAATAGTTATAACAGATAGATTATGAAAATGAATAAAAAGAAAGCAAATAGAAAAAGAAAGGAAAATTGAAAATAGACTACTAAGCCGTGCTCCCCGGCAACGGTGCCATTTTGATGAGCGCTCAAGCGATCAAGGCTAAGTGATATCAAGGGTCGTTGCGACCTCAACTACCTGAGCCGGACTCAACAAGAAAATAAAGACCACAAAACAAACAATCAAGGCACAAAATCTAGTGTAGCGATCTCCGCTATTTATTTAATCTGGTATAGCGACCAAGGTCGAACACAAGGAGCACGAGAAATGTCTATGAAGTAGTCGAAAGTCAGAAAATAAAAGGCATTTCTTTGCAGTTTTTAATTTGCAATTTTTTTATATTTTGTAATAAGAAAACAAACAAAAAGATAAATAAAATCAAACTTAAACAATTTTTATTAAGATTAAAAATGCTTAGAATGTAGAAATAAAAATATTTTTACATTTTTAAAATATGGAAGTGTTTTTGTTGATTTTTTGGTATTTTTCAGATTTTTATATGATTTTATAAAAATAAAACAAACACAAAATAGAAACACATTGTTGAACCCTGATCAAGGAAAAAATAAAATACTAAAATTGCCCTAAATTCCTGGTTGGGATTTTTATGATAAAGTAAATTAAAAAAGGCCTAATTACAGAAACTGAAATCTCATTTTTTTATCTTTTTAGAATTTTTAATGATTTTTATAAGGTTTTTAGTCTTTTGTGATTTTAGGGGTTTTATAAAAAATAATGGAACAAAAATGGTACTGTAGTAAAAACACACTAAGACAAATACACAGAATTTTTTATAGAATTATTGAGTTGTATTTTTATATTATTTTGAAATTTTATGAAATAGACAGACACATTTTTACAAGTTTCAATTTTTAGAAAATATCAAATAAAATCAATTCGAGTCACAAAAATTAACAAAAATATCACATTAGCAAGAGGTAATGGTTATTTTTGGGGAATTTTTGGAGTAGATTCAATAATTATTTTATCAAAAAACAAAACACACAAGCTGTAGGGATCTATCTGCAAATAACCTAAAGTTTCCAGACTAAACAGTAACACATACAAAAAGTCCAGGGGTATTAGCACAAAAATCCCATGAAATTAACACACATGCCAATTAACACAACCACAGGGGCATAAATGCAAATATAGGAAATATTTCATTCAAACAGTAACCATCAGAAAGTATAGGATAAGATATGCAAAAACACCACAGAGGCACGTGAGCTTGCAGGTGTTTTCAGACTCTGAGGAGTAAAGTGCAAATACTGGAAACATCAGGGTCTAATATGCAAAATATTCAAACTATAACTTTATTTAACAAACTAGAAAATAAAGCATGAAAACTGCATGGAAAGAAATGCAATATACCCTCGGTAGGCACGTGTGGTGCGCGTGGGGGGGATGCGTGGCGGTCAATGGAGGTGCGTTGACGTGTGGCTCAGATCCTCTGCTGTGTTAGATCTGATGCCCCAAAGAATGTCAGGGATGTGGGGCACATATGCATCAGATCCAACGGCCTAAAAGCTACGACTGTCGGCGACTAAGATCTGATCGACTAGACGAAGGCTGATCCGACAGAGCTGAAGGGGTCTAAAAGAACATGGATGAGGTGAACTTCACCAGAGCCTCAGATGGTCTCCTCAGCTCTGATGATCAATCCAAGGTCTTAGAGGTCACCCGCGTCCAATGGATGGGTCCGATGAGTGAGCTGCTGGCTAGATGTGTAGGACGGTGAAGGTGGACCTGGAGCTCTCCGGCGAACCCTCTAGAGGATGGAATCTGGAAATCCTGCGCGCGCCAACGCCTACGGAGGCAAGCTCGACTCGGGGTGAAGTGCCGGTCGGGGGTTATTCGAACTAAAACGGAAAGAAATAATGTGGGCTAGGTTCGATATCCGGTGAAGATGAGGGAGGAGATCTGATCCTTAATCTCTACCTAAGGGACGAGCTTAAGAGTGATCAGGTTGTGGTGCAAGGGGGAGCGTGCATCGGGGGTTTGATCGAAGCAGATGGATGTGGATAGCGAGCCTCTGACCAGCTGGTCGAAGCAGGCAGACGTACGGCGACGGTCGATAAAATGGATGAATCAAACAAGGAAATGGACATGGAGTAAAGGGTACCTGGAAGAAGGAATGTGATCCTAAGCTCTAGGCAATGGTGGTCGGCGATGTATTGGCCTCAACCAAGCTGTGGAATGCCGGGAGGCTGAACGTGGCGGCTGTCGTCGACCACGTTGCTGAGCAGCGTGGCTGCTCCTCCAAACTTCAATCTGAAGGGACCCTTTGGAAGCTGTCACTCAATCAGAGGTGGCTAGGGTTGAAGGGAGGCGTGAGGCACGAGCTGCTGCTCCATGGTGGCAGAAGAAGATGATTTATAGGATTCCCAGGAGGCAGGAAGACTCGCGCGAAGGCACACAACCCTTGGAAGATCCACATCTTCCTAGGGATCCACGAAGGTCTTGGATCCAAGTAGAGGCCACGGGCAAAGAATCGGGGCGAAGGGTGGTGTGACCCGACTGGAAGAATTAGGAGAAATCGATCCGACGAATGAGATCGGGTCGAGTGAAGCCTGGAAGAGGGTGTTGATCGTGTCAATAAAATGACATGGACCAATCAGATAATTCAAATGTGCAAAATACTTACAAATTTAATAAAAAATAACAATTGATTTTAAATCAAAAAGTGTCTAAAATGAAAAATATTTGTTCATTTCAAACTATTTTTTAGTGATTTTTATTTATTTTTATGAAAAATAAATTAATCTTTATAAAGTATAATGTATTATATATAGGTATAATATACCTATGTATTTTGTACAATTACTTTTATATTTACAAAAATATCCAAATCATATATTTTATTTATTTACAAAATGTTTTTAGGAGTCAAAAAAATTTTTATTTCATTTTTATTATTTATTTAAAAGTGTCTAATAAATAGAGAGTGAAGGATATATGCATGTATTTTGTACAAGTGAGAGATGATTTTATTTCATTTTTTATTTTATTTTTGATTTTTGTTTTATTTTTATGTCTATATGCAAGGAGGTAAAAAAAGAATATATTTTAGTTTTGTCACAAATAGTTATTTAATGATAAATAAAAAATAAAGTAGGCCCTATCCCTGTCTACTTGTTTTATTTGACGATTAGGCCAATGACTGACCTTCTCTTGGGTTCGGGTCACTCTGTATTTATTCTAAATACCTCATTCCTTTTTCTTTTCTGTTATTCTTTTATTTTTGCACAAATACATGCTAAATATATATATTTAACACATGCAGGCTAAATGCTAACTTATTGTATTTACATCTATTTACATGATGCTTTGCCAAGATAAATAGCTAAAATAAAAGAATAAAGAGTGAGAATCAGGGATTCATCAGTGACACATCCTCCTCCATCTCCAAAAGGACACGCCCTTCCGCTCGCAATGCAACCAATTCCGCCCCCGTGCGTAACTGCCCCGCGCCAGAGTCCTCCGCCATTTCCCATCTCGTGCACTCGCCCACGACTCGATCCTCCTCCTACTGCCATTAAAAGACCGATCCCCACCACTTGATTCGATCATCCGCCATTTCTTGAGATGAAGGCCACCAGCTCCTCCTTGTCGACTGGTGACAACAGTAGGCTAGGAGTCGTGAGAGTGACAACGACGAACAGCTCCTGACGAGGGCGTGTTCCAAAGCTCCTCCTTGAGCTTTGCTGCACAGCTCAACCGAGCACTTGCCGAGCTTCGGTTCTATTCTCTAAGGACCTCAGAGGCGACAACCCAGAGTTAAGATTTGCACCTCCTTATCCCCAGGCGAACCCTCTTTCACCAACAAGTAATCACTCTTCACCATCTTCTCTACCTTCCTTCTTCTTCTTCATCTTCTTGCTTTTTCTTCCGTTTCTACACTGTGCCCTCTTCTATCATCTCTCCCTTTGTTCTTCCCCCTCTCCGATCAACCCCCATCTTCACATTCGTCACGATCATCATCGTCTACTATTAGCTCCTCCCATCATCGCATGCTCTGCCCTCTTCTCGTCATCTTCGTAATCCCACTCACACGACCCGCGCCTGCCATACTCCACAGTGCCACACATTCGTGCTTCACGGTCTGCTCGCCAACCGACCTCGAACTCTACCTTCGAGCAGGTCCCCTCCACCTTCCGTCATTTGACTCACCCTCATTTTTACCACCCGAGATTCCACCGTCATCAACTGCCATGCCACGCAGCTGCAAGATCCGTAGATCCCTCGCGTCCACCCCGCCTCCAGCGGCTGCGACAGCTCGCTGTTGTTGCTACGCCACTCTCATCAGCCATCGACTCACTTCTGCCGCAGCCACTTCGTTGCTCGTCCTGTGAACGTCGGGTCCCCATCCCCTACAGCATCCTGTACGTGGAGCATCGCGTAGACATCCCTCGATGCCTCCAGGCATCGTCGCCTCCTGCCGCTGTGCCTTCACTAGCTGCGGCCAGCCCCCACGCTAGCTTGCAACCGACTCCTCCTGTCGTCGAGCACCGACCCCTCATCACGATTACAGCTACCTCCTCCTACACTGGCTTCAGCATCTAACATCCTGCAGGCCGCACCCAGCTCACCTCAGCCTTTTCCGACTATGAGCAGCAAGCAACCATCCATCCTCGCCTTTGATTTCATAGATCCTGGGATGGAGAAGCAAAAGCTTCTCACGTGCAAGATCACCGCCTGATGGATGTCTTGCGCATTTGCCCCCGGCATTCCTACAAATAGCACCAAATCCCTCACTTCAAGGAAGCACATAAGGCGCGCGTGTCTTCTTGGGACATTTGCATTAATACCCTTGAGGGAATAGGTAATTCCATCTAAGTCCCAGTCATCATGTTTTATTTATGCATTTTTATTTTCGTATTGCATTTAGAACCCTGAGTGAGCATGTTAATTTGAATGTTCATTTCAATCATTTTATTATTTTAAAAATTGCACATTGTAGAAAAACTCATATGTTATCGTTATGAATGTTGGTTTGATTTTTGTGAGCTATAGATTATTTAATAGAATTATTTTCATGGAAAATTGAATATTTTGCCCTCAGTGTGAACTTTAATTAATATTAAATTATCTGTTACTCTGAAAATTCTCTAAAATTCAAAATAATTATATTTTAGTGTTTTCTACTTTATGCCTAATCTTCATCTTTGCACGCATAATGATGTCATAATAAATTAGTTGGTGATTCGCTTAATTGATTTTTAGTAGGTCATAAATCAATTATTTGTAGGATTTGATAATTTTCATATATTCCTCTCACATAGAAATATCTAGGATAATAGCTTCTGAAAATAATTTGATTTGCTATTTATTAAAATTAACTTTACGAATTTCACCCAGTCTGCATATTTTATTAATAGTTGATTCATTTCTCATCAAAAAATTCCAAAAAAATGCACTAGTCTAATTTCATTATTTTCCACATTTCGACCAACTTTGAGATTTTTAGACAAGGATTGAATGAAATTTGCATTTTGGTCCCTCAACTTAGGCTGAAATTGCATCGTATTTTTAACTGCATTAAAAAAAGCCAGAAAAAATATTTCTCTGAAAACCTAGCATCTAGATCAACTAAAAATACATCTAAGGAGAAAGTTGCCTCCATGAGTTCGACCTTGGGCTTGCTCAAGTAAAAAAAGTAACCGCTCGCTTTTAATTGGACTAATAGTTGAAGAAGTGGTTTTTGATTGATCTGAATTTATCCGACTGCAATAAAATAGTTAATTTGACAATATTAAAAGGGTATATTCACGATACGTCAAATGGCGCCGTTGCCGGGGAGGCACGACTTAGGTTAATTTATAGAAAATCTATATTTTAGGTTTTTCATCCCTGGGTAGTCTTCCGGTTTTTCTTATGAATAACTCTTTGTTTATTTCAGTATTTGTTTATTATTTATCATTATTTCTGACCATTATTTATTTTTGTGCGAGGAACACGAGGCATCGAAGGCGATTCGTCAAGCGAGCTGAAGAACCAGCATTGAATTGAACTGAGTAGCTAAGAAAGAACTTGTAAAAAGTTTGCATTTGTAATGGTTCACGTTTGAGTTCTTGTGTGTGTAACTAAAATAAAAAGACTCTCTGTGTTGTGTCGTTGCTTGATGTAGGATAGAACCTGCACTCGCGACTCTTATATCTTTCTTAGGTCTGTTTGTGCTCTTAATATCTAGGACCACACTCCACCATTAAAAGATGCACTTAGACTGCATGACTTTAGCCAAATTTCAATTCTTTCTTCACTCGCTAATAGAACTACTTGTCTAAGAGTGACTTTTCATCGCTTGCATTCATTTAGTGTAAAAATTTCAATTCTGTTTTGCATCTCGCATGTAAAGCACAAGGATCACTGTATGTCTTCTGAACTGGGCATGCATCATTGATTTGTCATTGCATCAGCTTTTCTCGACTCTTCCTCCCCTTGGTTTTAAAACATAGGACTAAAGGAAACTGGGACTGATCGATTAGCGTGCCTTATATGTTAGACTAGTCAAGTGATCATCTAACTTAAAATCGGGACTACTAAACAACTTGACCAAAAAAAATAAACATAAAACTGGATATTCTGATTGCGGGAGAGTAACCCCGACCTTGATTTTAGGCTGAGTGAGGGTATAGAGAGCGTGTGTACCCACTAATATAGAGCCCAAATCCCTGCCTTCCATATCAATATACCCCACTCTTAGTGAATGTCACAGGCTGAAGTATTCGAAGTTCAACTAACCGGCACAAAGTAGCCTCTGCTCGCCTCGGCAAGTTGATAGGGGTGAAGCAGTGGTGCACCGCGAAAAGTTTATAGTAACCCTCCGTGGTGAAGTTATAACCCTTGTCAGCCTCCGCCTACTTTGGTAGGTAGATAGGGGTAGGTCCCAGATCTTTATCTGTATTAACCGAGTAAGCCAATGATAGGAGCTAAGAGAGGAAGGGCGTTGGTAACTTAAGCGCATGTTAAACAGGGGAGACGCATCCGGCATTGAGCCGACATCCCTATAGGCTATCACGTAATCCTTGCTACTTTTCTTGAAAATCACACTTAAAATCAACCAGATTAATCAGCCCCGACTTTGGGTCCTTCACAGTGATGAGTGTGAACTTAGGGTTTTATGATTCAATTGCTTGCTTTAGGTAGGAGTGAAATCCTATCTTTGCACACTTTTGCTCCCAACATTGCTTCTTTTTGCCACAAGGATGACCGACTAGGGGGATATTTACTCGAGCTTCACAAATCTTTCATTCAACCCCCCATAAAGTGCGTCTTCATCGGCCTGAGCACAACTTGGGCCAACATGAGCTCATAACCTTCTTGAGTTCACGATCTCTCACTCATGGGATGGTCACACTCAAACCATCCCTTTTCTCTCCTCTCATCTCACCGAGGAAGACCTTCACCTTGGTGAGAATGTCTTCATTACTACATCCTATAACCTAGACAACATTATTTATCTAGGTGAAGAGGACGAACTCGAGACCAAGATGCCTAAGAAAAACCCAGATGAAGAGGAACACAGAGATGACCCTATGCATCAAGTCCTTGCTTGTTTAGCTAGAGCTGAGCAGTTAAATACAGATCTTATGGCTAGGATGGGACAAGTGATTGAGGCAGGTGGAATAGACAAACCGATGGTAGATGCCTACCATCTCAGTTGAGAACAAGATACATAGTTGGCTCGTACCTGAGGTATCCCCAGAGGCATTTGAGCTGAAGCCCCATTTCCTTAGGCTGCTATGTTAGCAATGTGAGCCTGAGGCGAACCATTCCTACAATAAATGTTATTGTAATAGATGATTTATCAATAAAATTTATTGATTATGTTTCACTCCCTTTCTGATATTGAATGAATGAATGCACTATAAGGTCCCTCTGTACAATAAGGGTTATGTACCATGGCCAACTTGATAATCATATAGATGTGGATTCATTGATTGAGTCATAGAGGCTGATGCTTGGATGGATATCTAAGGAGTTAGATAGAGGACTCATCAAGCATCATCAATGATTGACAAGTAGTGATCTCCAGTCTGAGTAGGAGATGGCAATCCTATCTCATTAGACTGATATCTGATCGACCTCTTGATGCAGGTCCTCTGCATGGGAATATTGATTCAGAGGTATCAGATAGTTGAGTCAATGGGTTGACTTGACGAGATTGAGATAACCAAAGACCTATGATGAATACTGTCACATCACAGGCAAACGTCCTCTGACCAGAGACATATGTATTGCTATATGTCTGAGTATGTACATTTGGCAGACCAATAGGTTGATGACCTAACCAAGGTCTATACACCGGTGAGCTGGTGTGCATGTAAGGGCATATGAGTAATACGATCTCTCAAAGGGATCATAGAGGTTCACTTGTGAACCGGGAGACATGAGCTCACTCATGAGGTATTGGGATTAACCAAATTCCATGCATGGTCATCATGCTTTAGAAGCATGATATGAATTTGAAGGTAAGATATATGCTTTGTGAAAGCATATGATCTGTACCATATCCCAAAGATCAAGAATGAGAAACTTAGTGATCAGACCATGAAGATGACAGTGCAAAAGTGAACTATATCTTCATGATGATCATGAGTCTTGCAGTATGCAGGATGTACAGGTATTAGGATTACCTGAGGGTGATTTGATCATAAACGATTGTATAACCATGACGCTTCCATTCCGAGGGAGTGATGACACATGTCTGGATTTTAGTGACTCCTCTCATTAGGGAAGTGACCTAATCTTAGTCCATGTACTGGACAGTGATCTGAATAAGATTCAGATGCAATGAGAAGATTAGGTTTACGGTCTTGATTTAATCAAGCATCTATGAGAGAACCACGGGATCTGGATTTGAGAAGTGATCTCAATATCCAAGTCACTATACGTGGAACAATACAATCGCCCTGTCCTTATCTCCGAGTATTTGTGGAGAGAGAGCATTGTTCGTGAATGGTTCAAGAATAATTCCATAAGATCTAAGCAATGAGAAATTGATAATTAAATGTGATTTAATTATCATGATGTTTCGGGAATTATCCAATAAAATTAAATGTGATTTAATTATTATGGATAAGAATAATGTGGATAGTAATATCCAATTATTCATAATATATTATAAATGTGATTTATAATGTATTAGAGAGAGCTAATTATAATTTATATTTGTAGATTAATTATTAATGTGTATTGGATACACATTGTATAATTAATTGAAAATGTAAATTATATTTTGTTTTGGGTTGTGAATATGATTCACAATTTTCTAATGTCAAGATTGCAATATTCCCAAAATTTATTAAGAATTATTTTGGTGAATAGAAATCCCAACAAATAGTTGTTGGAAATAAGTAGAGACAAAATCAAGGAGATGTGCAATCTCATGGGAATCCATGAGATTGCCCTCCCCATTGGAAAGGAGGGGGCGACACCCAATTCCCTTGTGGGATTGGTGGCCGTCCACTCTCCTTTATGGGGAGGAAGATCTACTTTGTATTTTCACTCCTTACTTGATTGATTTAATTTGGTATTAATATATATTTGATATATTTAATCAAAATTAAATCACAAGTTGTTGGCTTTTACCAACAACAATCTTGACCATTGGATTGACATAAATCAATCTCATCCATTGATTTTATATGTCCCGTGGATTGAGATCCATGGATCCCAAAATCCTATAAATAGAGAGGCATACCTTGCTCTCTACTTACATGCTATTGGTAGCACATATCTCTCTCTCTCTCTTTCTCCTCACACGCCAGCCCTCTCTCTCCCTCTTCTTGGTGGCCGTCCACCATACCCTAGAGGAGAGAATAGTCGACGCCTACGCCACCGCGCTGCCGCTTCGACGCTCTTCGGTTCTCCGTCTACTTGGAGTGCTTCACTCACGAACGAGACGTTCGATCTCGTGCGACGAGATTAGGAGCAACTGTGCTTGGATCATCTTCTTGGATTGTGAGGACACCGCGACTCATCCCCGCGCTCGCAAGTCGTTACTCTGACGATCGGACTTGAGACAGGAGGTCTCTTTTCTTAGAGACTCGATCAACCACATTTCAAGAGGTATTGAATTATACTTGTTGTGGTTATAGATGAAACGATCCGAGAATCATTCTTGGATCATGTGGTTTCATCGCATGAAAAAATTTTAAATTCCGCTGCACCGAACAACTAGTACGACTAGTCGTTCTCCGTCGTATCCGATATGACGATCACGCTTCCGTGATGCGCTTGAGGATTTCTCCATATCCTTCAAGTGGTAACAAAGACTTAGGTCAATGGTTTCGAATATGATTCGCTAACCGAGGACGATTTGGGTTCGTTAAGGTCGCGAAAGTTTTCATCGTATTTGTTTTTGAAGATCTGTTTAGTAAATAAATTCGGCACTGTTTAAATTTTTTAAACACGAATTGAACAATTGTATTTTGTTACCCATTAAATAAGGAAACCATAGGATCTGAGTTTGCATAAATCGGATTTCGTATGCTCTAGATATGGTTGTTTTAATGAACATGTATGCACTGTTGCGGGAACTGTAGATCTGAACGTGATTAAAATGTTAATTACTGTTTAAAGTTGCCTCGAAATACGTGAAACATCACTTGCGTTCTGTCCTAAATCAAATTAGCAATCCATGAAAATTTATTTTGTCTAATTTGGATATAATATGATTGAGATATGCTAATTTTAGTAAGTAGGGGTCACTGCTGAAATTACATTCCTAATCAAGAACCATGTGATTGTCAATTAATGAAATTAATTATTAATTTCAAGAAATAATTATGGAAAATAGTTGAAAAATATTGAAAGATGATTCTTTACTTAATTGAGTTGGCCTCAACCAATTAATTGATTAGATTTGATCTAGATCATAATTGGAAACTCAATCATCAAATTTCTTGCTTGAATAGGATTGGGAATTTGTCTAGCAAATTTCCTAATAATCAAAAATTGTTTTGGTTACTATATGGTATAATTTCGGTTGAAGAACCGATGATCATCTCAAGTACAAATTAATCAATTTGGCATTATCCTTTCCCGATGCGGATATGGTGACTAGTCGAAGATCGCTGGGGTAGCGGGTTGCAACGTATGTGGTCCGTCCCACTCTCGCCTGCACTGGCCATGACAACGGGTAGGGCCGGGATAATATCTGAGGGATTAAGTTGTATTTTTCTAATTATTAAAATATGAAATAATACGTACTTTGAGAATAATACCATATATATATATATATTCAAGCATACCAATCAAGTTTGATTGATTGATCTGGATGATAATTAATTTAATATGATTGAATTGATTATGTCCAATTAGAATACTCTAATATGATTAGAGTTGAAAATTCCCTTGGAAGAATTGATTATATGAATGTGATTCATAGTAATTAATTAAATTTGAATAAGATATGGAGGATCACATAAGTGACATCCATGGTCTCCCGTCAAGGCGAAGGGTTTCATCGCCAGATATTATATGTGGGAGACGCCTGTCCGAAGTGACAGCTCCTGCATATGATCCATTTCGATCGGGCTCGTCGCTTCTCGAAAGAGTAAGGACGTATGCGTAGTGACCCCAATATCGGGTCCTCATATTATTGGGGCGATATTGGATTGCGCATAGCGAGTTGTATTCCTGTTGACGGTTGGTTCAATTAATGATGGGTCAACATCACCTTAGGGGTGATGGGCCCGAGTATTAAAGACCGAATTGGGAAATGCATGTTAGACTTGCAAGGCGGAATGTGTTCCCGCTTCTCTTTATTGGAGTCATAGGTTCTCATATTTTTGGGATATGACAAAGATAAAGAGGAGATCCCAGTTCTTGCTTGAGATATATCGGTAAGTATATCTCCTACTTTGAAAGTGAATAAGGGAATAAACTTTCATAGTTGACATAACAAGACTAATTTGATTTAAAATGCCTTGATCAAATAAAACTAAATTGAATAAGTTATATTCTAATATAGTGCATTCTCAATTTTAGAAAATGAAGTCCATGAACCCACTAAGCAGGCTTCTGGAGGTCAACCAATTGACCGGACCAAATTACTCGGATTGGATCCGTAATTTGGAGCTTGTACTCTTGGCGGAGCGCATCAGTTATGTGCTCTCAGAAGACAAGCATGAAAACCCTAAATCTAAGGAAGAAAAAACATTCAATGACAAGTATGATGAGGATCATGTCTTGGATAGATGGTACATCTTGGGTTCTCTCTCTAATGTTCTTCAGAAACAACATGTGGAGATGAGTACTTGCCAGGAGATTATGCAGAATCTGAAAGATATGTTTGGTGACATTAACCACACCCAGCGGTACAATGTTATGAAAGAACTCATTTGCTACAAGATGCAGGAAGGGACTTCGGTCTGTGAGCATGTACTCAAAATGTTTAGGTACTTATCGGAGCTGGAGACTCCGGGGGCAACAATGGATGCATACATGCAATCTGATTTCATTCTGCTATCATTGCCCAAATCTTTCAATAACTTTGTGGTGTCATTCCACATGAACAAGTTGGAATTGACAAATGCTGGGCTTCTTGCTGCATTAAAGTCTGTAGAAGACGTAATGAAGAAAGATGGTCCCACTGGCAGTGCAATGGTTGCACAGGTCAAAGGGAAGCGCGGTCGGAAGCATGGTTCTTGGAAGGGCCCGGCCCAGAAGAGAAAGAAGAAGGGACAAAGTGTTGGCTCATCTTCCAATGCATCCAATCTAATGGCGTCGAAAAAACCCGATATCTGTCACCACTGCAAAAAGCTGGGGCACTGGAGGCGTAATTGCCTGGATTTTCTTAAGTCGGTCGACAAAGGTAAAGCCCCAGCAGGTATGAAATCTACTTTTATCATTGAAACCAGCTTTCTCGTTGGATGAGAAGGAAGTTGGGTTGTTGATTCTGGTGCTTCTGTTCATGTATGTAATTTGTTGCATTTGTTTCAGGAAACTAGAAAACTTGAAGAAGGGGAGTTAGTCATCCAGATGGGATCTGATGCAAGTGTTGCAGCAGTCGCCATCGGGACTTGTCAGCTATCATTATCTAGTGGTAGAGTCCTAGTACTTAAAGAGTGTCTTTATGTACCTGAAGTCAGGAGGAATTTGCTATCTGTATCTAAGCTAGTTAGAAGTGGATACTCATTCCTGTTCTGTAATAACTTAGTCATAAATCATTATGATAAATATATTGCAGATGGTATTTTGACTTCTGGTAGACTCTATGAATTGTGCATTAATGAGCATGTCAAGAATGTTACAACCACTAATAAAAACGCTAAAAGATCCAGGAATAATGAAAATCATTCAAACATGATTTGGCATCAAAGGCTTGGTCATTTATCTGTTCATAGGATCAATAGATTGATAAAGGATGTACCTTTGGACTTTCTACATGTTCAGTCTTTACCTACCTGTAAACATTGTATTCGAGGTAAAATGACTCGCATTCCTTTCCGTAACAAGGTTCTAGATGCGAAGGTATTATTGACTTAATACATACCGATGTATGTGGTCCCTTCAGTACCGCGACTCGAAATGGATATCGATATTATTTGTCGTTTATTGATGACCATTCGCGATACGGGTTTGTCTTCCTATTACGTTATAAATCTGAAACCTTTGAAGAGTTCAAAGAATTCAAGGCTTTGGTTGAGAACCAAACCGATAGGAAGATTAAACGTATTCGATCTGATCGAGGTGGCGAGTACCTCTCAGATGAATTCAAGGAATACCTTAAAGAGAATGGAATTATTTCCAATCTCACTACTCCTGGAACTCCCCAACTTAATGGTGTTGCTGAAAGACGCAACAGGACCACCACGGATATGGTCCATTCAATGATGAGAAAAGCACATTTACCACTTGCTTTCTGGGGATATGCAGCAGAGACTGCAATATATATCCTGAATAAGATTCCCAGTAAATCTGTACCTAAGACTCCTCATGAGCTCTAGTATGGAACCAAACCTAGTGTAATCACTTGAGGGTTTGGGGATGCTTGGTTCATGCGAAGAACGTGGACGCAAGCAAGCTGGAATCTCGCACTCGTGAGTACTACTTCATTGGGTATGTTAGAGATGGTATTGGATACCAACTCTATGACCCTGAGACCCAAAAGGTTTTTGTCTCTAGAGATGTGAAATTTATGGAGGATGATTTTCTTAAAGGTCAAGAGAAAAGTGAAGTAGAGGAACTCATAGAGTCCCTTGAGGATTCTGAGCTTCCTAGACCAGAAACTGAAGAGATAAATAAAGATGAAACACCCATACCTCTTCGAAAGAGTTTGAGGGTGGTTGCACCACCTGAAAGGTATGGAGTCCATGTGTCAAGTGAAACTGACAATGATCCTACTTCATTTGATGAAGCACTCGCGGATCATGACATGGATAGATGGATGCTAGCAATGAAGTCAGAAATTGACTCCATGCATAAGAATGGTGTATGGACCCTAGAGGATCCACCTAAAGGGTAAAACCCATTGGGTGCAAATGGATCTTCAAGAGAAAGAGGGGACCTGATGGGAAAGTAGAGACTTTTAAAGTACGGCTCGTAGCCAAGGGCTACACACAGAGAGAAGACATCGACTACGATGTGACATTCTCTCATGTGGCTATGCTAAAATCCATCAGGGCATTGCTGGCTATAGCTGCATATCTTGACTACGACATCTGGAAGATGGACGTCAAGATGGCTTTCCTCAATGAATACCTCGAGGAGGATATCTACATGGAGCAGCCCCAGGGCTTCATGACTGAGGATGGCAAGGTATGCAAACTGAAGAAATCCATCTATGGGCTCAAGCAAGCTTCTCGTAGCTGGAACATCAGATTCGACGAAACCATAAAGAGTTATGATTTTGTGCATAATCCTGATGAACCTTGTGTGTACAAGAAGCTTAGTGGGAGCGCCATTGTGTTCATCGTGCTTTGTGTAGATGACATCCTTATCATTGGGAATGATACATGGATGATGACCAGTGTAAAGATTTAGCTGTCCCATACCTTTGAGATGAAAGATCTTAGAGAAGCCTCTTACATCTTAGGTCTGAAGCTGTTCAGAAACTGAGAGAAGTGGATATTGGGATTATCACAACATGGATACATTAAGAAGATTCTTGTACGATTCCGTATGGATAGTTCCAAGAAAGGATTCCTACCCTTAAGACATGGTATCCACCTGTCTAAAGGAATGGCTCCTCAAACTGTTGAGGAAAAGAAAGCCATGGCTGGATGCCCCTATGCATCAGCTGTAGGAAGCTTAATGTATGCCATGATGTGTACTAGGCCAGATTTCTACCATGAAGTGGGAGTGGTAAGTCGTTACCAATCCTGCTATGGAGAACAACACTGGAATGCAGTAAAGAACATATTTAAATATCTAAGACGGACGCAAGATTAAATCTTGGTCTATGGATATGGTAATCTCCAAGTCTTGGGATATACAGATTCTGACTTCCAATCGGATATTGATGATCGAAAGTCGACATCAGGGTTTGTGTTCCTGTTGAATGGTGGTGCTGTGAGCTGGAGAAGCAAGAAGCAGGACACTACAGCAGATTCAACAACAGAAGCCGAATACATTGCGGCATCGGATACTGCAAAGGAGGCGGTGTGGTTGCGCAAGTTCGTGCAGGAGCTTGGCATAGTTTCCTCTGATACTCCCATCCTACTACTCTGTGATAACACGGGAGCCATTGCCCAGGCGAAGGAACCCAGGTGGAATCAGAAGAGCAAGCACGCAGAAAGGAAATACCACATCATTCAGGAGATTCAAAAGCGTGGTGACATCATCATCAAGGTGGCCTCTGCCGACAACGTTGCTGATCCTTTTACCAAACCTCTGACACAAAAGGTTTTCGACCAGCATGTAATGAGTATGGGTTTAAGGATTGTTCATGAATGGTTCTGAGGCCTAGTGGGAGATTGTTAGCAATGTGAGCCGGAGGCGAACCATTCCAACAATAAATGTTATTGTAATAGATGATTTATCAATAAAAGTTATTGATTATGTTCCACTCCCTTTCTGATAATGAATGAATGAATGCACTATAAGGTCCCTCTGTAAAATAAGGGTTATGTACCATGGCCAACTTGATAATCATATAGCTGTTGATTCATTGATTGAGTCATAGAGGCTGATGCTTGGATGGATATCTAAGGAGTTAGATAGAGGACTCATCAAGCATCATCAATGATTGATAAGTAGTGATCTCCAGTCTGAGTGGGAGATGGCAATCCTATCTCATTAGACTAATATCTGATCGACCTCTTGATTCAGGTCCTCTGCATGGGAATATTGATTCAGAGGTATCAGATTAGTTGAGTCAATGGGTTGACTTGACGAGATCAAGATAACCAAAGACCTATGATGAATACTGTCACATCACAGGAAAACATCCTCTGACCAGAGACAGATGTATTGCTGTATGTCTGAGTATGTACATTTGGCAGACCAATAGGTTGATGACCTAATCAAGGTCTATACACCGGCAAGCTGGTGTGCATGTAAGGGCATATGAGTAATACGATCTCCCAAAGGGATCATACATGTTCACTTGTGAACCGGGAGACATGAACTCACTCATGAGGTATTAGGATTAACCAAATTCCATGCATGGTCATCATGCTTTAGAAGCATGATATGAATTTGAAGGTAAGATATATGCTTTGTGAAAGCATATGATCTGTACCATATCCCAAAGACCAAGAATGAGAAACTTAGTGATCAGACCATGAAGATGACAATGCAAAAGTGATTAATATCTTCATGATGATCATGAGTCTTCCAGTATGCAGGATGTACAGGTATTAGGAATACCTGAGGGTGATTTGATCATAAACGATTGTATAACCATGACGCTTCCATTCCGAGGGAGTGATGACACATGTCTGGATTTGAGTGACTCCTCTCATTAGAGAAGTGACCTAATCTTAGTCCATGTATTGGACATTGATCTGAATAAGATTCAGATGCAATGAGAAGATTAGGTTTACGGTCTTGATTCAATCAAGCATCTATGATAGGTCCATGAGATCTGGATTTGAGATGTGATCTCATAATCCAAGTCACTATATGTGGAACAATACAATCACCCTGTCCTTATCTCCAAGTATCTGAGGAGAGACAACATTGTTCTTGAATGGTTCAAGAATAATTCCACAAGATCTAAGCAATGAGAAATTGATAATTAAATGTGATTTAATTATCACGATGTATGAGGAATTATCCAATATAAATAAATGTGATTTTATTATTGTGGATAAGAATAACGTGGATAGTAATATCCAATTATTCATAATATATTATAAATGTGATTTATAATGTATTAGAGAGAGCTAATTATAATTTATATTTGTAGATTAATTATTAATGTGTATTGGATACACATTCTCTAATTAATTGAAAATGTAAATTATATTTTGTTTTGGGTTGTGAATATGATTCACAATTTTCCAATGTCAAGATTGCAATATTCCCAAAATTAATTAAGAATTATTTTGGTGAATAAAAATCCCAACAAATAGTTGTTGGAAATAAGTAGAGAGAAAATCAAGGAGATGTGCAATCTCATGGGTATCCATGAGATTGCCCTCCCCATTGGGAAAGGAGGGGGTGGCACCCAATTCCCTTGTGGGATTGGTGGCCGTCCACTCTCCTTTATGGGGAGGAAGATCTCCTTTGTATTTTCACTCCTTACTTGATTGATTTAATTGGTATTAATATATATTTTATATATTTAATCAAAATTAAATCACAAGTTGTTGGCTTTTACCAACAACAGTTTTGACCATTGGATTAACATAAATCAATCCCATCCACTGATTTTATATATCCCATGGATTGAGATCCATGGATCCCAAAACCCTATAAATAGAGAGGCATACCTTGCTCTCTACTTACATGCTATTGGTAGCACACATCTCTCTCTCTCTCTCTCTTTCTCCTCACACGCCAGCCCTCTCTCTCCCTCTTCTTGTTGGCCGTCCACCATAGCCTAGAGGAGAGAATCGTCGACGCCTACGCCACCGCGCTGCCGCTTCAACGCTCTTCGGTTCTCCGTCTACTTGGAGTGCTTCACTCATGAAGGAGACGTTCGATCTCGTGCGAAGAGATCAGGAGCAACCGTGCTTGGATCATCTTCTTGGATTGCAAGGACTAACCGCGACTCATCCCTGCGCTCGCAAGCCGTTACTCCGACGATCGGACTTGAGAAAGGAGGTCTTTTTTCTTAGAGACTCAATCAACCACGCTTCAAGAGGTATTGCATTATACTTGTTGTGGTTATAGATTAAACGATATGAGAATCATTCTTAGATCATGTGGTTTCATCGCATGAAAAAAATTTTAAATTCCGCTGCACCGAACAACTAGTACGACTAGTCGTTCTCCGTCGTATCCGGCACGACGATCACGCTTCCGTGATGCGCTTGAGGATTTCTCCATATCCTTCATGCTACTGAAGTTTAATGGAAATGCCACAGAAGAACCATATGTTTTCTTGAGAGACTTCGAGTTGGTATGTAACAACCTTAGCCATCCTAGGGTTGGACAAGATTACATCAGGCTGAAGGCTACCCCGTTTGCCTTAGGAGATAAGGTTGCCCATTAGTTGAAGAATCTCGGGGTTAGATGTATGACCTGGAGGCAATTCAAAGACTTATTTTTGAAGAAGTTCTACCCACTCAGTAGGACTAATCAAATGAGGACAAAGATCACTAGTTTTGCTCAGGGTCCCCACGAGCCATTTCATAAAGCCTGGTATAGATTCAATGACTTGACAAAGAAAAGCCCTTTCCATGGCATTACAAAGGTGATTTTAGTCCAGACCTTATTCTTTGGTATGATCCCATAAATGCAGGGGTTAGTGAGTGCAGCCTGTAGAGTTAGCTATCTGAATAAGAACGAAGATGCTATATGGAAGATCCTAGAGTAGATGGCAGAAACAGGCAGATCTCAGACCACCAAGGCCTATCAGGTGTCTCCCTCAATCTTACCTAATGAGTCACTAAGGAGGACTGTAGTGGAACTGACAATGACCTAATCCCTAGCATGGGGATAATAACTTATAAGCTCACTATGGTAGAACAGATCCACAAGAGGGTCACGAACCTTGAGGCACTTTCACGATTGCCAAAAAAAGTGGAGGAATTGATTGAGAAGGTATCCAAGGTATGACTACCTGTCCCCTCTGCACCACCTGTACCTGTACATCAAGTTCACCTCGCACATGAGCAGGTACAAGGGCCTCAGAGCAGCTAGGTTGAGGAGCAGCAATACACTCAGTAGGAGCTGCACGCACCCCCACAGGTGGAGTCAGTCTACAAGGAGCCTCCGCAGGTGTTTGAAATCAACGGGTTGTGGTACAACCATGACCCCGACGGCAGACAGTCGGGAATAGGGAGTGGTTAGCAACATCGACCCCCTAGCTTACTAGGAAACTAGCTCCGTCCCCACAGCGCGCTTTATGCAGTCCCGACTAGGACAAGGATACCAGCCTCAACAACACCAACAACAACGCCTATTCCACTCAGGCCAGCAAGGCCCACCCCACCTTACACCTCATAGTCCCACCCACAACAATACCGACAAGGACATCAGGGCCCATATAGACAACAGAATCACTCATCCTCTAGTCAGAAGCAGTAGACCCCGCCCACTAGTGATTTGAGGTCCCTCACCTTGGCCATCCATACTTTAATCGATAGGGTTCAACAGATGTAGATTGACTACCATGACATAAGAACAAATCTGAACCGTGTCTCATGCCACCAAGATCAACAGATGGCCCCAAGGACTCCAATTCCCGAGGTTCAAGCTAACCCTAATAGCCTGAATTAGGGTCAGAATCGACCACGAGATCAGGTATATTATTCAGATTATTCTCTATCTGAACATGAGATCCTTTCATACGATAATGTTAATCATATGTCCCTCAAGAGGGGAAGGACCGTGACCATACCTGATCGGGCACGGGTACATGAGGAAGACACCACCAACTCTCTACCTGAGGAGAACTTGGTGGCAGAGGAGCAGCATCCCCACCACCATCACCGACAACAACGGAACAAGAGGATTTCAAAATCCTCAAAACACCAAGGAAAAAATAAGGAGAGGAGCACCAACAATGAATCAAGCGAGCTTGATGAAGATCCCGCACCTCCATCTGAGGAGGACGCACCGGGAGTAGTAGTAGATGCACCACCTATTTCGGTTCATGAATTTCTGTCCAGTCAGAGTCAGAGTCCCAATCCTGTACAAAACTCAGTTTCCTGTTTGAATGATAATATTTCAATTTCAGAATCTGAGTTGTCTTCAATAATCCCTTTCCCTCGTGCCCTTAAGGGTGGAAAGAATAAATCTAAAAAAATCCAAAAAGATGACCCTAAGATGGATGAGTTCTGCAACAAATATATAAAGGTCACAATCCCCTTTGATAAGTATTTGGATATGACACATGCATTTCAGAAGTACCTCAAGGTGACATGCACACCTACTAAGGTCAACAGGAAAACAAGAAACTGTGTTGAGAAACATGTTTTGTCAATAGCCACTACTTGCATCATTAAGAATGCGTTTCCAAGGAAACGAATGGACATGGGTGCCCATTATGTGGTGAGTCATGTCCATGACATTGCGTTTGCACGCACTCTCCTAGATAATGGATCCTCAATCAATATGATACCAACAACCCTCTATGAGCAGCTAAATCTAGGACCTCTTAGGAAATTCAGAACTTTACTCCAGTTTGCAGACAAATCCACCAAGAGGTCCAATGAAGAATTGAGAAAAATTATCATCAATGTTGAGGGACGGGATTACATGGTGGACTTTACAATCCTTGATATGGAGACCCCTCGAAATTGGAGAGATTCCCAGATCATTCTTGGAAGGTTCTTCCTTAGGATAGCAGGGGCCTTAATTTATTATAAGGTCATAAAAATCCAGTTCCAAACTCCAGGCGGAGATGAGGAACATGAGATGAATCAGACAAGGTGGCAGCGATCGGATTCTGAATCAAGAATCGAGTACACTTCGTCAGAAACAGATTGTGTTCATGTAGATACTGTTGGGCCATGGAGACAGAACCCAGCTAGCATCGATGAGTACATCTCCACTAGATAGAATCACGTACATGAGACGGTTTGCGAGATCCTTAGGAATGAACAATGCGCAGAAAATGCATCTCCCTATAACTTCCATGACACAGAGGCCCATCTGCACCTATAAGTCCTTCCCTTTTTAGGACAATTAGAAGATGAGGATGATGAGTCGGACGTGCCTTTCATCGATTGCTTGGATACTTTTGACGATCCGACTCCAGAGCTGAGTCAGTTGGTGGTATTTACTTCAGAGACAGATCCACCCACAACTAGCAGAGATCCAGAATTGATTGAGCCAGATATTCTCGATGACCACACTTTACCTGAGCTCAAACCATTACCCACAACTCTGAAATATGTCTTTCTTAGGAGACAAGAGAGGAAGTTTCCGGTCATCATCAGTACACGATTGACCGAGGAGCAGGAATCTCTCTTGCTAGAGATCCTGGAAAAAGACTGCAAGGCGATTGGCTGGAGCATCTCTGATCTCCATAGGATAAATCCCGCTCTGTGTTTGTGTCATATCTACCTAAAGAATGAAGCTAAACCCTCTCGTGAATTCCAACGCAGGTTGAATCTAAATTTACGAGAGGTAGTGAAGAAAGTAATTGAGAAATGGTGCGACACGGGTTTTATTTATCCCATCTCCGATTCCAAGTGGGTGGCACCTATCCATGTTGTCTCGAAGAAGTCGGGAATTCAGACGACCACCAATGAGGATGGAGAGGAGATCGTGACATGAGTACCCATGTCTTGGCATGTATGTGTGGATTACATACACTTGAATGTCACGACGAAGAAGGATCATTTTCTCCTACCATTTATCAATCAGTGATGAATCTTCGATTCATTACACTATTGAGTCATTATCACATAGGTACACAAACTTAAACACATATTTTATGCCATGAAATAAATCAAGGGAAATGCATTATATGTATCATGTATTAGATATTTCACGACTCTTGTAAGCAGCATACATTATTAGCAATCTCTTTTGTGTTCCTTTCCCTCAAGTACTTTTTACCATTACCTTGAAGCTTGACTCTCAATTAATATCTTAGCAATTATTATATAGTGAACTTACACCATGAGCTGAAATTAATTGGAATAGCTAACATTGTCAAAAAAGTAGTGGCACCATATTTTTATTGTTATTTTAATAACGATATAAAAATGGAAATGGTGAAAAGGGGCAACGTTAGTGGGGAATTAAAAAAGGGCAACTAATGCATTAATGTTAAAAGGTATGAGATGCCTTGATGAAGAGATGTCAATATGAAAAAAAGCCAAATTAATTGTTGCTTATATCGAGAGGTGCAGCACCAATATGAAGAGATGCCAAATTCGTTGTTGCTTTTATAAAGAGGTGCAATGCCAATATGAAGAGGTGCCAAGATAGTTGGTGCTTTTATCAAGAGGTGCAATACCAATATGAAGAGGTGCTTACGTTAAATTTGAAAAGATGCATCCCTTCGTTGGAATGACTACAATTTGTGCATAAGTACCACATGTGAGGGACTTTGGGGGATCATTCCATCACCATCTGATTCCATTATGGAACAATTGGTGTCCAAAACTTCCTAGTCTCTTGCTTTCACTCTCCCCATAATTACCCCATCTATTCTTATAATCCATCTTAATTGTTGACGAGAGAATTGAAGTGATTTCATCAACTTGTGCATTCAGTCCCCCAATGAATTTGACTCCAGAGGCTCCACCCCGAGTGCTGCTAAAAATCATCCAGCACCATAGATATCCACCAACCATCATTTCCTCGGACCCTCTGCGAATCCGACTCCAGAGGCTTCCTCTTGATCCACCAACCATCATATTTTATATCGCTTTTATTTTATTACTTTATATTTGTATATCTGTCTTATTGTGTTATCTTCTCTTTCGTGCAGTTATTCGTCAAGTTTATCACGAAGATCTGTATCTAACGGTGATTATCCTCGACTCTTGGAGAACTGGGACGTGACACGAGGTTCGAGCTCGATTCGTGGTTGTAATCTCATCCAACTCACCTCCCCAGGATATCCAATTTCGCGAAGAGTTAACACGTACGAGTCCAATTGGAGGTTGCCACATACAAGGGGAGTGATCATCACTTGCCGACCTGCACTGTTGTCTTTTCCAATTTTCATTTCAATTTTTGTTATTCAAACATTTTGCAACAAACTCATCAATTTATAAAGTATTTTTATTTGCATAATAAAGTGCAGAATCTTCCTGTCCCTGTGGATTCAATAACTTACCCTATACATTGCATTGCGCATAATATATCTAAGTTCGGTTATTTATTTGTTCGAAGTGTATTTTTTTGGGTTCGCAACGACTATCTGACAAAAAAATCGGGTACATAAACCGTCGAAAATACGCATCAACATTTTGGTGCTGTTGTCGGGGATAAGCAATTATTCGTGCTTTATATAATTTTTTTACATTTTGCTTTTCACCTTCTTTCTTTATTTTTCTGTAGAGGACAAGTCGCATTGGAAAGGAGCCGCGTCGAACATCGAAGTGAAGTTAAAATAATTTGGAGCGCTCCCACGATAAGTTCTCTTTAATTAGGCATAATTAGAATCTTTTTTATTTCTTTGTTTGCACATACTTAAAAAAAACAACTTCTTTGTTCGTCTTGCATTGCATCTCTATAGGATTTCTCCCCTATAGTCCCATCCTGCATTTAAAAAGACCATTTAATTGGTTGCCGACTAATCAAGATAAAAAATACCTCTTAATCGGACTAAACTAAAGTGGTCACAAAAAACTCATAAAATAAAAAATTGTTTGCAAACTTGTTTGTTGCACCATTCTCACAATCGTACACTCACACGTACCCCTAGGACCAGAGCCCAAATCCCGCTGTTCTTGGTAATTTTTTGAAAGCCATATTTCTTAGTATACTCATCCCTGAGGTGTTTAACTAAGAATGACGAGAGGTTTAAGATCCATGTTGATCTAAGAAAGGCTCCAGCCTACTTACCCTCTGACTGACCTCAGAACCAGAAGAACATCATTGTAGTAATCATTGAATTATTTTGAACTGTTAGATATTCTAGGATACATAATCAACTTGTATTCTTGTCTACTTAACTAAAACCTAATTTATTTGGTGTTTGTATTGTGATTGATTGACAAGTGGACACTAGGTAAGCCCCATAGTAATTCCATTTAATTAAACTCAGAATCACATGTTAGAACAACTACATGGCTAAAAAGCAAATTCACTCGATGTTATCATACAACAATTAGAACACATGGCAAAATGACAAGAAGCAAAAGATGCTTTCCTTCAAGAACTGGAAAAACATCATGGGATAATATCAACTCCAGGCATTGCATCAGACTGTTATAACTTAATCATACTGATAAAAGAGCTAGCACAAACTCAAGAGATCCAAAAGCAATATACTGAAACCCCTTCCCTATTGTCCTCACAACCACAGCTACATGCTCAAAATATGCAGTCTGATGTTTTTTTCGATGCCTCTCTCCTACAAATTAGTTATAACATAATCACCCCAACAAAAACTACCCTATCTGAATCCACCCAAGATGTTCAAACATTTGAGAGAGAGACTACACCAACATCAAAGCAAGATCGCGCATCACATTCCTTAATATTTTCGGATCAAGAAATAAAGCCCATTCACTTAGAACCTCTTGAGGATCCTGTGGATAATTATGATAATTTTGAGAGTGGGATGCCATCTTTTGATCTTTATGATGAATATTGGAATAATGAAGAGAGATATATAACCGGTACACAATCCAGACCGACCTTTGTTCAAGAACTAGACAAGAGAATATGTCCCACTTCAATATGGGAAGATGAGTCAATGTACTCAGTAATTGATCTTCAATTCCCTTCTTTCGATAAGGAGTCACTTATTGATCAGGAAAAATACATGTTGCCCGACCATACAAGGATTGAAATGAAGGAAACCCTTAAACCACTCTGGGGGGATCGATTGTTTACCATAGATGATCTTCCTTGGCATAATCCACTCACATCAATCATATTTCCTCCAGAGGTGGCTGATGATGAGGAACACTTTACTCCAACCACGTATTCCTTTTCTAACCATAATCCAACACATGTGCCATCTCATCTTCCTATAACTTCACTGCAAGTTTGTTGCCCATAATGGATTGATCAAAGTATCGGGGTATCTACTATGAAAGAAGTCATTTGGGATGATAATGATTTAAAAGAAGATATTTTCCCATTTATTTTTAAGGACAAACCTTACTTTTTAGATCAACAATTTTTAATGAACATTGGTCCATCAAATTTTGATCCCTCTGAGCCTGATACCGACCTATCCTATCAATTTGAAGACCCTGTAAAGAAATTTGACCGCACTGTTTCCAATCTTGATTTCTTCATCATATCGACACCGCCTAACACCTTCATATTTATCATTTCACCAAATATAATCACACATAAGGTTTCTCAATTAGGTGTTCGATTCCTTTCTTTGATTCTATAATCGTATGTACAATATCACCACAGTTTATCCAATACGGATGCCATGCTAACAAGGAATATTGGGTACACCTAACATTGGTGCCCCGCTGGGGGCGTTAAAACCAACACACACTTCTTATCTTGGCTAGTTTCTTCTCACGACAACTCAAATGTCTTAAAACTACATATTAAATAAACACAGGAGAGACCTTACATTAAAACAAACAAACAAACAATAAGAAACCTTCTCTGATTCCAAATGTCTACCTGCACCCATTGTCTTATCATCCTCCACCCAGTTCATTACATCTGCATTTACCATGAGGGCATGGCAAATCTTAAGCATTGGCATGTTTTCATGCATATAGTATCACATTTCTGCACTCATTTTCATGTTTTCCCTACTTCAACTCTCTAATTTTATGTATATGGAGAATAATAGCCTCACTATTAAATACTACATGAAGTATGAGATTTGAAGTGACTCTGAGCTTACGATGCTCATGTATCTCTTTTGTCCTTTTACATTCAAATCAAAAGAGCCTTAGCCTCAATTAAATTCTTAACACGTGGTATCAGTAATGAACTCAAACATTATATATTACAAAGATCAAGAGCTTTGTACCGCGAATGCTAGCTTGACATACAAAAGGCTAAGGGGGTCTGATGATAGTTGTACTTAGAGTTTGTGAGACGGTGAGCTTATCATGGAGTAGAGGAGTAGGGAGTGTTCCACCAAATATATGTGAAGAAGAGAGTCCGCCATAAAATGTAAGGGAGAGTTCCCAACTGGTCAAGTAATTGCCCATTATGCACACTTGAAACCTTCACACACCAGCCTCTTGCTTTCCTTTCTACATACTTCTCAAATCCACCACTTCTTTAAAAGTCTTCCATTATAATCCATCTTATTTCATTTCATTCGACTTCTTTCTCCCTCTTCTTCTATTATGCATCAAAAGAGAAATGTTCTTCAATATTCTATTCTCCATCTATAACAAAATACATGTCCTTTTATGTTTCCTAAGTCCCAAAAGAAAGTATTAAAGCACATTGGTTCTCTTTAAAAGTGAAGAGAGATATTGCAAAAAAAAAAAGGAGAAAGAAAAGGAGAAAAAAGAAGTATTGCAAAAAAAGTATAGCAAAAAAAGAGATATTGCAAGAGAGAGAGAGAAGAAGAAGAAGAAGAAAGAAGAAAGAAAAGAATAAGAAGAAAAAGAAGAAACCGGGAGAACCATTGTGCGAAAATTCTTTTCTCATGACCATCATATGCCATCTATATATTCTTCTTCTCCAAAATTATCTTATAATGAGCAATATTGTCACATATTAGACCTCGCTCATATCTTCTATAAATTTAAACCCAAGTAAAGTCATCTACACCAAATAAGCCTTAACCTAAATACTCCACAAATTAACCCATTATGTTTCTTGTTGGCTGGTTCCAGGAAGATGGGTTGAGTGTTAAATTAATTATGAAGTTGGAGCTTGTAATAATACTCTAATCCTCCATCTCAGGCATTTTCTGGCGTAGTGTATCATAGCTAGAGGATCGTGGTTGAAAGCACTTGGTCAATTCAATACATTTGATACTTGAGTCTATCCTTAGGTCTACTAACATTATTGATGATAGGTATCATTTAATCCGAATTGAGCAAATCTCTACATTAAGTCGTGTCTTGAGGACAATTTAGATGGCTAAGCACTGTAAGAAAAGATTCATTTCTAATTTTGAACTTTATGAAATAAATGATAATTTTTTTATCCCTCAGAGGCTATGGTCTACCTATATGTATACATTAGAGTATTGAAATTCTTCATTTACATTTTCTAGAGACTAGCAAATCTAAAACATTGGGGTATGATGAATCTTCGATTCATTACATTATTGAGTCATTATCACACATGAACATAAATTTAAACACATATTTTATGCCATGAAATAAATCAAAGGAAGTGCATTATCTGCATCATGTATTAGAAATTTCATGACTCTTGTAAGCAGACATTATTAGCAACCTCTTTTGTGTTCCTTGCCCTCAAGTGCTTTTTAGCATTACCTTGAAGCTTGACTCTCAATTAATATCTTAGCAATTATTATATAGTGAACTTACACCATGAGCTGAAAATAATTGGAATAGCTAACATTGTCAAAAAATAGTGGCACCATATTTTTATTATTATTTTAACAATGATATAAAATTAGAAATGGTGAAAGGGGGCAACGTTAGTGGGGAATTAAAAAAGGGCAACTAATGCATTAATGTTAAAAGGTATGAGATGCCTTGATGAAGAGATGTCAATATGAAAAAATGCCAAATTAGTTGTTGCTTATATCAAGAGATGCAGCACCAATATGAAGAGATGCCAAATTAGTTGTTGCTTTTATGAAGAGGTGCAATGCCAATATGAAAAGGTGCCAATTTAGTTGGTGCTTTTATAGAGAGGTGCGATACCAATATGAAGAGGTGCTTACGTTAAATTTGAAAAGATGCATCCCTCGGTAGGAGTGGCTACAATTTGTGTATAAATATCACATGGGAGGGACTTTGGGGGATTATTCCATCACCATCTGAATCCATTATGGAACAATTGATGTCCAACACTTCCTAGTCTCTAGCTTTCCCTCTCCTCATAATTACCCCATCTATTCTTATTATCCATCTTAATTGTTGACGAGAGAATCGAAGTGATTTCGTCAACTTATGCATTCGGTCCCCCAGTGAATCCGACTCCTGAGGCTCCACCCCGAGTGCCGCTAAAAATCATCCAGCACCATAGACATCCGCCAACCATCATTTCCTCGGACCCTCTGCGAATCCGACTCCAGAGGCTTCCTACCGAGCCGCCAACCATCATATTTTATATCGATTTTATTTTATTACTTTATGCTTTTATATCCATCTTATTGTGTTGTCTTCTCTTTTGTGCAGTTATTCGTCAAGACTATCACGAAGATCTATATCTAATGGTGATTATCCTCGACTCTTGGAGAACTGGGACGTGACACGAGATTCGAGCTCGATGCGTGGTTGTAATCACATTCAACTCGCCTCGTCAGGATATCCAATTTCACGAAGAGTTAACACGTACGAGTCCAATTGGAGGTTGCCGCATAGAAGGGGAGTGATCATCACTTGCCGACCTGCACTGTTGTCATTTCCAATTTTCATTTTAATTTTTGTTATTCAAACATTTTGGAACAAACTCATCCATTTATAAAGTATTTTTATTTGCATAATAAAGTGTAGAATCTTCCTATCCCTGTGGATTCAACCTTGACTTACCCTATACATTGCATTGTGCATAATATAGATAACTCTGGTTATTTATTTGTTCAAGTGTATTTTTGTGGGTTCGCAACGACTATCCGACGTAAAAATTGGGTACATAAACCCTCGAAAATACGCATCAAGAATCAGATCTTAGAAAGATTAGCGGGAAAAGAATTCTTCTGCTTCTTAGATGGGTTCTCGAGCTACAATCAAGTAGCCATCACTCATGAGGATCGGGAGAAAACCACATTCACATGCCCCTTTGGTACCTACGCTTTCAGGTGCATGCCCTTTGGGTTATGCAATGCTCCCGGTACATTTCAAAGGTGCATGATTGCTGTATTCGCCGAGATGGTCGGTGAATTCGTGGAAGTCTTCATGGATGACTTCTCGGTCCACAAGGATTCCTTCGATTCATGTCTTAGAAATTTGGACTAAGTCCTCAAAAGATGTTGTGAGGTAAATCTGGTGCTCTCCTGAGAGAAAAGTCACTTCATGGTGATGGAGGACATTGTGTTGGAGCATGTCATCTCTAAGAGGGGAATGGAGGTTGACTATTCCAAGTTGGACATGACCAGAAGACTCCAACCACCAACCAACGTAAAACAGTTGCGGTCATTCTTCGAGCATGTTGGTATTTATTGGAGATTCATCAAAGATTTTTCAAAGATTACCTGACTGCTAACTAAGATTTTAGGAAAAGATATGGAGTTTATTGTCGATCATAAATGTCTTCATGCCTTTAAACAATTTCAAGGGATGATCATGGATGCCTCGATCCTACAAGCCCCTGATTGGTCACTTCCTTTTGAGATCGTGACGGATGCCTCAAATTTTGCTGTTGGGGCTGTATTAGGAAAAAGGCGGGACGGTATCGCATTTGCTATACACTACACAAGCAAAGTGTTTGATCTCGCTCAACGTAACTATACAGTTACCGAAGAAGAGATGCCTACGGTAGTATTCTCCTTGGATAAGTTCAGATCTCATCTCATCGGATCTAAGGTGATTGTGTTCACATATCATACAACACTACGATTCCTCATGGAGAAGAAGGACGTGAAGGCGCGTCTTCTTAGGTTGTTTTTACTTATCCAAGAGTTTGACTTAGACATCAGAGATAAACGTGGAAAAAAGAATGTAGTGGTTGATCAACTCTCCCATCTCAAAACTCTTGACACTTCCTATGATACACCTATTTGAGATTCTTTTTCGGACGAGTAAGTTTTAGTTATCGACTCTCTCCCATGGTACGCCAATATAGTAAACTATCTTATCTCCAAGAAAGTTCACGATGATTGACCCAAGAGCAGCATAGACCGACTCAAGTCGAATTCGAGACATTACCACTAGGAGGATCTGATCCTTTTCTTTAAAGGACCGGATTGGGTCTAGAGGAGGTGTATTCCTCGGGAGGAATACCAGAGTGTCCTTACTTTTTCCCATAGTCTGGAGGCAGGAGGACACCACTCCGGAAGAGGACCGCATGGAAGGTATTACAGTGTGGCTTATACTGGACGACTCTGTTTCGCGATGCTCTCACCTTTGTAAAGTTGTGCCCAGTATGCCAGCGAAATGGAGGACCTGTTGGTTCCAAGGATGAGATGTCAATACAACGTATTATCATTTGCGATATCTTTGATGCAAGGGGCATCGATTTCATGGGACCATTCCCGGTTATCCATGGTTTTGAGTATATCCTTCCTACGGTGGATTATTTGTCATGGTGGGGGGAGGTTATCGCGACCCGAGCCATAGACAGCAGGACTATCTGTAAATTTACCATATATCATATCATTTCTAGGTTCGGGATCCCCAAGGTGTAGATATCCGATGGGGGTAGCCATTTTGTTAACAGAGATGTAAAGAAACTTGTGAAGGATTATGTCATCGAGCACGATGTCGCTAGTCCTTACCACCCACAGACCAATGGCATGGCAGAAGTGTTGAATAGGGAGGTTAAGACCATATTGTAGAAGCTTGTCTGCTCATATAGGAAGGACTGGTCTCAGATCTTGGACCAAGTCCTTTGGGCTTACAGGACAGCTTACAAGACACCATTAGGAACCTCCCCATTCAGAATGGTATTTAGGAAGCCATGCCACTTACCCGTAGAGTTAGCACGTAAATTAGAATGGGCAATCAAGAAGGTCAATTGGAACACACACCTAGGGTAGAAACGGAAAGAGATGGATCTGAATAAACTTGTGGAGATCAGAAACCGAGCATACAACAACAGTTTGGTGTACAAGGACAAGGTAAAGCATTGGCACGATAGATTTATCAGACGAAAGACCATTGTTCCTGGACAGAAGGTATGGTTGTTCAATGCGAGGCTGAAGGTTTTCAAAGAGAAGCTAAAATCCATGTGGATGGGTCCATTTATAGTCTCTACGGTGCATGACAGTGGATGTGTAGAGATCTCAGATCTTACAGATAGTACACAAACATCCCTAATTAATGGATAAATGCTGAAACACTTTGTCAAACCTAATGAACAGTTAGTCCCTGTTGAGGAGATTGTTTTCATGCATGAGGCAGACTCAGAAGACATAGAGCCACATATGGAACCTTGCCACATTGATATCTAGCCATCAACAACATAAAAAAGATTCAGAGCATGATCTATCTGTATGTACTCCCTCCTTCTCGTAAATATTTTCTTTCCCTCCCTCCCCAGTGATTCGTATCACTCGCCCTGGCTCCATATCATTCCATTTTATGGCTATACTTAGGATGACCAAATCCTAAGTATAAGGGGGAGAGTGGCCTAAGTCTCTTCACCATTCTGTGTATATTCTCTAGATCTCATCGGTTCTCACATTTACTCATGTCCTAAACTTAGGCTGACCAGAGCCTAAGTATAGGGTGGGGAAGGGAGCGATGCCCATCATGTATATATACTCATCCATTTCCCCTCTTAACTCACCCACCCCATTTTGTGATCTTCTTCTATGCTTAGGCTGCTAGAGCCTAAGTATGGGGTAGTAGAGTGACTTCTATACGTTTTGTTATTTTAGCTCTCCTATGCTTAGTCCGAGCTATGTCTTCTTCCTCACTTCTCATGCTCTGAGGACATAACACACACTAAGTATAGGGGGGTGTGTATATATTACATATATACTTACCCATAGCTCGTACTTTCGCATATTTTTGTATATATTATGCAATAATTACGGGTGGTAAAAATTGATTTTTTTGATATATGTTTACTAGTATGTATATTGTATTATATGTATACTACTTTTGTATAATACTTATAACATTCTTGTAAAAAAAATATATTTTTGTAAAGTTTGTTGTAAAATAGGTTGTATACCAAATTTTTGAAAAAAAAACAAAAGCGCAGGCTTCTTATTTACTCTTGCATGTCATCCTTGCATTCAAAGAAGAAAAAAATTATTTTGCACTTCATTCGTCCATATATCATGTCATCTGCATCTCATATGCATATCTAGCAAATGCAATGTGAAAGTTAGTGGGTTCTGAACTAAGTTATAAGTAGAAGTCGAGGATGTATTTTATTTGACCTTAATCTACCTAATTTCAGAAGAACCTTATAGGAACTGGAGTTAAGATTTTTCAGATCAAGCGACTTAATTCTTTGAGTCCGCAAGTCTATGTTCGCATGTCATCTTGATTGGTCTAAGTAGAATATTTCGTACACACGCACGATTCTTTTTTACAGTGACCTAACTTGGACAAGCACCATGCACGTAGCTCTTCATTGATGAGATGGTGAGGAGGTAGAATCCTCTGGCTTGGAGTAGCACACGGGTGGAAACATCCTTCCTCCTCAAGGGAGGGTAGTGCATCTCAACCTAATCTAGTGGCGTTGACGTCTAATGATAGGATGCTGTGGGTTGCAATAATGCTTCAAAAGAGGGATAGTTTACTGGCTCAAGAAAAAAACTCCTTATGTAAATGCTGCAACTTGTATATATGTAGAAAAAAGAAGGAAAAATAAAGAAAAAATGCAGAATCTCCAAAAGTGGACATGCCTGATTGAAAAGTAAAATGCATGCCAGAGTGTATAAACAAGTATAGTAAAATAAGAAGAGCTTCAAAGCTTGCAGCTGGATGACTTGGCTACACTGGTCAGGCATCCTAGGATAGGTAGCTACACTGGCTACCGTCCATTCTTCTCTCCACCCCCTCTTCTTGAGCTGGTCGCACTTGAACTTAGAAGGGAATACCTTGCTCCTCCAGGAATGAGTTGGTAGAATATGGAATTAAGAGTTACCTTGTTAGAGGAGGAGCTGTTTTTTTGCCATTTCTGATGTGGAGAGATATATTTCACTTATACAGTACAAATAAGATCCATAGTCATCAGAATTTACGTATGAGGATCTGTTTTGACCTGACTGTTGAGGCAACTTGAATAAGAGACTTGAACTTAAAGATTGTTAGGTCTTAAATTCAATTCCCAATAAGGTTCCACCACTATTGATCCAAAGGTCGAGTCAAGCTCCATTTTCACCTTTTATTCATGACCTTGGTATGGAACCCAAAATCATTTCACTCTTGCATTTCATTTTAGTTGCTCGGGGACGAGCAAGGTATAAGTATAGGGGGTTGATGAATATGTGATTCATCACTCTAAAAGTTGAAAAAAGAGTTGTGTTTCCGAGTAATTAGGTGAATATTTTCCACTTATATTGCATTATTATCATTCATGCATGTGTAAATAATATTTGCATTTTAGCATTCATATTTGCATTAAATAAGGAGCCAAATTCACTTGTAAATATTCACCTGTATATTATCTAAAATATCATATTTGTATCTATTTTATGCTAACTAAAATCCAATAAATTCAACTTGATAGTGTATATATTTCTAACACTAATAAAGGAAAATTATCAAAAAATACTAACTTGTAAAATTGTCCAATAAAATTGAAATCCAAGTTTGAGAATATAAACCTTAAAATGCACATATCTCTCTCATATAGTGTCCGATTTAGGTCTACTCAGTTTTAAAGTAATATACATTCCAAGACCTTCAAAACAAGACTAATTTCATGAAAATCAGAGATCGTATCTGAAACTTAGATTTTGGGACCCTATTGTATATTGTACATATTGATTAAATTGCCCTTCATTTTACTTTTTTATTTTCTTAATTATTAAAAATTCCAAAAAATAGATTAAGTTGTAAATATTCCTTCCATATTTTCTCTAACTTTATTTTTATTTTTCTCGAATTAAAAATGATAAAAACATTTGCAAAAGATAAAATGCAGTATTTTATATCTATAAGGTACCCCAAAAATACTTTTTGTACAGATGACTTCCTTTGATTTTCAGTCCTTCACGGAAGTTGTAGATCTTGTCGAGACGAGCACCTTCATGTTGCACTTTTTGATTTGACCCCTTTTGTTATTTCTTTTTTTATTTTTGTTTACATTTAATTTTCGAATTTTCTGGGAGGGACACATGGTAGCTCCTGGAGCCGCCACATGTCACCCACTATTTATTTATTTGTTTTAATTTTGATTATTTTATTTATTTATTTTATTTTAAATATTTATTCACTGCCACATGGTCGCCCTCTTTACATGCCACGTGGCACCTTCTCCCTCCAACCTCATCACGTCCGATCCACGTGATGACCATCCCCCACTTCCTCTCCCACGGCCTAAGCACCCGCCCGCGTCGTGCGGTACACGCAATCGCGTCCTCCGCATCTCTTGCCGGTCACTGATGAGCCTGAAATTCAGCCTCTTAATTAGTCATTTTAATGCGTTATAGTTGGTCTAATCGGATGCGTTAAAGAACCATTTAAATAATTATAATAAATTAAATTAAATGGTCGATTTATATTTTACTTGGGCAAGCCCAAGGTCGAACTCTGGGACACGAGCCTCTTTCGTAACATTTAGATTCTAATCAATTGAACTATGTGTTGGATTAATGAATTATAGGTCAAAGAATGCATGATGACACGACAATATGCATAAATTAACATGATATATGCATTTTTATTTGATTTTTATCATGCAAAGAGATGCAATGAAATGCAATGCAAACATATGCCCTAATTGTCAAAACACTTGAGCCATTTAATCACGAGTCAAATCTGGTGCCCATTCATGAAGCTATTTTCATTGATGTAAAAATAAGGCATGTGAAGCATTACAATACATGCACTTAGATATTAAAATAATACATCTAAATTCATAGTATCAAATCTGAAATCTAAGCATGCCATTAAGAAGACAATGAAACGAGTTTCAAAACGCTATTGAAATCGACTCAATCAGAGCTAAGATGCTCTAGATATGCAAGAGTGAAGCCAGGGGCATAAATGCAAGAAAACATAAAAGATAAATAGCAAGCAAGGTCCCTGGGAGTGACTAAAATGCAAATAAAATAAAGTTCGGGACCTTCCTTGTAAATGACCCACATGCACAGGGGAATTTTTGCAATTATTTAAACCCACAAGGGTATGAGTGCAAAATACCTCAAGCGTACGTAAGATGCACGTGAGCTGTAGACTTGTCTGCAATTTGGAGAAGTTTGAGGGGCCTCCGTTGATGAATCTCGGATTCATCACTCTAAATCTCATTTATTAAGCTCAATTCCCTCAAAATCAATAGCATTTCTCCATCTTCAACATAATTAACATTTAGGCATGTTTTCATAAGAATTGCAATTTATCCATTATTTAAGCACAAAATAAGAAGCCAAAAATCCAAGCCAAAAATGACCGGTAAATAGCCTAACTTCCCGGATTTTTAACTCATTGATGCTAACTCCGAATGACCCAAAACTACTTTCACTGTGTACACATCACTCACAAGAATAAATGAAAAATACAAAAAAATAACTAACCCAAATAAGTGGACCAAAAACCCAAACCCTAGTTTCAGGATTTCCGGACTAAAAATCCCATATCTTCCCCATCTAGTGTCCGTTTTAATCATACTCAATTTTGAACTAATGTACATTCGATTACTTTCAAAACAAGATCAAGTTCAAGTAAATCGGACCTCATATGTGAAAGTTGGGTTTTGGGCCTCTTTTGTACATTGTGTATTTTAGCAGATTTTGATCGGATATTTTATGTATATATTTAACCTATTTTAGTTCTTTTCTTTTTTATTTGTCTACTTTGATAAAAGTTTTATTAAAATGTGCAAAAATCCAAATCCAAGTTGCGCTTGAAATCGAAGAAACAAATTGGGTCCGAGTCTTCATTAACCACTTATACAAAATAGTTCTTTTTCATGTTTTATTTTATTTATTCTTTTTCTTAATTAATAAAAATAAAAAAATTAGATTAATGTGTAAGTAATTATCTTTGATTTTACCATATTTTTTCTGAATTTTTATCTGGTTTAAAAATGAAAAAAATAGAAAACCCAAAATCAAGGTATTCTATGTACATGGGATACCCCAAAATCATCATTTTGTGCAATTGATCGATTTGGTTCTGATGTCTTCATGAAAGTTGTAGATCTCATCGAGACGAGCAATTTTCGTGAAGAAACTTTTTCGATCCGAGGTCGTTTGCTATTTATTTTTGATTTTACAAAATATTAATTATTCGATTTTTCTGGTGCTGACACGTGACAGCTCCTGGAGCTGCCACGTGTCAGTCATTTTTGGCATTTTTTTTATCGTTTTTATTGAAAAAACCGCACATGTGAAGCACGCACCTCCTAGGCACGTGCAACGCACGTGCCCCACGCCCTTGAGCCCCCAACCGCCACGTGCTCCCATCATGGCCGTCCGATCTCGGCCGATCAGACGACCACTGCTCATCTTCCCCAATCAATCTTCCCTTTCCCATTTTGGTGCGCCACCTACCCCACCTTGCTGTGAATCTCGCCGACCTCCACGACCTTGTGCACCGATCCGATCCTCCCCGCTGTCTCCGAGATCTCCGCCGGCCAATGTCGATCCTCCTCCAAATTAAATCACCATCGAACCCAATCTTCGTCCTCTCAATCACACCCCCTTCGTCGAATCCTCTCCCGGTCACCGTATCTCCTTCATCCCCGAGCTCGCCCAGATCGCCGACCAATCAAATCTCTGATTGAGCTCCCCCAAATCCCTCTACCGCCTCTCGTATCCCCCATTAGACCCCCTTCCATAGCCGGCAAGCTCGATCTATAAATAGACCCCGCCGACCCATGCCTTCAATCATCCTGATAAGCGCTCAAGAATCGAGTTTCGTGACCTTCACTTTTTAAAAGAAGAAGGTTGTCGGTTGTAGCGGAAAGCCGCGAAACAAATTTTCGATCCTTAAACCTATCAAACAAATTTACGGTTTCCTGTCGGAAAACCGTTTCACTAATATTTAACCAGGCAAGTGTTCCTGGGTCGAACTCAAGGAGGCAGAATATATTCCCTAATTTTTCCTCTTCCGTAATTTTATTTTAATTCTTCTCTAAGTCAGAAGGCCTTTTTTAGTGGTTTTTATTTTTGTAATTTTTATTTGATTTTATTCTTTTCAATTTTTATTTAATTTTCAAAAAGGAATATTTTGCAAAAGATTTATGTATTATATAATAGGTGGATAGAATATAGGTGATACAATATTATATATGTGAACGATGTTCGAGCCTCGTACTCGAACTACACAAGAAAACGAAACAAAACGATGCGGTTTTCGAGAAAATCAAAACACGTTGAAAACTTGTCGAAAAGCCGCGAAAACTTTATACTAGGTAGTTGGGGTAGTTGTGTAACTACCCCTCAAGAATCGTCGAAATCCGAGGTCAAACAGACAAGATATGGCCCCTACAACCCAGGGGCATAAGCGTAAAGAAACTAGCTAAAATTTGTTCTCAAAAAGGTCCAAAATGGACTGTTCTGTAAGAAAAACTAACTACTCTTACACTTAGGTCCCTGCGGAGGGACCTAATTGTAATTTTATAAAACTACTGAGGCGGGATGAAATTCTGGAATTTGAGCTGGGTTGATGTTGCAAATTTCCTACCCTTTCGCTCTGAACGGCCAGGATTAGAACGCTCGCGATTGATCCGACGCTTCTCGTGATGCCACGTGGCGGCTACCTGTGCGTCTTCGGTTCTTGAGGTTGTTGGAGCTATGGTGGACGGGCCTTCTTCTCCGGCTTTTCCCCGGCGGCTCTCCGGCGTCTTGGGCTCGCCTGTGGGGCCAGAGGGGTGGCTCCTCCACCCCTCGAGCTCGCCCACGGTGGAGATGGCGGAGGTGGCGCTCCGTGCGGCGGCGATGGCTCGAAAAAGGTGGCCGATCAGCACTGGTTGCTTGAATACTATTCTGGAGGTCCGACTTCGATCTTGATTTTGATGACGTTTGATCGCATTCCAGATCCAAATGAATGCTTCCCGATGATCGTGAACCTACAATTAACCAAATGCTATGCTCGATTCATGATGAATCGACCGAATCATTAAGATATAAATCTTCAAAGTTAAGGAAAAATGCACAAAAAACTCCAGCCAAACTACCAGAACGTGAAGATGATGATGGTTTGTGATCGATTTGAGACGAATGTGAATCGACTCGGAAAGGATTTTAATGTGGCGTTAAAGCTTGATCATTACTCTACTTAAAAACGTAATTAGCCACGCTAATCGTGGCTCTATTATCGAGAAAGAAATTATCGAAATGGAGGAAATGGGGGGAATATCCAAGTATATGACCTGGAAGAAGTTGCTCGACGGGCGACCTCGCCGGAGCTCTACGCGGCGCGTGGCTGCGATGCAAGGCGAAGCGACGCCTTGGATCTCTTCTCCTTCGACTCCTCTTCCTCGCGAGCTCCTCCTCCGGCGCTGTCACCGCTCAGGTGGTTGGGAACAAGGCTAGGAAGTTGGTTAGTCGAACAACCTGGAGCTGAATAGCTGGAGGTGGAAGATGATAATGGTGATGGCGGGTCTTGGAGGCCTTTTATAGGGAAGATGCGTGGTCTCCAAGTAGAATCGAAGGGCTGGCGGTGTAGAGGGTTGTTAGGAGAATAAGATGGAGGGTTTAGATGGGCTGGAGAGGTTAGAGGTTAGGCGGGAAATTCCATGAAGTTGGGCAGTTGGAACAGAAGGTCGGCAGACCTTCTTGAGGAAGAAGGCTCCAGGTGCTGACACGTGTCAGCACCTGGTTGGCCCAGATCATATAATTACTTATAAATTAAATATAAAATAGATAATGACGTTATTTTAAGTAGGTATAAATACAAGAAAGTTAGATAAATTAATTTCCTAAATTATGGTATAAGTATTTTTAATAAATAATAATTATTATTTAAATATAAATATTTTATTAATAAATATGTATTAATAAAGAGGTTTTGAATTTTTAATTTAATAAATAATTAAGTAAAAATTAATTTTATATTTTATTAATTATTATGGCATTAAATAAGACTTATACAAATTTTTATGGATTTTTTATGAATTAATTTATATATTTTAATAAATAGAGGAAGTGTCTTTATAGTTCAAATATACCTATATTTTGAGGTATTTGATTTTATAAAATAATAAATAGTCTCCAAAAATTATGAAATAATTTATGGTGAAACTAGAGGATCATGAAATAATTTAGAAATTATAAAATTAATAAATAAGGTGTGTTACATAAAATAAATAGCCCAGAAACCCCTTTGTCTTTTGGTCCCAAAACCGACTTTTGCAAACGGACTCCGAATTCAGTGAAACCACCTTTATTAGTTAGATAATATTATTTTATGAACTTTAAAGGTGAGTAGAGTGAAATTGGAGTTCGTATGAGGAAGTTATGACGTTCGGAAGTTGAGATTTTGACAAGTTATAAGCTGGATTTCTTGGCATATTTACAGGGTAATATTTTTAACTTATTTTTATATTTTATTTACATTTTTATGAATAATTAGGAGAAAGATTTGATGAAAAAATAAGTTAAGATGAAATAATTAAAATTCTTTGAAGTTTTGTATTTATTTATAAATATTGAAGAATGTATATACATGAGATAGATTATTTTTATTGGGTTTTCTTTCCTTATCTCCCCCTACATTTTGGTTTGTCGACCAATCCATGCTGACTTGGTCTCGGGGGTTAGGCTATAAATATATCTTTCAGTTATATTTATAGTTTAAGTAATATTACATATATATACATATATTCCATATTCCTTTTTCTTTCTTTTTCTGGTTCTTTGTTTATTTACATGAATTTAGTGGTTAAAAGTGAATATTTACACATGAATGTGGTTTTGTCAAAATATGAGAATTAGTGAGTATTTACATGTATTTGTTAAGGGTTTTAAGACAAAATGCGACAGAAAAGTTAATGAATCATGGATTCATCAACCCCCTATACTTAAACTTTGCTAGTCCCTTAGCAAACACTTATTTTGGAAAAAGTAAGTGAAAAAGAAAGAAAGTTAGAATGAATTTGTTTTCCTAAACCAATTCATGAGAATAGACAAAGGACAGAGCTCGATCGGGCCTGAAACAAGCATTTTGTCGGAACCTTAACTAGGATTAGGATTTCATCCTCAACAGTCTTCAAGTTCCATAATCCTTACTCAAGATCACTTCATCGGCTAGTTCAGACTCACTTATTCATATCGCAAACTCTATCATCCTTGAAGTCAACTTGCACAGTGTGTGAATTGATTTAGCTCTTCCTGCTTAGAGAACCGAAGAAACCGTCAATCCCGGCTATACACTCCTATGGCTTCCTCATCCGCTACTCTTTCCTCGGGGAGGGAGGTATTCCCTTCTGAGTTCAGTTCTGCTATGTCCACAATCGAATATAGGGAGAAGTTAGAAGAATGAGAAAAGAAGTGGAGTGCGACCAGTGTAGACGCATCTCCTTGTGAAGCCCAACCGGTGTAGCTGAGTCTCCACTAAGATGTGCAGGCATATTTGGTGGAAGCTTTGACCAGTTTGGTCTTATTTGGTGGCTTCTGCTTTGACTTGACTTTGTAGTTTGCTTGCACTGCATTCATCTTTTGTGCCTCGACGGTTATAGAATCTTTTTAATCCGTCCATTTTTTGAGGTCTTAGAAAAATTGTGTCAGCAGATCCTTCCCTCATCCGAAGCAACTATCGCAACCCCAATCTCTCCCGTCTTTAGACGTCAATGCCGCAAAGATAAGGATAGAAATGCACTACCAAGATGTATTGTCCTTCGAAACTCCATGCGAGTTGAGCTAAGTGCAGAGTGCATGTGTTCAAGATTGGTTCACTGGTGAAGAGTTGTACGGATGACTCCAAATGGTCTACTTAAGCTCAGATGACTTGATTTCCCGAATATGGTCTTACAGAACCCAAAGATTTAAGTCACCAGACCTGAAGAGTCTAAATTCCAGTTCCTAATCAGACTCCTTACAATGAAAGTTAAAGGCCGTAATCAAGCTCCATCCTTTAGACTAGACTCAGTCCTTAGTCCCGGAAATCAAACTTATTCTGAAAAATGCGAATGCAAATGCAACCATGTTTTTGTGAAGTCTATTTTCTGGATTTTACTCGTTTTTTATGAATTTTAAGGATTTTGTAATTTTTACAAATTTTAGGACTTTGTATTTTTTATGGATGTTATGATTTTTTTATAAACAGAGTTTTATTCACAATTTTTACAAGATAAATTTTATTTAAGTTAAATGTCTAATGTATTTTACAAATTTTATCTACAGAGTATTTTACAAGGGTTGAATGGCTTTTATACAAATTTTAATAAATAGGATTTTAAATAAGTATTATACATATTTTAAGTATAAATTTTTAATTACAAGTTTTTAATTACAAGTTTTAAGTATATTTTACTTATTTACCAGGATTTTATAAATAAGAGAGTGTATTTTAAATTAACACGTACCCACTTTTTATGGATTTTATAGATATAGAACATACATAAAGTACGAGTTATGACCGAAAGTATATATACAATATATACGCACCCCCCTATACTTAGCTTGAGCTATGTCCTCATAGCGTCAAAAGAGAAAAAGGAGGGCATAACTCGTGCTAAGTAAAAGTGGATGAAAAAGGGATATCGATGACAAGTCAGTCAACCCCCCTATACTTACGATCTGGTCATCGTAAGTATTATGAGAGAGCAAAAACGGGATGACTGAATGAAAAAGATAAATAACGAAGAAATCAAAAGGAAGGAATACGAAATCATCGAAATCACTCGGTCCCCCCTTTACTTAGGATAAGGCATCCTAAGTATAAAAAGAATGTAGCCAAAAATTGGGGATCAGTGATTCGTGAAAAAGAATGGCTATACAAAAGAATTAGTACAAAAATAAAACGTAAATCAGCGGGCAATCAGTCCCCCCTATACTTAGGATCTGGTATCCTAAGCATAGAAGACGAGCAAAAATGGGGACGATTGTGGTTTATGAAGAATATACAAGTGTGGTGAATCTCCCGAATGGTTCAAAAGGATTTGTACAGGAAGAAGTAAAAGAATGATCATGATTCCTGTACAAAATAGATCACTTCAGTTCGGGCCAGATGATCAGTGGTCTCTACGAAGTGCTTCAGCATCTGCCCGTTAACCACGAACGGTTCTGCACCAGGTGACACATCTGATATCGCAATACTGCAATTGTCTTGCACCGTTCTGACTATGTACGGTCCTTCCCACTTGCTTTTTAATTTGCCGGGAAAAATCCTCAGCCTTGCATTGAACAACCAGACTTTCTGCCCAGGAACAAAGCTCTTATGTCGGATGTGTCTGTCATGCCATTTCTTCACTTTGTCCTTATAGATCAGTGTGTTCTCGTATGCTTGGTTGCGGATTTCTACCAGCTCATTCAAATCTATCTTCCTTTTGGCTCCTGCTTTCTGCATATCCATCAAAATTTCTCGGATTGCCCACTCAGATTTGTGCATGATCTCTACGGGCAAGTGGCACGGCTTTCCATAAACTAGCCTGAATGGTGAAGTACCTAAGGGAGTCTTATATGCAGTACGATAAGCCCAAAGAACTTGGTCTAGAAGAAGTGACCAGTTCTTCCTATCCGGTCGTACTAACTTCTGGAGAATTGATTTTACCTCCCTATTTGAAACTTCAGCCATGCCATTCGTCTGCGGGTGGTAAGGAGAAGCTACTCTGTGATCGATGCTATACTGTTTCACTAGCTTTTTCACCTCCTTATTGATGAAATGGCTACCCCCATCAGAGATAAGAATGCGAGGGATTCCGAACCGCGAAATGATGTGTTCCCTTAGGAACTTGCAAACGGTCTTACTGTCTGCGGTTCGTGCGGGTATAGCCTCCACCCATCTGCTGACATAATCTACAGCGAGAAGGATGTACTCAAAGCCGCTGCTAGAAGGGAACGGTCCCATAAAATCTATGCCCCATGCGTCAAAGATCTCGCAAATAATGACGGGTCGCATCGGCATCGCATCTCTGGCACTGATTGTCCCTACAGCTCTCTGACATTCTGGACAACTCTTCACGAATGTGCAAGCATCTCTGGTAAGAGTCGGCCACCATAATCCGCTCTGCAGTACCTTCTGCGCTGTCCTCTTCCCTGAATGATGTCCTCCTGATTCTAAAGAATGACACAAAGTGAGGACACTATTATATTCCTCTTGAGGAATACATCGCCTGTAAACACAATCCGGTCCTTCACGAAAAAGAATCGGATCCTCCCAATGGTAGTATCGTGACTCAGAAATGAGTTTCTCAACTCTGTTCCTCGGCCAACCTTGAGGACTTTTCTGTGTGACCAGAAAGTTCACTATATCTGCATACCACGGAAGTTCTGTTACCGCAAAGATACTCTCGTCTGGAAATCTCTCTGCGATCTCTGGCGTGTACTCATCCGAAGGATGATTTGACTGTAATCGGGAGAGGTGATCAGCTACCACATTCTTTACTCCAGGTTTATCCTTAATATCCAAATCAAATTCCTGAAGTAAAAGAATCCATCTAAGAAGGCGTGCCTTGGCATCCTTCTTTTCCATCAAAAATCTGATAGCTGAGTGGTATGTATAAACTGTGATCTTGGAGCCAAGTAGATAAGATCGAAATTTGTCTAGTGCAAACACTACTGCCAACATCTCCTTTTCTGTTACTGTGTAATTCTTCTGAGCATCATCTAAAGTCTTGCTGGCATAGTGAATAGCGATGGGAAGTCCATTCCTCCTCTGTCCTAATACAGCCCCGACCGCAAAATCTGATGCATCCGTCATGATCTCGAAGGGTAGAGACCAATCAGGCGGCTGTAGGACAGGAGCACTGATTATCTTTTCTTTAAGTGTGAGGAAGGCATGAAGACATTTATCATTTAAAACAAACTCGATGTCTTTGCCTAACAATTCAGTTAACGGTCGGGCAATCTTGGAGAAGTCTTGAATAAACCGTCGATAAAAGCCGACGTGCCCCAAAAATGACCGTAACTGTTTGATGTTGGATGGTGGTTCGAGTTTCTTAATGACATCCACCTTGGCAGGGTCAACCTCCATGCCTCGCTGGGAGATGACGTGCCCCAACACGATCCCGTGAGTAACCATAAAATGGCTCTTTTCCCATGACAGAACGAGATCTACCTCACAACACTTCTTCAAAAACTGGTCTAGGTGCGCTAAACAATCGTCAAATGACTCACCATAGACCGAAAAGTCATCCATAAAAACCTCTAGAAAATCACCGACCATGTCCGCAAAAATAGCAAGCATGCACCTCTGGAAGGTCGCGGGAGCGTTGCACAATCCAAAGGGCATCCGCCTAAAGGCATACGTGCCAAACGGACAAGTGAAGGTGGTTTTTTCCTGGTCTTCTGGAGCAATTGATACCTGGTTGTATCCGGAGTAACCGTCAAGGAAACAGAAGTACTCGTTCCTTGCCAACCGTTCGATGACCTGGTCTATGAAAGGCAAAGGGAAGTTGTCCTTCTTCGTCGCGGTGTTAAGTTTCCTGTAATCAACACATACTCACCACGACGTGGTTACTCTCTTTGGAATCTCCTCTCCACTCTCGTTTTTCACCATCTGAATTCCCGACTTCTTCAGGACAACATGTAATGGGCTAACCCATTCGGAGTTGGAGATAGGATAAATGAACCCTGCGTCACACCATTTCGTGATCTCTTTCTTGACAACTTCTCGTAAAACCGGATTCAGCCTACGCTGAAACTCTCTGGAGGGTTTGCTGTCGTGATCGAGATAGATGTGATGTGAACACAAAGCAGGATTAATCCCGCGGAGATCGGATACAGTCCACCCAATAGCCTTGCGGTTTCTTTCCAGAATCTCCATCAGACGAGATTCTTGATCATCGGTCAAAGTTGAGCTGATAATGACCGGAAACTGCTGATGTGGACCCGCAAGGAAGGCATATTTCATGTTTGGTGGCAAAGTCTTGAGTTCTGGCAAGGTAGTATCTGGATCTGCTGCAACATCATCTATATCTGTATGGGGATTTGTGTCGGTAGGTGATGTGTCTGCATTCTGATTATTCACCATCTCAATGTGCTCTAAAGTCGGACTACAGAAGATGTTCGAGACATCATCCGACTCCTCAGAATGATCAGAAGAGAATAAGTCAACTAGATAAAATTTTGATTCATCTGAGATGGAGGAATTATATATACTCTCTGATTCTAAAAGATCTGCATTAATATCCTCAAAAGTCTGATCCCTTTGCTCATCATCATCCAGACTAAAGTATAAAGTCCCATCGGAAGAGCTTCCTCCTAAAGTCTCAGACCCGTCCTCTGTCAAACATTCTTGGGTCTCTACCTGGTATCTTTCGAGGTCGTCAAGGCGAACCTCATCCATGTAATCGCAGGAGGCTAAAGAACTCAGAAAATCTGAAGATGCATCACTGGAAGTGTTTGATTCTCTCGCCATCTCTATATGTACCTTTTCGCCCTTGGCGCGAAAAGATACCTTCCCTGTATCATAATCGAAAAGAGCCTTTGCGGTCTCTAGGAAAGGCCTCCCGAGAATGATCGGGGCAAGGTGCAACTGTGTAGGGCAATTCATTTCTAGAACCGTAAAATCTACGGGGAATTGCAGACCCTGCACGGTTACGATAACGTTCCTAAGTATACCCTTAGGTCTCTTTACGGATCTATCAGCAAACTGAAGAATCGCGCGGGATTTGTAAAGAGGACCTAACTCGAGCTTTTCGAGTAAGGAAGCGGGTATCAGATTGATCGAGGAACCGTTATCTAATAGAGTGCGATCGAATTCGGCTTTTGCGATCTCGCATCTGACATAATGTGCACCTGAGTCTTTCTTCTTCTTTGGAAGCTTAATCTGTATCGCACAGGATGTAACCTTAGTCAAAACATGCTTTTCTGTTCGAGATCTCTTTTTCCTACGCGTGGTGCATCTGTTTTTCAATTGATTTTTAAGCGTAGGAAATTGATCTAAGGCATCATGGAGCGGGATCTTCAGAAAGATATGATCTTTGAGCAACTTTTCAAATTGTGGAGATTCAGGATTATTTTTGGTCTTTTTCTTTCCTTTTCCAAACAAAGCATCGGGAAAAGGAATAAAGTCAGGAGTCAGAAAATCAGAACTTTTATTGAAATCATTGGAATCGGCTTGTACATCGAGAGTCTCAGAATTATTTACAAAACTCTCTAAGACAGGGGAAGAAATGTTTTTCTCTGGGGATTCTGCCTGATCTGGCGTGATATCATCATCGGAGTCGCCAGTATCCATATCTGAGCTGTTGGCATTGCTCCCATCTCTTGATTCTATATCCTCATCCTCTTGCAGTCTCTCCTCCTCGTGCTCCTCTGGTTCCCTCTCCTCTCCAGTAGGTGTTTGCGGTGATCTACCGCTCCTGAGACGAATGAAGTTAGACAAAAATTCAGGAAACGAAATCTTACCTGTAGTATCTACCTGATCTGGATGCCTCCTCTTGTTGTTCGGATTCATCTGAGGCTGGGCTGGGAGAGTGGTCTTCGGCACGGTTAACTCGTCTAGACGACGGTTAACCTGCTCCATTTCTGTCTTATGTGCAATTTGGAGCGTGCTGAGCATGTCCATGATCTGGTTGAGCGCCTGAGCCTGTGAAGACATCTCTGGTTCGGTATGGGGGCCCTGGCTTGCTCCTCTCTCCTGCTTTGGCGTGAAGTGTTGAGAGGTGGACGGCTGGGAGTAGCGCTGTGGTGTAGAGGAAGATTGCTGCGGCTGCTGAAAAGGATAATTCGGTGAAAAATAAGCAGGGTGCTGATAAGTAGGCTGCGGTCTCTGAAGGTAGACGTTCGGATGAGACTGCGGCGGCGTGAAATTCTGGCGGTGCTGGAATTGCGGACGTCCGTGCTGCGGATGACCGTACGGCTGCTGCTGCTGATGATTCGGTATACTCGGTTGCTGATGGTAGACGTTTGGAGTATACCAAATCCCATTTATCTCGAAAGTGGCTTGTGGCTCCACCTCCATCTCTGCAGTGCTGATGACCTGGCCGGCATTGGCATGAGACTGATCCTCATGCCAATCCATCTGCAGATTCTCGGGCTCGCTCTGAATATATTGTATCTGACGGGTGGGTGGAGCGGGTGCGATCCTCCGTGCTGGCTGTGAAGAAGTCTGACTCTGCTGGTACTGAAGTTGAAGATCAGAGACCTTCTTCGAAAGATCACTCAGCTGCTGAGGTAGAGATGAGAGTTTCTCCAACTCTCGCAGCGGCTGCAGGTCCTGTACTTGCTTGTGAATCACATCCACTAACGTTAATTTCTCACCAATGAAGCTCATGTTGGTGTTGGATTCAGAGTCTTCTATATTCGCCACCTTGTGATGCTCTCGGTGATGTGGTGGCTGCGGGGCTTTCTGATATGCCCGAGTAGAGTCTACAACTCTTGAGTTCTCGGCCATCCCTTCGAAGATGGTCCAAACTGACTCGGCATCTTTGTTCAAGTAACTGCCGCCACATGCGGCACTAACTAGCCCCTGGATTTCCGGCTGGAGTCCTCCGAAAAAATTCTTTACTAGCACCTTCATTGGTATCTCATGATGAGGACATCTCTCTGTCAGGTCTTTGAATCGATCCCACGCCTCATGGAATGATTCGTTCGATAATTGCGTGAAGTTGGAGATCTGACTCCTCATCATGTTCGTCCTTCCTAGAGGGAAATACTTGCGCAGGAAGGTGGACTTCAGGTCGTCCCAAGTGGAGATTTCTCTCCCTAGATGGCTTAGCCAATAAAGGGATTTATCGGCTAAGGCAAAAGGAAAAGCCTTTAGGCGCACGGCTTCCTGTGTCACTCCTGGATAGCAGGCCGTTCCGCATATCATCTCGAACTGCTGTAAAAACGTGAACGGCTCCTCTGCGGCATTCCCATAGTACTTGGGAAGCAAGGAGATGAAGGACGGTCGGAGTTCGTATGGCCCTTGATTCGGCGGTAGCCGAATCCAATGATGGAGCGTTCGCGCGCCCGGGTCATACTCGTCCCGTAAAGTAGCGGGAACCGCAGGCGGTAACTGGTTCCCGGCCCCTGCTCTGAGTGCGGCTAATTCAGCTTGCAACTCGGTCTGAACTCTAAACTGTTCTCGAATCTGTAGGTTCATCTGCTGAAGTGTGTCGAGAATTCCTGTCGTGACATCTCCATTCAGATCTGCTCTTCCCTCTGGATGATCCTCAGCTGCTGGCCTCTCATCTGCTGCCGGTGCTTTCCCACGAGCCATCTGATCGTCTGTAAAATGGAAACTCTCGTAAGAACTCATCGAGAAATACTCAGGAGATTTGGATTCTGTATTGAGGCGAAGGTCTGCCTCAATGATCTGGCCTAGAGGCGAGGGAGTCTGGGTCTGACTCGCCTCGAGATCGGATAGGACCAGCTCGGGAATAGGGTCATCCCGAGCCTGTGAAGACATACGCTCAACGGTGGACGGTTGAAAGCTCACAGAGTCTGAGCCGAAAAGCCGTCGAGACGTCATCTTCGATGTCAAGAGAAGATTGGGAGATCACGTGTACGATTCAAGAGAAGAAGGAATGCGAAAGCCGCGGAAAACTCACGCCTCGCAAACAAACACAAAGCAAACCCCGTTTTCACCAACTCAACCCTGATGAAGACCATAAGAGTTCGGTCTTTTATCTTTTCGTTTTGAGGGTTGTTTTAGCAATCGTTGCGGTTACGCGGGCTGAGCAAGCCAATAGGAGCCCGATAGTTTCTCCAGGACACTGGCCCGAATCCTTATGCGAGACCACTCGCACTCAGCCAGTATGGGAGTAAGTACGGACCGTTTCCGGCTACCCGTGTTACTTGAGGACGGAGCCTTGCGCAGTGTCCTCTAAACCTCCCACTCTGCTAAGTAAACCCGGACTGTTTCCGGCTACCCGAGCTTACCCACTGAGGAACAGCGATCAGGTGTATGGGTCCAGTAGTATCACGCAAGAAATACGGGGTTTTGTCTCTATACTTAAGTGTCGGCTCTCAACTCGCGCACTCTGAGAAATGTGCGGGGGTTACTCTCCCCAAATAAATTGAATCGATTTTACGGTTTTTGATCAGATATTTTTAGCAGTCCCAATTTTTAATTTTGCAATTTTTATGTATTTTCAAACAACGTCTATTTTTGTCTTTTTGTTAAAACCTTAGAGCAAGCACCTAGGTTGCAAGTCCTAAAACTAGCTACGAGGCACAAGCAGATAGAGCGAAAAATCCTAAGCAAGCATCTAGAAAACCGCGGAAAACCGATAAGCGATAAAAGCCGCGGTGGGTGCCTTGATTCACCAGATACACGGTATCCGATGAATCAAGCCCCTAAAAAAAATGAAAATTTTATTAAACTAGTACAACTCTCTCCCTTTCTCTCTCAAATAAAAGGATACTAAATCTCTGCTCTTTCAACTAACTCGGTTTCCGAGGAAACCGGTTGATCCTGCAGGCCCTGCAAAGATGATTAGCACAAAATAATATCGAGAAAGCCGAGAAAGACGTAAAGAAAACAAGAAATGAAAACAAAACACGAAAAAGCCGTACGAAAAACCGTACGAAAAAAAACAAAGAGAAGAAAAATAATAAAATCACGAAAAACAAAAAATCAAGGGAATCTAACGCCTCCCCGGCAACGGCGCCATTTTGATAAGCGCTCAAGAATCGAGTTTCGCGGCCTTCACTTTTTAAAAGAAGAAGGTTGTCGGTTGTAGCGGAAAGCCGCGAAACAAATTTTCGATCCTTAAACCTATCAAACAAATTTACGGTTTCCTGTCGGAAAACCGTTTCACTAATATTTAACCAGGCAAGTGTTCCTGGGTCGAACTCAAGGAGGCAGAATATATTCCCTAATTTTTCCTCTTCCGTAATTTTATTTTAATTCTTCTCTAAGTCAGAAGGCCTTTTTTAGTGGTTTTTATTTTTGTAATTTTTATTTGATTTTATTCTTTTCAATTTTTATTTAATTTTCAAAAAGGAATATTTTGCAAAAGATTTATGTATTATATAATAGGTGGATAGAATATAGGTGATACAATATTATATAGGTGAACGATGTTCGAGCCTCGTACTCGAACTACACAAGAAAACGAAACAAAACGATGCGGTTTTCGAGAAAATCAAAACACGTTGAAAACTTGTCGAAAAGCCGCGTAAACTTTATACTAGGTAGTTGGGGTAGTTGTGTAACTACCCCTCAAGAATCGTCAAAATCCGAGGTCAAACAGACAAGATATGGCCCCTACAGCCCAGGGGCATAAGCGTAAAGAAACTAGCTAAAATTTGTTCTCAAAAAGGTCCAAAATGGACTGTTCTGTAAGAAAAACTAACTACTCTTACACTTAGGTCCCTGCGGAGGGACCTAATTGTAATTTTATAAAACTACTGAGGCGGGATGAAATTCTGGAATTTGAGCTGGGTTGATGTTGCAAATTTCCTACCCTTTCGCTCTGAACGGCCAGGATTAGAACGCTCGCGCGTGATCCGACGCTTCTCGCGATGCCACGTGGCGGCTACCTGTGCGTCTTCGGTTCTTGAGGTTGTTGGAGCTATGGCGGACGGGCCTTCTTCTCCGGCTTTTCCCGGCGGCTCTCCGGCGTCTTGGGCTCGCTTGTGGGGCCAGAGGGGTGGCTCCTCCACCCCTCGAGCTCGCCCACGGTGGAGATGGCGGAGGTGGCGCTCCGTGCGGCGGCGATGGCTCGAAAAAGGTGGCCGATCAGCACTGGTTGCTTGAATACAATTCTGGAGGTCCGACTTCGATCTTGATTTTGATGACGTTTGATCGCATTCCAGATCCAAATGAATGCTTCCCGATGATCGTGAACCTACAATTAACCAAATGCTATGCTCGATTCATGATGAATCGGCCGAATCATTAAGATATAAATCTTCAAAGTTAAGGAAAAATGCACAAAAACTCCAGCCAAACTACCAGAACGTGAAGATGATGATGGTTTGTGATCGATTTGAGACGAATGTGATTCGATTCGGAAAGGGATTTTAATGTGGCGTTCAAGCTTGATCATTACTCTACTTAAAAACGTAATTAGACACACTAATCGTGGCTCTATTATCGAGAAAGAAATTATCGAAATGGAGGAAATGGTCTGGGGGAATATCCAAGTATATGACCTGGAAGAAGTTGCTCGACGGGCGACCTCGCCGGAGCTCTACGCGACGCGTGGCTGCGATGCAAGGCGAAGCGACGCCTTGGATCTCTTCTCCTTCGACTCCTCTTCCTCGCGAGCTCCTCCTCCGGCGCTGTCACCGCTCAGGTGGTTGGGAACAAGGCTAGGAAGTTGGTTAGTCGAACAACCTGGAGCTGAATAGCTGGAGGTGGAAGATGATAATGGTGATGGCGGGTCTTGGAGGCCTTTTATAGGGAAGATGCGTGGGCTCCAAGTAGAATCGAAGGGCTGGCGGTGTAGAGGGTTGTTAGGAGAATAAGATGGAGGGTTTAGATGGGCTGGAGAGGTTAGAGGTTAGGCGGGAAAATTCCATGAAGTTGGGCAGTTGGAACAGAAGGTCGGCAGACCTTCTTGAGGAAGAAGGCTCCAGGTGCTGACACGTGTCAGCACCTGGTTGGCCCAGATCATATAATTACTTATAAATTAAATATAAAATAGATAATGACGTTATTTTAAGTAGGTATAAATACAAGAAAGTTAGATAAATTAATTTCCTAAATTATGGTATAAGTATTTTTAATAAATAATAATTATTATTTAAAATATAAATATTTTATTATTAAATATGTATTAATAAAGAGGTTTTGAATTTTTAATTTAATAAATAATTAAGTAAAAATTAATTTTATATTTTATTAATTATTATGGCATTAAATAAGACTTATACAAATTTTTATGGATTTTTATGAATTAATTTATATATTTTAGTAAATAGAGGAAGTGTCTTTATAGTTCAAATATACCTATATTTTGAGGTATTTGATTTTATAAAAATAATAAATAGTCTCCAAAAATTATGAAATAATTTATGGTGAAACTAGAGGATCATGAAATAATTTAGAAATTATAAAATTAATAAATAAGGTGTGTTACATAAAATAAATAGCCCAGAAACCTCTTTGTCTTTTGGTCCCAAAACCGACTTTTTGCAAACGGACTCCGAATTCAGTGAAACCACCTTTATTAGTTAGATAATATTATTTTATGAACTTTAAAGGTGAGTAGAGTGAAATTGGAGTTCGTATGAGGAAGTTATGACGTTCGGAAGTTGAGATTTTGACAAGTTATAAGCTGGATTTCTTGGCATATTTACAGGGTAATATTTTTAACTTATTTTTATATTTTTATTTACACTTTTATGAATAATTAGGAGAAAGATTTGATGAAAAAATAAGTTAAGATGAAATAATTAAAATTCTTTGAAGTTTTGTATTTATTTATAAATATTGAAGAATGTATATACATGAGATAGATTATTTTTATTGGGTTTTCTTTCCTTATCTCCCCCTACTTTTTGGTTTGTCGACCAATCCATGCTGACTTGGTCTCGGGGGTTAGGCTATAAATATATCTTTCAGTTATATTTATAGTTTAAGTAATATTACATATATATACATATATTCCATATTCCTTTTTCTTTCTTTTTCTGGTTCTTTGTTTATTTACATGAATTTAGTGGTTAAAAGTGAATATTTACACATGAATGTGGTTTTGTCAAAATATGAGAATTAGTGAGTATTTACATGTATTTGTTAAGGGTTTTAAGACAAAATGCGACAGAAAAGTTAATGAATCATGGATTCATCAACCCCCTATACTTAAACTTTGCTAGTCCCTTAGCAAACACTTATTTTGAAAAAGTAAGTGAAAAAGAAAGAAAGTTAGAATGAATTTGTTTTCCTAAACCAATTCATGAGAATAGACAAAGGACAGAGCTCGATCGGGCCTGAAACAAGCATTTTGTCGGAACCTTAACTAGGATTAGGATTTCATCCTCAACAGTCTTCAAGTTCCATAATCCTTACTCAAGATCACTTCATCGGCTAGTTCAGACTCACTTATTCATATCGCAAACTCTATCATCCTTGAAGTCAACTTGCACAGTGTGTGAATTGATTTAGCTCTTCCTGCTTAGAGAACCGAAGAAACCGTCAATCCCGGCTATACACTCCTATGGCTTCCTCATCCCGCTACTCTTTCCTCGGGGAGGGAGGTATTCCCTTCTGAGTTCAGTTCTGCTATGTCCACAATCGAATATAGGGAGAAGTTAGAAGAATGAGAAAAGAAGTGGAGTGCGACCAGTGTAGACGCATCTCCTTGTGAAGCCCAACCGGTGTAGCTGAGTCTCCACTAAGATGTGCAGGCATATTTGGTGGAAGCTTTGACCAGTTTGGTCTTATTTGGTGGCTTCTGCTTTGACTTGACTTTGTAGTTTGCTTGCACTGCATTCATCTTTTGTGCCTCGACGGTTATAGAATCTTTTTAATCCGTCCATTTTTTGAGGTCTTAGAAAAATTGTGTCAGCAGATCCTTCCCTCATCCGAAGCAACTATCGCAACCCCAATCTCTCCCGTCTTTAGACGTCAATGCCGCAAAGATAAGGATTGAAATGCACTACCAAGATGTATTGTCCTTCGAAACTCCATGCGAGTTGAGCTAAGTGCAGAGTGCATGTGTTCAAGATTGGTTCACTGGTGAAGAGTTGTACGGATGACTCCAAATGGTCTACTTAAGCTCAGATGACTTGATTTCCCGAATATGGTCTTACGGAACCCAAAGATTTAAGTCACCAGACCTGAAGAGTCTAAATTCCAGTTCCTAATCAGACTCCTTACAATGAAAGTTAAAGGCCGTAATCAAGCTCCATCCTTTAGACTAGACTCAGTCCTTAGTCCCGGAAATCAAACTTATTCTGAAAAATGCGAATGCAAATGCAACCATGTTTTTGTGAAGTCTATTTTCTGGATTTTACTCGTTTTTTATGAATTTTAAGGATTTTGTAATTTTTACAAATTTTAGGACTTTGTATTTTTTATGGATTTTATGATTTTTTTATAAACAGAGTTTTATTCACAATTTTTACAAGATAAATTTTATTTAAGTTAAATGTCTAATGTATTTTACAAATTTTATCTACAGAGTATTTTACAAGGGTTGAATGGCTTTTATACAAATTTTAATAAATAGGATTTTAAATAAGTATTATACATATTTTAAGTATAAATTTTTAATTACAAGTTTTTAATTACAAGTTTTAAGTATATTTTACTTATTTACCAGGATTTTATAAATAAGAGAGTGTATTTTAAATTAACCCGTACCCACTTTTTATGGATTTTATAGATATAGGACATACATAAAGTACGAGTTATGACCGAAAGTATATATACAATATATACGCACCCCCCTATACTTAGCTTGAGCTATGTCCTCATAGCGTCAAAAGAGAAAAAGGAGGGCATAACTCGTGCTAAGTAAAAGTGGATGAAAAAGGGATATCGATGACAAGTCAGTCAACCCCCCTATACTTACGATCTGGTCATCGTAAGTATTATGAGAGAGCAAAAACGGGATGACTGAATGAAAAAGATAAATAACGAAGAAATCAAAAGGAAGGAATACGAAATCATCGAAATCACTCGGTCCCCCCTATACTTAGGATAAGGCATCCTAAGTATAAAAAGAATGTAGCCAAAAATTGGGGATCAGTGATTCGTGAAAAAGAATGGCTATACAAAAGAATTAGTACAAAAATAAAACGTAAATCAGCGGGCAATCAGTCCCCCCTATACTTAGGATCTGGTATCCTAAGCATAGAAGACGAGCAAAAATGGGGACGATTGTGGTTTATGAAGAATATACAAGTGTGGTGATTCTCCCGAATGGTTCAAAAGGATTTGTACAGGAAGAAGTAAAAGAATGATCATGATTCCTGTACAAAATAGATCACTTCAGTTCGGGCCAGATGATCAGTGGTCTCTATGAAGTGCTTCAGCATCTGCCCGTTAACCACGAACGGTTCTGCACCAGGTGACACATCTGATATCGCAATACTGCCATTGTCGTGCACCGTTCTGACTATGTACGGTCCTTCCCACTTGCTTTTTAATTTGCCGGGAAAAATCCTCAGCCTTGCATTGAACAACCAGACTTTCTGCCCAGGAACAAAGCTCTTATGTCGGATGTGTCTGTCATGCCATTTCTTCACTTTGTCCTTATAGATCAGTGTGTTCTCGTATGCTTGGTTGCGGATTTCTACCAGCTCATTCAAATCTATCTTCCTTTTGGCTCCTGCTTTCTGCATATCCATCAAAATTTCTCGGATTGCCCACTCAGATTTGTGCATGATCTCTACGGGCAAGTGGCACGGCTTTCCATAAACTAGCCTGAATGGTGAAGTACCTAAGGGAGTCTTATATGCAGTACGATAAGCCCAAAGAACTTGGTCTAGAAGAAGTGACCAGTTCTTCCTATCCGGTCGTACTAACTTCTGGAGAATTGATTTTACCTCCCTATTTGAAACTTCAGCCATGCCATTCGTCTGCGGGTGGTAAGGAGAAGCTACTCTGTGATCGATGCTATACTGTTTCACTAGCTTTTTCACCTCCTTATTGATGAAATGGCTACCCCCATCAGAGATAAGAATGCGAGGGATTCCGAACCGCGAAATGATGTGTTCCCTTAGGAACTTGCAAACGGTCTTACTGTCTGCGGTTCGTGCGGGTATAGCCTCCACCCATCTGCTAACATAATCTACAGCGAGAAGGATGTACTCAAAGCCGCTGCTAGAAGGGAACGGTCCCATAAAATCTATGCCCCATGCGTCAAAGATCTCGCAAATAATGACGGGTCGCATCGGCATCGCATCTCTGGCACTGATTGTCCCTACAGCTCTCTGACATTCTGGACAACTCTTCACGAATGTGCAAGCATCTCTGGTAAGAGTCGGCCACCATAATCCGCTCTGCAGTACCTTCTGCGCTGTCCTCTTCCCTGAATGATGTCCTCCTGATTCTAAAGAATGACACAAAGTGAGGACACTATTATATTCCTCTTGAGGAATACATCGCCTGTAAACACAATCCGGTCCTTCACGAAAAAGAATCGGATCCTCCCAATGGTAGTATCGTGACTCAGAAACGAGTTTCTCAACTCTGTTCCTCGGCCAACCTTGAGGACTTTTCTGTGTGACCAGAAAGTTCACTATATCTGCATACCACGGAAGTTCTGTTACCGCAAAGATACTCTCGTCTGGAAATCTCTCTGCGATCTCTGGCGTGTACTCATCCGAAGGCTGATTTGACTGTAATCGGGAGAGGTGATCAGCTACCACATTCTTTACTCCAGGTTTATCCTTAATATCCAAATCAAATTCCTGAAGTAAAAGAATCCATCTAAGAAGGCATGCCTTGGCATCCTTCTTTTCCATCAAAAATCTGATAGCTGAGTGGTCTGTATAAACTGTGATCTTGGAGCCAAGTAGATAAGATCGAAATTTGTCTAGTGCAAACACTACTGCCAACATCTCCTTTTCTGTTACTGTGTAATTCTTCTGAGCATCATCTAAAGTCTTGCTGGCATAGTGAATAGCGATGGGAAGTCCATTCCTCCTCTGTCCTAATACAGCCCCGACCGCAAAATCTGATGCATCCGTCATGATCTCGAAGGGTAGAGACCAATCAGGCGGCTGTAGGACAGGAGCACTGATTATCTTTTCTTTAAGTGTGAGGAAGGCATGAAGACATTTATCATTTAAAACGAACTCGATGTCTTTGCCTAACAATTCAGTTAACGGTCGGGCAATCTTGGAGAAGTCTTGAATAAACCGTCGATAAAAGCCGACGTGCCCCAAAAATGACCGTAACTGTTTGATGTTGGATGGTGGTTCGAGTTTCTTAATGACATCCACCTTGGCAGGGTCAACCTCCATGCCTCGCTGGGAGATGACGTGCCCCAACACGATCCCGTGAGTAACCATAAAATGGCTCTTTTCCCATGACAGAACGGGATCTACCTCACAACACTTCTTCAAAACCTGGTCTAGGTGCGCTAAACAATCGTCAAATGACTCACCATAGACCGAAAAGTCATCCATAAAAACCCCTAGAAAATCACTGACCATGTCCGCAAAAATAGCAAGCATGCACCTCTGGAAGGTCGCGGGAGCGTTGCACAATCCAAAGGGCATCCGCCTAAAGGCATACGTGCCAAACGGACAAGTGAAGGTGGTTTTTTCCTGGTCTTCTGGAGCAATTGATACCTGGTTGTATCCGGAGTAACCGTCAAGGAAACAGAAGTACTCGTTCCCTGCCAACCGTTCGATGACCTGGTCTATGAAAGGCAAAGGGAAGTGGTCCTTCTTCGTCGCGGTGTTAAGTTTCCTGTAATCAACACATACTCGCCACGACGTGGTTACTCTCTTTGGAATCTCCTCTCCACTCTCGTTTTTCACCATCTGAATTCCCGACTTCTTCGGGACAACATGTAATGGGCTAACCCATTCGGAGTTGGAGATAGGATAAATGAACCCTGCGTCACACCATTTCGTGATCTCTTTCTTGACAACTTCTCGTAAAACCGGATTCAGCCTACGCTGAAACTCTCTGGAGGGTTTGCTGTCGTGATCGAGATAGATGTGATGTGAACACAAAGCAGGATTAATCCCACGGAGATCGGATACAGTCCACCCAATAGCCTTGCGGTTTCTTTCCAGAATCTCCATCAGACGAGATTCTTGATCATCGGTCAAAGTTGAGCTGATAATGACCGGAAACTGCTGATGTGGACCCGCAAGGAAGGCATATTTCATGTTTGGTGGCAAAGTCTTGAGTTCTGGCAAGGTAGTATCTGGATCTGCTGCAACATCATCTATATCTGTATGGGGATTTGTGTCGGTAGGTGATGTGTCTGCATTCTGATTATTCACCATCTCAATGTGCTCTAAAGTCGGACTACAGAAGATGTTCGAGACATCATCCGACTCCTCAGAATGATCAGAAGAGAATAAGTCAATTAGATAAAATTCTGATTCATCTGAGATGGAGGAATTATATATACTCTCTGATTCTAAAAGATCTGCATTAATATCCTCAAAAGTCTGATCCCTTTGCTCATCATCATCCAGACTAAAGTATAAAGTCCCATCGGAAGAGCTTCCTCCTAAAGTCTCAGACCCGTCCTCTGTCAAACATTCTTGGGTCTCTACCTGGTATCTTTCGAGGTCGTCAAGGCGAACCTCATCCATGTAATCGCAGGAGGCTAAAGAACTCAGAAAATCTGAAGATGCATCACTGGAAGTGTTTGATTCTATCGCCATCTCTATATGTACCTTTTCGCCCTCGGCGCGAAAAGATATCTTCCCTGTATCATAATCGAAAAGAGCCTTTGCGGTCTCTAGGAAAGGCCTCCCGAGAATGATCGGGGCAAGGTGCAACTGTGTAGGGCAATTCATTTCTAGAACCGTAAAATCTACGGGGAATTGCAGACCCTGCACGGTTACGATAACGTTCCTAAGTATACCCTTAGGTCTCTTTACGGATCTATCAGCAAACTGAAGAATCGCGCGGGATTTGTAAAGAGGACCTAACTCGAGCTTTTCGAGTAAGGAAGCAGGTATCAGATTGATCGAGGAACCGTTATCTAATAGGGTGCGATCGAATTCAGCTTTTGCGATCTCGCATCTGACATAATGTGCACCTGAGTCTTTCTTCTTCTTTGGAAGCTTATTCTGTATCGCACAGGATGTAACCTTAGTCAAAACATGCTTTTCTGTTCGAGATCTCTTTTTCCTACGCGTGGTGCATCTGTTTTTCAATTGATTTTTAAGCGTAGGAAATTGATCTAAGGCATTATGGAGCGGGATCTTAAGAAAGATATGATCTTTGAGCAACTTTTCAAATTGTGGAGATTCAGGATTATTTTTGGTCTTTTTCTTTCCTTTTCCAAACAAAGCATCGGGAAAAGGAATAAAGTCAGGAGTCAGAAAATCAGAACTTTTATTGAAATCATTGGAATCAGCTTGTACATCGAGAGTCTCAGAATTATTTACAAAACTCTCTAAGACAGGGGAAGAAATGTTTTTCTCTGGGGATTCTGCCTGATCTGGCGTGATATCATCATCGGAGTCGCCAGTATCCATATCTGAGCTGTTGGCATTGCTCCCATCTCTTGATTCTATATCCTCATCCTCTTGCAGTCTCTCCTCCTCGTGCTCCTCTGGTTCCCTCTCCTCTCCAGTAGGTGTTTGCGGTGATCTACCACTCCTGAGACGAATGAAGTTAGACAAAAATTCAGGAAACGAGATCTTACCTGTAGTATCTACCTGATCTGGATGCCTCCTCTTGTTGTTCGGATTCATCTGAGGCTGGGCTGGGAGAGTGGTCTTCGGCACGGTTAACTCGTCTAGACGACGGTTAACCTGCTCCATTTCTGTCTTATGTGCAATTTGGAGCGTGCTGAGCATGTCCATGATCTGGTTGAGCGCCTGAGCCTGTGAAGACATCTCTGGTTCGGTATGGGGGCCTTGGCTTGCTCCTCTCTCCTGCTTTGGCGTGAAGTGTTGAGAGGTGGACGGCTGGGAGTAGCGCTGTGGTGTAGAGGAAGATTGCTGCGGCTGCTGAAAAGGATAATTCGGTGAAAAATAAGCAGGGTGCTGATAAGTAGGCTGCGGTCTCTGATGGTAGACGTTCGGATGAGACTGCGGCGGCGTGAAATTCTGGCGGTGCTGGAATTGCGGACGTCTGTGCTGCGGATGACCGTACGGCTGCTGCTGCTGATGATTCGGTATACTCGGTTGCTGATGGTAGACGTTTGGAGTATACCAAATCCCATTGATCTTGAAAGTGGCTTGTGGCTCCACCTCCATCTCTGCAGTGCTGATGACCTGGCCGGCATTGGCATGAGACTGATCCTCATGCCAATCCATCTGCGGATTCTCGGGCTCGCTCTGAATATATTGTATCTGACGGGTGGGTGGAGCGGGTGCGATCCTCCGTGCTGGCTGTGAAGAAGTCTGACTCTGCTGGTACTGAAGTTGAAGATCAGAGACCTTCTTCGAAAGATCACTCAGCTGCTGAGGTAGAGATGAGAGTTTCTCCAACTCTCGCAGCGGCTGCAGGTTCTGTACTTGCTTGTGAATCACATCCACTAACGTTAATTTCTCACCAATGAAGCTCATGTTGGTGTTGGATTCAGAGTCTTCTATATTCGCCACCTTGTGATGCTCTCGGTGATGTGGTGGCTGCGGGGCTTTCTGATATACCCGAGTAGAGTCTACAACTCTTGAGTTCTCGGCCATCCCTTCGAAGATGGTCCAAACTGACTCAGCATCTTTGTTCAAGTAACTGCCGCCACATGCGGCACTAACTAGCCCCTGGATTTCCGGCTGGAGTCCTCCGAAAAAATTCTGTACTAGCACCTTCATTGCTATCTCATGATGAGGACATCTCTCTGTCAGGTCTTTGAATCGATCCCAAGCCTCATGGAATGATTCGTTCGATAATTGCGTGAAGTTGGAGATCTGACTCCTCATCATGTTCGTCCTTCCTAGAGGGAAATACTTGCGCAGGAAGGTGGACTTCAGGTCGTCCCAAGTGGAGATTTCTCTCCCTAGATGGCTTAGCCAATAAAGGGCTTTATCGGCTAAGGCAAAAGGAAATGCCTTTAGGCGCACGGCTTCCTGTGTCACTCCTGGATAGCAGGCCGTTCCGCATATCATCTCGAACTGCTGTAAAAACGTGAACGGCTCCTCTGCGGCATTCCCATAGTACTTGGGAAGCAAGGAGATGAAGGACGGTCGGAGTTCGTATGGCCCTTGATTCGGCGGTAGCCGAATCCAATGATGGAGCGTTCGCGCGCCCGGGTCATACTCGTCCCGTAAAGTAGCGGGAACCGCAGGCGGTAACTGGTTCCCGGCCCCTGCTCTGAGTGCGGCTAATTCAGCTTGCAACTCGGTCTGAACTCTAAACTGTTCTCGAATCTGTAGGTTCATCTGCTGAAGTGTGTCGAGAATTCCTGTCGTGACATCTCCATTCAGATCTGCTCTTCCCTCTGGATGATCCTCAGCTGCTGGCCTCTCATCTGCTGCCGGTGCTTTCCCACGAGCCATCTGATCGTCTGTAAAATGGAAACTCTCGTAAGAACTCATCGAGAAATACTCAGGAGATTTGGATTCTGTATTGAGGCGAAGGTCTGCCTCAATGATCTGGCCTAGAGGCGAGGGAGTCTGGGTCTGACTCGCCTCGAGATCGGATAGGACCAGCTCGGGAATAGGGTCATCCCGAGCCTGTGAAGACATACGCTCAACGGTGGACGGTTGAAAGCTCACAGAGTCTGAGCCGAAAAGCCGTCGAGACGTCATCTTCGATGTCAAGAGAAGATTGGGAGATCACGTGTACGATTCAAGAGAAGAAGGAATGCGAAAGCCGCGGAAAACTCACGCCCCGCAAACAAACACAAAGCAAACCCCGTTTTCACCAACTCAACCCTGATGAAGACCGTAAGAGTTCGGTCTTTTATCTTTTCGTTTTGAGGGTTGTTTTAGCAATCGTTGCGGTTACGCGGGCTGAGCAAGCCAATAGGAGCCCGATAGTTTCTCCAGGACACTGGCCCGAATCCTTACGCGAGACCACTCGCACTCAGCCAGTATGGGAGTAAGTACGGACCGTTTCCGGCTACCCGTGTTACTTGAGGACGGAGCCTTGCGCAGTGTCCTCTAAACCTTCCACTCTGCTAAGTAAACCCGGACCGTTTCCGGCTACCCGAGCTTACCCACTGAGGAACAGCGATCAGGTGTATGGGTCCAGTAGTATCCCGCAAGAAATACGGGGTTTTGTCTCTATCCTTAAGTGTCGGCTCTCAACTCGCGCACTCTGAGAAATGTGCGGGGGTTACTCTCCCCAAATCAATTGAATCGATTTTACGGTTTTTGATCAGATATTTTTAGCAGTCCCAATTTTTAATTTTGCAATTTTTATGTATTTTCAAACAACGTCTATTTTTGTCTTTTTGTTAAAACCCTAGAGCAAGCACCTAGGTTGCAAGTCCTAAAACTAGCTACGAGGCACAAGCAGATAGAGCGAAAAATCCTAAGCAAGCATCTAGAAAACCGCGGAAAACCGATAAGCGATAAAAGCCGCGGTGGGTGCCTTGATTCACCAGATACACGGTATCCGATGAATCAAGCCCCTAAAAAAAATGAAAATTTTATTAAACTAGTACAACTCTCTCCCTTTCTCTCTCAAATAAAAGGATACTAAATCTCTGCTCTTTCAACTAACTCGATTTCCGAGGAAACCGGTTGATCCTGCAGGCCCTGCAAAGATGATTAGCACAAAATAATATCGAGAAAGCCGAGAAAGCCGTAAAGAAAACAAGAAATGAAAACAAAACACGAAAAAGCCATACGAAAAACCGTACGAAAAAAAACAAAGAGAAGAAAAATAATAAAATCACGAAAAACAAAAAATCAAGGGAATCTAATGCCTCCCCGGCAACGGTGCCATTTTGATAAGCGCTCAAGAATCGAGTTTCGCGACCTTCACTTTTTAAAAGAAGAAGGTTGTCGGTTGTAGCGGAAAGCCGCGAAACAAATTTTCGATCCTTAAACCTATCAAACAAATTTACGGTTTCCTGTCGGAAAACCGTTTCACTAATATTTAACCAGGCAAGTGTTCCTGGGTCGAACTCAAGGAGGCAGAATATATTCCCTAATTTTTCCTCTTCCGTAATTTTATTTTAATTCTTCTCTAAGTCAGAAGGCCTTTTTTAGTGGTTTTTATTTTTGTAATTTTTATTTGATTTTATTCTTTTCAATTTTTATTTAATTTTCAAAAAGGAATATTTTGCAAAAGATTTATGTATTATATAGTAGGTGGATAGAATATAGGTGATACAATATTATATAGGTGAACGATGTTCGAGCCTCGTACTCGAACTACACAAGAAAACGAAACAAAACGATGCGGTTTTCGAGAAAATCAAAACACGTTGAAAACTTGTCGAAAAGCCGCGAAAACTTTATACTAGGTAGTTGGGGTAGTTGTGTAAGTACCCCTCAAGAATCGTCGAAATCCGAGGTCAAACAGACAAGATATGGCCCCTACAGCCCAGGGGCATAAGCGTAAAGAAACTAGCTAAAATTTGTTCTCAAAAAGGTCCAAAATGGACTGTTCTGTAAGAAAAACTAACTACTCTTACACTTAGGTCCCTGCGGAGGGACCTAATTGTAATTTTATAAAACTACTGAGGCGGGATGAAATTCTGGAATTTGAGCTGGGTTGATGTTGCAAATTTCCTACCCTTTCGCTCTGAACGGCCAGGATTAGAACGCTCGCGCGTGATCCGACGCTTCTCGTGATGCCACGTGGCGGCTACCTGTGCGTCTTCGGTTCTTGAGGTTGTTGGAGCTATGGTGGACGGGCCTTCTTCTCCGGCTTTTCCCGGCGGCTCTCCGGCGTCTTGGGCTCGCCTGTGGGGCCAGAGGGGTGGCTCCTCCACCCCTCGAGCTCGCCAACGGTGGAGATGGCGGAGGTGGCGCTCCGTGCGGCGGCGATGGCTCGAAAAAGGTGGCCGATCAGCACTGGTTGCTTGAATACTATTCTGGAGGTCCGACTTCGATCTTGATTTTGATGACGTTTGATCGCATTCCAGATCCAAATGAATGCTTCCCGATGATCGTGAACCTACAATTAACCAAATGCTATGCTCGATTCATGATGAATCGACCGAATCATTAAGATATAAATCTTCAAAGTTAAGGAAAAATGCACAAAAACTCCAGCCAAACTACCAGAACGTGAAGATGATGATGGTTTGTGATCGATTTGAGACGAATGTGAATCGACTCGGAAAGGGATTTTAATGTGGCGTTAAAGCTTGATCATTACTCTACTTAAAAACGTAATTAGCCATGCTAATCGTGGCTCTATTATCGAGAAAGAAATTATCGAAATGGAGGAAATGGTCTGGGGGAATATCCAAGTATATGACCTGGAAGAAGTTGCTCGACGGGCGACCTCGCCGGAGCTCTACGCGGCGCGTGGCTGCGATGCAAGGCGAAGCGACGCCTTGGATCTCTTCTCCTTCGACTCCTCGTCCTCGCGAGCTCCTCCTCCGGCGCTGTCACCGCTCAGGTGGTTGGGAACAAGGCTAGGAAGTTGGTTAGTCGAACAACCTGGAGCTGAATAGCTGGAGGTGGAAGATGATAATGGTGATGGCGGGTCTTGGAGGCCTTTTATAGGGAAGATGCGTGGGCTCCAAGTAGAATCGAAGGGCTGGCGGTGTAGAGGGTTGTTAGGAGAATAAGATGGAGGGTTTAGATGGGCTGGAGAGGTTAGAGGTTAGGCGGGAAAATTCCATGAAGTTGGGCAGTTGGAACAGAAGGTAGGCAGACCTTCTTGAGGAAGAAGGCTCCAGGTGCTGACACGTGTCAGCACCTGGTTGGCCCAGATCATATAATTACTTATAAATTAAATATAAAATAGATAATGACGTTATTTTAAGTAGGTATAAATACAAGAAAGTTAGATAAATTAATTTCCTAAATTATGGTATAAGTATTTTTAATAAATAATAATTATTATTTAAAATATAAATATTTTATTAATAAATATGTATTAATAAAGAGGTTTTGAATTTTTAATTTAATAAATAATTAGGTAAAAATTAATTTTATATTTTATTAATTATTATGGCATTAAATAAGACTTATACAAATTTTTATGGATTTTTATGAATTAATTTATATATTTTAATAAATAGAGGAAGTGTCTTTATAGTTCAAATATACCTATATTTTGAGGTATTTGATTTTATAAAAATAATAAATAGTCTCCAAAAATTATGAAATAATTTATGGTGAAACTAGAGGATCATGAAATAATTTAGAAATTATAAAATTAATAAATAAGGTGTGTTACATAAAATAAATAGCCCAGAAACCCCTTTGTCTTTTGGTCCCAAAACCGACTTTTTGCAAACGGACTCCGAATTCAGTGAAACCACCTTTATTAGTTAGATAATATTATTTTATGAACTTTAAAGGTGAGTAGAGTGAAATTGGAGTTCGTATGAGGAAGTTATGACGTTCGGAAGTTGAGATTTTGACAAGTTATAAGCTGGATTTCTTGGCATATTTACATGGTAATATTTTTAACTTATTTTTATATTTTTATTTACATTTTTATGAATAATTAGGAGAAAGATTTGATGAAAAAATAAGTTAAGATGAAATAATTAAAATTCTTTGAAGTTTTGTATATATTTATAAATATTGAAGAATGTATATACATGAGATAGATTATTTTTATTGGGTTTTCTTTCCTTATCTCCCCCTACTTTTTGGTTTGTCGACCAATCCATGCTGACTTGGTCTCGGGGGTTAGGCTATAAATATATCTTTCAGTTATATTTATAGTTTAAGTAATATTACATATATATACATATATTCCATATTCCTTTTTCTTTCTTTTTCTGGTTCTTTGTTTATTTACATGAATTTAGTGGTTAAAAGTGAATATTTACACATGAATGTGGTTTTGTCAAAATATGAGAATTAGTGAGTATTTACATGTATTTGTTAAGGGTTTTAAGACAAAATGCGACAGAAAAGTTAATGAATCATGGATTCATCACATCCGCCACTACCCTCGATTCCAAGCCTCTCCGGTGGTGACAACCTAGAGAGCTTTATAAATCGGCGAGATCCGACGCTCTCTCTAGATGCCGTTGCAGTCGTGCACCTCTGCCGCGCATCTGCCCAAGCTCCGGCCTCCTTCCACACCATAGAGCCAACGACGATACACTTCCGTCTTCGACTACACCGCCTCGTCTTCACCAAGCTCCTTCTCTGAGCTTCAAGCTTCGCCAATGACAACGCCGACTACCGTACGCCTCAACAAATCAATCTTCAACTCCAGCAGCTCCTCCTCGCTCCGACGCCAGGTTCTTCCATCCATCACCAACGATCATCTCGACCGCCTCCTCCGCGTTCCTTCCGCCAAACCCTCGACACCGGAGCGATGCCCCTCCCCGCCGCAGCGATGGAGCTCCGCCTTTGCCTCACCTCCGCTCACTGCCGGCCGTGCCTAAGCCCGAGACCCTCCTCACGTGCTACGCACGTGAGCTAGGGGACGTCTCATGCCAAGGCCCCTGGAGTCCCTCCAATTCACTTTGAAGTCCAAGGGTCAGGTGCATGGTATGTGAGCACTTGTTGATTTTACGAAAAGCCCCCCCAAGAGTCCACATTATTTACAGAGGAGTCCCCCTTCCAAGGGCACGTGCACAACACGTGCCCCTTGGAAATTTTGCAGTAGGCCTCTCATAGTTTAGGTAATTACACACATACCATGTTCTGTATATTTATATTTCTTTCTATTTAATATAATTTACATTTATACCCCTAACTTCCTCTATTATTTTGAGCAATATTTTCGCATCATTTCATCTTCACAAAAATAGCATGATATTTGTCAATTAATTCTCTATATCTTGGCATATATTTGACATTTATGTGATCAATGGTTGATTAATAATTAATTGTTTTGGGGAAATTTGCATATTTTGCCCAGTTTGTTCTCTTAAATTTTTATTTGATTAACCATTGCTCTAAAAAATTCTCGAATAATCATATATTGTAGAATTAATTGCTCTTGACATTGTGCCTAAAAAGATCTGCATTTGCATGCATAGATTTCCCTGTAAAAATCATTTTGCATATTTCAGTGTTTGATTTTTAATAGGTATTAGATCTCATATTTTCGATGTTTAGTATTTTTTGAGATTCATCACCTAGTGATAGATCTTAGATAATTTTATCCCTTGAAAATAAGTAGGTTTAGTATTTATTTAATTAAATATTGAAATTTATTTTGTTTGCATTCAAAAATTCATAAAAAATTCATATTGCATCCAAAAATTCCAAAAACATTACAATGCATTCATTTCATCATATTTTGCATTGTGGCCAAGTTTCATATTGTTCGGATATCGTTTGAACGTAATTCACATTTTAGTCACTAAAATACGCCGAAATTGCATTTTACATCCTTTATTGTATTAAAAATTACAAAAATGCCTCGAAAACTGGGCACGAATTTTGATAAACATAATTCTAAGTTGTTCCTTTGCCTCCTTGTGATCGACGTTGGGACTTGCCCAAGTAAAATAAACATAAAAACGCATTGATTAAATTGACGAATATTTTGTGTGGTTATTTTCTTGATCGATTCCGATTGCCGCCTACAAAGAACGACAATATCAAATATTTATTTTTACGTACAACCAATAAACACATCTCTTTAACGCGGTGATTTGGGACCCCTCAGATGGCGCCATTGCCGGGGAGGCAAACGACTTAGTTTTATGTTTTAAAAATTTTTATTCGGTTTTCCGCATTCGGGTAGTCTGACCCCCGAATTTTTCATTATAAATTCCATTTTTGTCTACATTTATTTTATTTTTCAGATTTATTTCTCTTATTTTATTTTTGATTATTTTTGAGTCACTCTCTTACATTTTCTCTCTTATTTTTTCTTGCGAGGTACCCGGCATACGTGGAGCGGTTTTTTAAGAAACCGAAGCATCTTCACCGACTTCCGAACAAGCTGCAATTAATTTAAGATCGAGTCAAGTCGTGAGAGAAAGTAGAGTCTAGGATTTTAATTTCTGCAATTTTCTTTCTATAATTAATTGCTCATTTACAGTGGTGTCCGTTTGGGCTCTTGCGTGTGTAAAAAGACCTTAAACTTTTTCTGTGGTGTGTCGTGGCCTGTTTCACTCTCCGATGAGGGTGAGGCCCGACTTGAGTGGCGATTAGGATAGACATGTACATACAGCTCTCAGAGCATTTTTATTTTTTGATTGTGCTCGTAGGACTCAAGCCACACTTCACATTAATTGAGACGCACATAGATCATTCAATTTAGCCAAAATTTAACACAATTCTTCCCCGCTAATAAAACTTTTTGCAAGGTGCGGTTTTTCATCGGCTTGCATTCATATAGAATAATTTATCAATTCCTGTATTGCATCCCACATGGAGATTGCGAGGATTCACTATAAGTCTTCTAACTGATCATACATCATTGTTTTCACGTGCATCAGCTTTTTCCCGAACTCCTCCCTCTTAGTTTTGTCACATAAATTTTAAAGGAAATTGGGTTTGTACGGTAGATGTGTATTTGTGCTCAGACGGTAGATGTGTATTTGTGCTCATTTAATTCTTCAGTGATCACTTAATTAAAATTGGAACTACTAAATATAGCCGATCAAAATAACACATAAAATCAAGAATTTCTGCAGGAGAGCAACCCCGACCTTGGAAGCTTTTATTTTTCTGAGTGAGCGAGAGACGACACTTAAGGCTAGAGCCAAAACTAGATTTTCATATTGACTACTGATTCTACCAAAAACGATTAGCTACTTCTCAGTGAGGATCTACGGGTAGCCGGTAAACGGTCTGGATTTCCTTAGGAGAGTGGGTGGTTTAGAGAACACTGCGTAAGGCTCCGTCCTCAAGTAACGGGTAGCCATTCTACGGTCCGTACTTACTCCCATACTGGCTGAAAGTAGGTGCAACTATTCGTAAGAATTCAGGACAATCATTACGAAAATTTCGGAACCTAACAGCTCGGTAAATGTTTTCCAGGATTGATTTATCACCAACTAAAATTGATGCGTGAATCGATATCGAAGATCAATAGCCGTACATTTGATAGTATTTTTTTGACTATCCCATGCAATCATCTCTCTTCTTTTCTTTATTTAAATCTCATCATGGAACTTTTTCCAAATTATAAAAATCAATTCGTCTTAAACAAACCCAATCCATCATTCCTTTCAGCTCTTTCAAAAAATGGCCGAACAATTATCCGAGAATCCATCAGTGCTATACTATGAAAACGAATTTGTTTCGGTTAGACCCAAAACACCTCCTCCAACTTCAACAAGAGACTCTCAACCACCAACACTCTCTGTTAATCTGATCTGTTTCATGAATGACAACCCTTTGTATTCAAACCAGACAAATCAACAACCGGCTGATGTCTCCACTTCTTCATACATCAATCCACTCTACTCTGATCATACAATTCATCCTTAATTCGGTAAATGTCAATCCATCATTCATGGGAGATGATAACCACAAGACTGAATTGAACACTTCTTCACCTCTTCCATCGATCCTACCCTGGAACACCAATGAACAACCATCATCTTTGATTGACCATAAAAACCCCCTCTTCAGACATGATATTCATACAGAGGATTGGACTGACCACATGGAAACACATCAACCCTGTATGCTGACTTCACAATATCAAGGTCCAACCACTCATGATCAAAGAATCGAAATCATGACCTCTCGCATACCTGGACCAGACCAGAGGATTGGACTCTACTCAGACCAGCTACACATGCCTGGACCATACGAGCAGCATCTTTCAATAATTTTTGAGGAGAAATTTTCAGAAAATAATGATCATATAATGGATATTCCAAGAAACTCTCCTCTTAACACATATAGGAAAATGGAAGATGAAATTATTGAACACACACCGACTGCTCCCATTATTTATCATGAACAGAATTTTGACGATAATATTTCGAGTATAAATAAGAAATTTGAATTAATGGAGGAAAAATTCAGAAATTTTACTAACCAACTCAGTTTATTTTATGCTACATCGGACATAAAAATGAATGAGGAAATGATTGGATCTCATGCCGAAAATTTTGAGGATATTCAGGAACCTAGGAACGATTCCGACATCAACACCTCTACATACTACTCTCCTAGGAATGACTATGACTCCGACTCCTATTCCGAGCATCACAACCCCTGCTCATCTAAAGAACACACCACATCACCACACCACACAGAAATACCAAAAAATTGGAATATTCAGAAACACCAAAGAAATCGAAAATCTAGAAAATTTCATAAAAATAGATACTTAAGAAGATCTGAAGAATTTGGATCCTGTTGTACGGGAAGCACTAACGAAAAGATTGATTTTTGAATTTCCCTTCATAAAAGCCATTGAACACTTCCCCGACCTTAAAGGATTTGTAATGGACCAATTAATGATCAGAAAGTCGAGAAGGATTAGAACAAAGACTGAAAGACATATCTTGTCAATGGCCTCCTCCTTGTGTTGAGGAGAAAAACCAAGAGCCGCATAGTGAAGCGGCTTCCCAGATTTCACTGTGAAATCAAAGACACAATTTTCACCCATGCTCGGATTGATGATGATTCACCGATCAATATCCTCCTGACCTCTGTATTTCACGAACACAAACTCGGACCGATTAGGAAATTATGAGAGATTATTCAGTTGACGGAGCGATCGATAATGCGGTCGAGAGAAATCATTTCTGTCATCATAAAATTCCAAGGTGCTCCACTCATAGTAGATTTCACGATCATTTATATTGAGCATCAATGAGAATTCACCCAGTCTCCAATCATTCTCGGAAAGCCGTTCTTAGCATTGGCTAAGGCAATTATTGATTGTGAGACTCAGGAAATCAATTTTAAAGCATTGGAAGCACTTAGATCGGACCATATCTTTGAGGAACCACGATCTTCTACGGAAACCCACGAAGTCCCCAACAGATGCAACCATGAAGAGGTAGAAGAGCCCTACCCTGCTGCTACACCTGAGATAGTGGTTGTTGATGATGAGACTATTGGTTTAGATAATCTTCCCCCTGTTCCATTCCCAGCTGCACTCACCACGGAGAATCAAGTATATGAATCATATGATCCAGAGACTTATGCATAGGCACACCCTGGGTCAACCTACTCTGACTTCATGGATTACATCAACTCAACACAGGAATGCTCCAACATCGAATCAATTAAGAACGAACATGCAGAAACTCTCCCCAGTATTTCAATTCCTGCGGATCACAAAATAGACAAATCCTTTTGCTACGATCCTGAAACATATGCATGGTCGCACCTTGGAGCAACCTTCTCAGAATACCTGGACCAAATCATCCCAAATCGAGAGTCCACAAATATTCAAAAGACTAAGAACAAACACACAGCCTGAACATCAACCAAAGAGAAGAATTCCAATGGCTATTCATCTGGATACTCAAGTGAACCGACACATTCATGAAAGAAGAAAAAGAGAGTTACCTCGGCAGCTCTAAAGCCATATCTTTGCAAGGATCCAAAATTCAATTGTCGTTGGACAACTCTCGTTCCTAACTACTATTCATCTAAAGCTGATTCTCCTGCCCTCTACAAATACAATGGTTTTATTTCTTATGAGCTGACTGAGACTGGTGCTTCCGAGTATCCATCCGAGGATAAACCACTTGATTCCAAGAAGGAACAAATTCTAAGAAAACAATTGAAGAAAAAAAGACTAGAATATTTGGAGTATGTCCCCTTTCAAATACTACTCCTCTTAGGATAATTCCGATGATGGATATCTTTCATCTTACTCAAACACTTCATCCACTATCCATCATGATTTTTCTGAGGATGACACTGATAATAGTTGGGAATCATATGCTTCATCTCCGACTTGTTATTCTGATCTCCCATCACTGGCTCACAAGAAGATCAGCCGAAAACCACCTTAGTCATCGGCTACCCACCCTCCCTCCCGACCACATTGGTCTCCTTGTACAGCTTCTTCCTCTACTTAGGCCAACGCCTAAGTATAGGGGGGGATCAATGCCATTTGTGCATACCATCCTTCTCCTATCTCCCGATCGCCTCACTTCCACCCTTCTTCTATACTTAGGCTGTCCAGAGCCTAAGTATAGGGGGAACCGATGCCCATCTGTATATACTCTCCTCATTCACATATCCCGGCCGCCTCATTTTTTGCTCTTCTTCTATACTTAGACTGTTCACAGCCTAAGTATAGGGGGGCGTTCTGATCCATATTTTTCTTTGCCTTTTTCACTCTCTTACGCTTAGCCCGAGCTATGTCTTCTTTACGCTTCTTGTGCTCTGAGGACACAACCCTCGCTTTATATAGGGGGGTCTGTATATATACTTTGTATATATTTTACCCATATCTCATACTTTCACGTAAGTCTATACGTATTTACGGGGTGGGTAATTATTTCGAAAAATACAAAAAAAAATAAAAAACAAAAACAAAAAAACCAAAAGAAAAAGAGTTTTGCTACTAACACTGACTATGCCGAAAATTTTTGAAAAAAATGGATTCTTATCCTTTTTTTGCATAATAAAGTTCCTTGCATAAAATTTCAAAAAAATCAAAAAAATTCACAAAAAATTGTGTCTGCATTTCACACACCTGCACTTCATCCAACATCGCATTCATTTGCATGAAAAGTAATTGGGTTATGAACCGCGTTATGAGCCGAAATCGAGAGTGGTCAGAACTTGACCTTAATCAACCTAATTTTCAGAGGAACTTCACCGAGAAATAGGATTTTAGAAGCTTCAGGTCTTGAACTTAATTCTTTGAGTTCCACATGACAATGTGCAGCGTTGACTCTTAGTGTCTAACCTGGTCTCTTCATTCCGGGTACAACTCTGGAATAGGGAATTAATTTGTACTGTCGCACTATGCACTTAGCTCAACTCAGATGGGATGTTGGAAGACTGTGTGAGTTTCTTTTCTGGTAGTGTTGAAATCTAAAGACCGGAGTACGGGTTGAAATAAAGCTTCGGAAAAGGGATGGATGTCTAGGCACAGTTTTTTCTAAGACTCCAAAAAAAAGTACGGAAACAAAAAGATGCCATATCCGTAGGGGCACAATAAGATCCAAGCAGAACCACCAAAAATTCCAAATACAAAGAAGCAACTACCAAATAAAATCTGACCAAAAAGGTCCAAGCTTCAAGAAACCTGCAGATATTGGTGGAGACACTAGCCACCCTCCAGTTATTTTCCCCTTCTTCTATCTTCTCCCCCCAATTTGATTGCGAACATAGCGCGACAGACCTTAGAAGGAAATACCTGACTCCCCAAGGATGAGTTACTGGAGAGGAGAGGAGCATGGTAGTCCAGCATTCTGGATGGGAAGAGCAAAAACCTTTCATACACATGAGTCGGTTGTTCGATGTTTATAGGGTATACTTCAGAGCCAAAACTATAGCAATGTTGTATAGAACTTGAAGGTTGTTGATTATAATGTTCTAAGTCTCACAGAAGTTCCGACACACAAATAATCCAAAGGTTGAGTTTAGTTTCACTTTCACCATAAGCTCATGGTCTTGGTATGGAACCCAATTTCATTTCACCTTATGGCATTTCTTTTTGATGCTCAGGGACGAGCATGGTTTAAGTATAGGGGGATGATGAATCTCTGATTCATCACTCTAATTCTCATTTATTAAGTTCAAATCCCTCAAAATCAACAACATTTCTACATCTATTCAACATAATTAGCATTTAGGCATGTTTTCATAAGAATTGCATTTTATCCATTATTTATGCACAAAATAAGAAGCCAAAAATCAAAACCAAAAATGACCTGTAAATAGCCTAACTTCCCGGATTTTTAACTCATTCATGCTAATTCCGAATGACCCAAAACCACTTCCACTGTGTACATATCACTCACAAGAATAAAAGAAAAATACAAAAAAATAACTAACCCAAATAAGTGGACCAAAAACCCAAACCCTATTTTCAGGATTTCTGGACTAAAAACACCATAACTTCCTCATCCAATGTCCGTTTTAATCCTACTCACTTTTGAACTAATGTACATTCAATTACCTTCAAAACAAGACCAAGTTCAAGTAAATCAGAGCTCATATGTGAAAGTTGGGTTTTGGGCCTCTTTTGTACATTGTGTATTTTAGCTGATTTTGACCAGATATTTTATGTATATAGTTTACCTATTTTAGTTGTTTTCTTTTTTATTTGTCTTCTTTGATAAAAGCTTTGTTAAAATGCGTAAAAATCCAAATCCAAATTGAGCTTGAAATCAAAGAAACAAATTGGGTCCAAGTCTTCATTAACCACATATACAAAATTGTTCTTTTTCATGTTTTATTTTATTTCTTCTTTTCTTAATTAATAAAAATAAAAAAATTAGATTAATGTTTAAGTAATTATCTTTGATTTTACCATATTTTTTCTGAATTTTTATCTGGTTTAAAAATGAAAAAAATAGAAAACCCAAAAATCAAGGTATTCTATGTACATGGGATACCTAAAAATTATCACTTTGTGCAATTGATCGATTTTAGTTCTGATGTCTTCATGAAAGTTGTAGATCTCATCGAGACGAGCAATTTTCGTAAAGAACTTTTTTCGATCCGAGGTTGTTTGCTATTTATTTTTTATTTTACAAAATTTTTATTTTTCGATTTTTCTGGTACTGGCACGTGGCAGCTCCTGGAGCCGCCACGTGTCAGTCATTTTTGGCATTTTTTTATTATCGTTTTTATAAAAAAAAACCGCACATGCGAAGCACGTGCAACGCACGTGCCCCGCGCCCATTAGCCCCCAGCTGCCCCATGCTCCCATCATGGCCGTCCGATCTCGGCCGATCGGACGGCCGCTGCTCATCTTCCCCAATCAATCTTCCCTTTCCCCTTTTGACGCACCACCACCTCCACCTCGCCGCTGATCTCGCCGACCTCCACAACCTCTTGCGCCGATCCGATCCTCCTTATCGTCTCCAAGATCTCTGCCGGCCATTGTCGATCATCCTCGAAATCAAATCACCATCGAAACCAATCTTCGTCCTCTTCAATCACACCCCTTTCATCAAATCCTCTCCCGATCACCGTATCTCCTTCATCCTCGATCTCGCCCAGATCGCTGACCAATCAAATATCTGATTGAGCTCCCCCAAATCCCTCTGTCGCCAGGCGTATCCCCCATCAGACCCCCTTCCAGAGCCGGCAACTCTCGACCTATAAATAGACCCCACCGACCTACGCTTTCAATCATCCGTTGCTACCCTCAATTCCAAGCCTTGCCGATGGTGACAGCCCGGTGAGCTTGATAAATCGGCAAGATCCGGCGCTCTCTCTCGACACCTTTGGAGTCGTGCGCCTCCGCCGCACAACTGCCCAAGCACCGACCTCCTTTGACACCGTAAAGCCAACGACGATACAGCTCCATCTTCGACTACATCGCCTCGTCTTCACCAAGCACCTTTTCCGAGCTTCAAGCTTCGCCAACGACAACGACAACTACCGTACGCCTCCACAAATCAATCTTCAACACCAGCAGCTCCTCCTCGCTCCGACGCCAGGTGCTTCCATCCATCACCAACGATCATCTCGGCTGCCTCCTTCACGTCCCTTCCTCCAAAGCCTCGACACCGGAGTGACGCCCCTCCCCGCCGCAGCACCGGAGCTCCGCCTTCGCCTCACCTCCGCTCACCGTCGGCCGGGCCTAAGCCCGAGACCCTCCTCGCGTGCTACGCACGTGAGCGAGGGGACGTCTTGCGCCAACGCCCCTGGAGTCCCACCAATTCACTTTGAAGTCCAAGGGTCACGTTCCTGGCATGTGACTACTTGTTGATTTTACGAAAAGCCCCCCAGGAGTCCACATTATTTACAGAGGAGTCCCCCTTTCAAGGGTACGTGCACAGCACGTGCCCCTGGGAAATTTTACAGTAGCCACCTCATAGTTTAGGTAATTACACGCATACCCATGTTATGCATATCTATATTTCTTTCTATTTATTGTAAGTTACATTTATACCCCTGACTTCCTCTCCTATTTTGAGCAACATTTTCGCATCATTTCATCTTCATAAAAATAGCATGATGTTTGTCAATTAATTCTCTACATCTTGGCATATGTTTGACATTTATGTGATCAATGGTTGAGTAAAAATTATTATTTTTTTGTGGAAATTTGTATATTTTTCCAAGTTTATGCTCTTAAATATTTATTTGATTAACCGCTGCTATAAAAATTCCTGAAAAATCATTTATTGTAGAATTAATTGCTCTTGACATTGTACCTAAAAAGATCTGCATTTGCATGCATAGATTGCCTTGTAAAAATCATTTTGCATATTTCAGTGTTTGATTTTTAACAGGTATTAAATCTCATATTTTCGATGTTTATTATTTTTCTGAGATCCATCATCTTAGATAATTTTATCCCTTGAAAATAAGTAGATTTAGTATTTATTATAATTAAATATTAAAATTCATTTTGTTTGCATTTAAAAATTAATAAAATATTCATATTGCATCTAAAAATTCCAAAAACATTATAGTGCATTCATTTCATCATATTTTGCATTGTGGCCAAGTTTCATATTTTTCGGACATCGTTTGAACGTAATTCACATTTTAGTCTCTAAAAAAGGCTGAAATTGCATTTTGCATCCTTTATTGCATTAAAAATTACAAAAAAATGCCTCGAAAACCGCGCATGAATTTTGATAAACATAATTATAAGTTGTTCCTTTGCCTCCTTGTGATCGACCTTGGGACTTGCCCAAGTAAAATAAACATAAAAATGCATTGATTAAATTGACGAATATTTTGTGTGGTTATTTTCTTGACCGATTTCGATTGCTGCCTACAACGAACGACAATATCAAATCATTTATTTTTACGCATGACCAATAAACACATTTCTTTAACACGACGATTTCAGACACGTCAGATGGGTCGTTACCTGGGAGGCAAACGGCTTAGTTTTGTGTTTTAAAAATTTTTGTTCGATTTTCCGCATTTGGGTAGTCTGACCCCCGAATTTTTCACATTAAATTCAATTTTTTTCTGCATTTATTTTATTTTTCAGCATTTATTTCTCTTATTTTAATTTTGATTATTTTTTAGTCACTCTCTTACGTTTTCTCTCTTATTTTTCTTACGAGCTACCCGCCCTACGTGGAGCGATTTTTCAAGAAACCGAAGCATCTTCACTGACTTCCGAACAAGCTACAATTAATTTAAGAGCGAGTCGAGTCGTTAGAGAGCGTAGAGTCTAGGATTTTAATTTCTGCAATTTTCTTTCTGTAATTAATTGCTCATTTACAGCGTGTGTAAAAAGACCTTAAACTTTTTTCTGTGGCGTGTCGTGGCCTGTTTCACTCTCCGGTGAGGGTGGGGCCCGACTTGAGTGGCGATTAGGATAGACCTGCACATACGGCTCTCAGAGCATTTTTATAATTTGATTGTGCTCATAGGACTTAAGCCACACTTCACATTAATTGAGACACACATAGATCGTTCAACTTAGCCAACATTTAACTCAATTCTTCCCCGCTAATAGAACTTTCTGCTAGGTGCGGTTTTTCATCATCTTTCATTCATATAGAATAATTTTTCAATTCTTGTATTGCATCCCACATGGAGATTGCGAGGATTCACTGTAAGTCTTCTAACTGAGCATACATCATTGTTTTCACGTGCATCGTCTTTTTCACGAACTCCTCCCTCTTGGTTTTGTCACATAAATTTTAAAGGAAATTGGGACTGGACGGTAGATGTGTATTTGTGCTCATTTAAATTCTTTAATGATCACCTAACTACAATTGGGAATGCTAAATATAGCCAATCAAAATAAGACATAAAATCAAGAATTTCTGCGGGAGAGCAACCCCGACCTTGGATGCTTTTATTTTTTTGAGTGAGCGAGAGACGACACTTAAGGCTAGAGCCCAAGACCAGATTTTCATATTGATTATTGATTCTACCAAAAACGATTAGCTACTTCTCAGTGAGGATCTACGGGTAGCCGGTAAATGGCCCGGATTTCCTTAACAGAGTGGGTAGTTTAGAGGACACTGCATAAGGCTCCATTCTCAAGTAATGGGTAGCCATTCTACAGTCCGTACTTACTCCCATACTGGATGAAAGTAGGTGTAACTAGTCGTAAGAATTCAGGACAATCATTACGAAAATTTCGGCACCTAACAACTGACTAATTTTTTTCCAAGATTGATTTATCACCAACTAAAATTGAAAAGATAATAGCCGAACTCTTACGGCTTCATTGTGTGTGTTGGTGAACTTGGAGTTTGATTTGTTTTTGCATTGGTGTGCATGAACCGATATCGAAGATCAATAGCCGCACATTTGATAATATTTCTTTTGACTATCCCGTGCAATCATCTCTCTTCTTTTCTTGATTTAAATCTCATCATGGACCTTTTTCCAAATCATAAAAATCAATTTGTCTCAAACAAACCCTATCCATCATTCCTTTCAGCTCTTTGAAAAAATGGCCGAACAATTATCCAAGAATCCATCAGTGCTATACTATGAAGATGAATTTGTTTCGGTTAGACCCAAAACACCTCCTCCAACTTCAACAAGAGACTCTCAACCACCAACACTCTCCGCTAATCCGATCTGTTTCATGAATGACAACCCTTTGTATTCGAACCAGACAAACCAACAACCGACTGAGGTCTCCACTTCTTAATACATCAATCCATTATACTCTGATCATACAATTCATCCTTCATATTCGGTAGATGTCAATCCATCATTCATGGGAGATGATAATCACATGATTGAATTGAACACTTCTTCACCTCTTCCATCGATTCTACCCTGGAACACCAATGAACAACCATCATCTTGGATTGACCATAACAACCCCCTCTTCAGACATGATATTCATACAGAGGATTGGACTGACCACATAGAAACACATCAACCCTGTATGCTGAATTCGCAATATCATGGTCCGACCACTCATGATCAAAGAATCGAACTCATGACCTCTCGCATACCTGGACCATACCAAAGGATTGGACTCTACTCAGACCAACTACACATGCCTGGACCATATGAGCAGCCTCCTTCCATAATTTTTGAGGAGAAATTTTTAGAAAATAATGATCATATAATGGATATTCCAAGAAACTCTCCTCTTAACACATACAGGAAAATGGAAGATGAAATTATTGAACACACATCGACTGCTCCCATGATTTATCATGAACAGAATTTTGATGATAATATTTCGAGGATAAATAAGAAATTTGAATTAATGGAGGAAAATTCAGAAATTTTACTGACCGACTCAGTTTATTTTAGGGGAGCTCAGACATAAAAATGAATGAGGAAATGATTGGATCTCATGCCGAAAATTTTGAGGATATTCAGGAACCTAGGAACGATTCCGACATCAACACCTCTGCATACTACTCTCCTAGGAATGACTATGCCTCTGACTCCTATTCCGAGCATCACAACCCCTGCTCATCTGAAGAATACACTACATCACCACACCACACAGAAGATACCAAAAAAATGGAATATTAAAAAACACCAAAAAAATCGAAAATATAGAAAATTTCATAAAAATAGAGACTGAAGAAGATATAAAGAATTTGGATCCTGTTGTACGGGAATCACTGGAGAAACGATTGATTTTCGAACTTCCCTTCATAACAGCCATTGAACACTTCCCCGACCTTAAAGGATTTGTAACGGACAAATTAATGATCAAAAAGTCGGGAAGGATTAGAACAAAGACTGAAAGACATATCTTGTCAATGGCCTCCTCTTTAGTGTTGAGGAGAAAAACCACAGCCACATAGTGAAGCGGTTTCCCAGATTTGACTGTGAGATCAAAGACACAATTTTCACCCATGCTCGGATTAATGACAATTCATCGATCAATATCCTCCCAACCTCTGTATTTTACGAACTCAAACTCGGATCGATCATGAAATTACGAGAGATTGTTCTATTGGCGAACCGATTGATAAAGCGGCCGGGAGGAATCATTTCTGTCATCATAAAATTCCAAGGTGCTCCGCTCAAAGTAGATTTCACGTTCATCGATATTGAGTATCAAGGAGAATTCACCCAGTCTCCAATCATTCTCGGAAAGTCATTCTTAGCATTGGCTAAGGCAATTATTGATTATGAGACTCGGGAAATCAATTTTAAAGCATTGGAAGCACTTAGATCGGACCATGTCTTTGAGGAACCAAGATCTTCTGAGGAAAAGCACAAAGTCCCCGACAACCGCAACCATGAAGAGGTAGAAGATCCCTACCCCACTGCTACATCTGAGATAGCGGTTGTTGATGAGATTATTGGTTTAGATAATCTTCCCCCTGCTCCATTCCCAGCTGCACTCACCATGGAGAATCAAGTATATGAATCATATGGTCTGGAGACTTATGCATGGGCACACCATGGGTCAACGTTCTTTGAATTCATGGATTACATCTACTCAACTCAGGAATGCTCCAACATCGAATCAATTAAGAACGAACATGCAGAAACTCTCCCTAGTATTTCAATTCCCACGGATCTCAAAATAAACAAATCCTTCTACTACGATCCTGAAACATATGCATGGTCGCACCCTGGAGTAACCTTCTCTGAATACCTGGACCAAATCATCCAAAATCGAGAGTGCACCAACATTTAGAAGATTAAGAACAAACACACAGCCCGCACATCGACCAAGGAGAAGAATTCCAATGGCTATTCATCTGGATACTCAAGTGAACCGACACATTCACGAAACAAGAAAAAGAGAGTTACCTTTGACCTTTCGGAAGAGGAATCAACTAATGATCCCTCATCCGGTTCGGAAAAGGTAGTCTACATAAGTGAAGTCTGTTCGGTAGCTCTAAAGCCATATCTTCGCAAGGATCCAAAATTCAATTCTTGTTGGACAACTCTCGTTCCTATCTATTATTCATCCAAAGCTGATGCTCCTGCCCTCTTCAAATACAATGGTATTATTTCTTATGAGCTGACTGAGACTGATGCTTCCGAGTATTCATCCGAGGACAAACCACTTGATCCCAAGAAGGAACGTATTCTGAGAAAACAATTGAAGAAACAAAAAGACCAGAATATTTGGCGTATGTCCCCTTTCGAATATTACTCCTCTGAGGATAATTCCGATGATGGATATCTTTCATCTGACTCAAACACTTCATCCATAATCCATCATGATTTTTTTGATGATGACACTGATAATAGTTGGGAATCATATGCTTCATCTCCGACTCGTTATTCTGATCTCTCATCGCAGGTTCACAAGAAGATCAGCCGGAAACCACCTTAGTCATCGACTACCCACCCTCCCTCCCGACCACATCGGTCTCCTTGTACATCTTCTTCCTCTACTTAGACCAAGGCCTAAGTACAGGGGGGACCGATGCCATTTGCGCATCTCCTATCTCCCGATCGCCTCACTTCCACCCTTCTTCTATACTTAGGCTGACCAGAGCCTAAGTATAGGGGGAACCGATGGCCATCTATATATACTCTCCTCATTCACATATCCCGACCGCCTCATTTTTTCGCTCTTCTTCTATACTTTGACTGTTCACAACCTTAGTATAGGGGGGCGTTCCGATCCATCTATTTCTTTTCCTCTTTCACTCTCTTACGCTTAGCCCGAGCTATGTCTTCTTTACACTTATTGTGCTCTGAGGACACAGAACTCGCTAAGTATAGGGGGGTCTATATATATACTTTGTATATATTTTACCTATATCTTGTACTTTTGCGTAAGTCTATATGTATTTACGGGGTGGGTAATTATTTTGAAAAAAAACAAAAAACAAAAAGAAAAAAAACAAAAACAAAAAGAAAAAGAGTTTTACTACTAACACTTACTATGGCCAAAATTTTTGAAAAACAAAAAATGGCTTCTTATCCATTTTTGCATAAACAATTCCTTGCATAAAATTTCAAAAATATCAAAGAAATCAAAAAAATTCACAAAAAATTGTTTTTCATTTCACACACCTGGACTTCATCAAGCATCACATTCATTCGCATAAAAAGTCAATGGGTTCTAAACTGAGTTATGAGCCGAAACCGAGTGTGGTCTGAACTTGACCTTAATCCACCTAATTTTCAGAGGAACTTCACCGAGAAATATGATTTTAGAAGCTTCAGATCTTGAACTTAATTCTTTGAGTTCCATATGACAATGTGCAGCGTTTGAGTCTTAGTGTCTAACCTGATCTCTTCATTCTGGGTACAACTCTGGAATAGGGAATTAATTTGTACTCTTGCACTATGCACTTAACTCAACTCAGACGGGATGTTGGAAGACTGTGTGATTTTCTTTTCTGGTAGCGAGGAAATCTAAAGACCGGAGTACGGGTTGAAATAAAGCTTCGGAAAAGGGATGGACAGCTGGGCACAATTTTTTCTAAGACCCCAAAAAATGTACGAAATTAAAAAGATTCTATATCCGTAGGGGCACAACAAGATCCAAGCCGAACTACCGAAAATTCCAAATACAAAGAAGCAACTACCAAATAAAATCTGACCAAAAGGTCAAAGCTTCAAGAAACCTGCAGATCTTGGTGGAGACTCGGCTGCACTGGCCACCTTCACAAGGAGAGGTGACTACACTGGCCACCCTCCAGTTCTTTTACCCTTCTTCTATCTTCTCCCCCCCAATTCGATTGTGAACACAACGTGACAGACCTTAGAAGGAAATACCTGACACCCCAAGGATGAGTTACTGGAGAGGAGAGGAGCATGGTAGTCTGTCATTCTGGATGGGAAGAGCTAAAACCTTTCACACACATGAGTCGGTTGTTCAATGTTCATAGGGTATACTTTGGGAAGAGGATTGATCTAAGATGACTTCTGAGCCGAAACTGTAGCAATGATGTGTAGAACTAGAAGGCTATTGATTTTAAAGTTCTAAGTCTCACAGAATTTCTGACACACAAATAATCCAAAGGTCGAGTTTAGTTTCAATTTCACCTTCAGCTCATGGTCTTGGTATGGAACCCAATTTCATTTCACCTCATGGCATTTCTTTTTGATGCTCAGGGATGAGCATGGTTTAAGTATAGGGGATGATGAATCTCGGATTCATCACTCTAAATCCCATTTATTAAGCTCAAATCCCCCAAATTCAACAGCATTTCTTCATCTATTCAACATAACTAGCATTTAGGCATGTTTTCATAAGAATTACATTTTATCCATTATTTATGCACAAAATAAGAAGCCAAAAATCCTGGCAAAAAATAACCTGTAAATTGCCTAACTTCCCGGATTTTAAACTCATTCATGATAACTCTGAATGACCCAAAACTACTTCCATTGTGTACATATCACTCACAAGAATAAATGAAAAATACAAAAAAATAACTAACCCAAATAAGTGGACCAAAATCCCAAACCTTAATTTCAGGATCTCCAGACTAAAAACCCCATATCTTCCCCATCCAGTGTCCATTTTAATCCTACTCACTTTTGAACTAATGTACATTCAATTACCTTCAAAACAAGACCAAGTTCAAGTAAATCAGAGCTCATATGTGAAAGTAGGGTTTTTGGCCTCTTTTGTACATTATGTATTTTAGCTGATTTTGGCCGGATATTTTATGTATATAGTTAACCTATTTTAGTTCTTTTCTTTTGATTTGTCTTCTGCATTAAAAGTTTTATTTAAATGCACAAAAATCCAAATCCAAATTGAGCTGAAATCAAAGAAACAAATTGGGTCCAAGTCTCCATTAATCACTTGTACAAAATTGTTCTTTTTCATGTTTTATTTTATTTCTTCTTTTTCTTAATTAATAAAAATAAAAAAATCGATTAATGTGTAAGTATTTATCTTTGATTTTACCATATTTTTTTCCGAATTTTTATCTGGTTTAAAAATTAAAAAAAATAGAAAACCCAAAAATCAAGGTATTCTATGTACGTGGGATACCCCAAGAATATCACTTTGTGAAATTGATTGATTTTGGTTCTGATGTCTTCATGAAAGTTGTAGATCTCATCGAGACAAGCATTTTTCGTGAAGAAACTTTTTGGATCCGAGGTGGTTTTCTATTTATTTTTGATTTTACAAAATATCTATTTTTCGGTTTTTCTGGTGCTGACACGTGGCCGCTCCTGGAGTCGTCATGTGTCCGTCATTTTTGGCATTTTTTATTATCATTTTTATAAAAAAAACGCACGTGCAAAGCACGTGCCTCCCAGGCATGTGCAACGCACGTGCCCTGCGCCCTTGAGCCCCCATCCTCCACGTGCTCCCATCATGGCCGTCCGATCTCGGTCAATCGGATGGTCGCTGCTCATCTTCCCCAATCAATCTTCCCTTTCCCCTTTTGGCACACCGTCGCCCCCACCTCTCCGCGAATCTCGCCGACCTCCACGACCTCGTGCGCCGATCCGAACCTCCCCGCAGTCTCTGAGATATCTACCGGCCATTGTCGATCCTCCTCCAAATTAAATCACCATCGAACCCAATCTTCGTCCTCTTCAATCACACCCCCTTCATCAAATCCTCTCCCGATCACCATATCTCCTTCATCCCCGATCTCACCCAGATCGCCGACCAATCAAATCTCCGATTGAGCTCCCCCAAATCCCTTTGCCTCCAGTCGTATCCCCCATCAGACCCCCTTCCATAGCCGGCAACCCTCGACCTATAAATAGACCCTGCCGACCCACGACTTCAATCATCCGTCGCTACCCACGATTCCAAGCCTCGCCGGTGGTGACAGCCCGGTGAGCTTTATAAATCAGTGAGATCCGACGCTCTCTCTCGACGATGTTGCAGTCGTGCGCCTCTGCCGCGCATCTGCCCAAGCTCCGGCCTCCTTCGACACCGTAGTGTCACCGACGATACACCTCCGTCTTCGACTACACCACCTCGTCTTCACCAAGCACCTTCTCCGAGCTACAAGCTTCGCCAACGACAAAGACGACTACCGTACGCCTCCACAAATCAATCTTGAACACAACCAGCTCCTCCTCGCTCCGACGAGCTTCCGTCCATCACCAACGATCATCTCGACCGCCTCCTCCGCGTCCCTTCCGCCAAACCTCGACACCAGAGTGACGCCCTTCCTCGCCGCAACGTTGGAGCTCCGCCTACACCTCACCTCCGCTCAACGCCGGCCGAGCCTAAGCCCGAGACCCTCCTCGCGTGCTACGTACGGTAACGAGGGGTCGTCTTGTGCCAAGGCCCCTAGAGTCCCTGCAATTCACTTTGAAGTCCAAGGGTCACGTTCCTGGCACGTGACCACTTGGTGATTTTACGAAAAGCCCCCAGGAGTCCACATTATTTACAGAGGAGTTCTCACGTGCCCCTTGTAATTTTTGTAGCAAGCCCCGCATAGTTTAGGTAATTACACGTATACCCCTATTCTGCATATTTATATTTCTATCTATTTATTGTTATTTACATTTATACCCCTGACTTCCTCGATTATTTTGAGCAACATTTTCGCATCATTTCACTTTCATAAAAATAACATGATGTTTGTCAATTAATTCTCTACATCTTGGCATATGTTTGACATTTATGTGATCAATGGTTGATTAATAATTAATTATTTTGTGGAAATTTGCATATTTTGCATAATTTTTGCTCTTAAATTTTTATTTGATTAACCGTTGATCTAAAAATTCCCGAAATATCATATAGTGTAGAATTAATTGCTCTTGACATTGTACCCAAAAAATCTGCATTTGCATGCATAGATTGCCCTGTAAAAATCATTTTGCATATTTCAGTGTTTGATTTTTAACCGGTGTTAAATCTCATATTTTCGAGCTTTAGTATTTTTTTGAGATCAATCACCTCGTGATAGATCTTAGATAATTTTATCCCTTGGAAATAAGTAGGTTTAGTAAATTTATTATAATTAAATATTGAAATTTATTTTGTTTGCATTTAAAAATTCATAAAAAATTCATATTGCATCCAAAAATATTACAGAGCATTCATTTCATCATATTTTGCATTGTGTCCAAGTTTCATATTTTCCGGACATTGTTTGAACGTAATTCACATTTTAGTCTCTAAAATAGGCCGAAATTGCATTTTGCATCCTTTATGGCATTAAAAAAATAAAAAATGCCTCGATAATCGCGCACGAATTTTGATAAACATAATTCAAAGTTGTTCCTTTGCCTCCTTGTGATCGACCTTGGGACTTGCCCAAGTAAAATAAACGTAAAACCACATTGATTAAATTGACGAATATTTTGTGTGGTTATTTTCTTGACCGATTTCGATTGCCGCCTACAACGAACGACACATTAAATCATCATTATTTTTTAAGCGAACAAATAATATAACATCTTCTTAATAAGCGTAATTTTTGGATCTTCTTAACAAGCGCAATTTGGAGAAGTTGGAGGGGCCTCCATGCAATTTTCCCAGAGCGCACGTGACCTACACATGGACGCTAGGCTCTGTGGAGTTGCATGCTCTATGGAGGCTCAGATGGGCTTGGCGTATGGCTTGGGCTCGAACGAGGGTCTGGCAAGGCTCGAGCAGGCCGAGCCTCATGGTTTGGTACCACCCCCAGTAGCGGACACATGGAAGAACAAGGACCGTCCGATCATCGAGATCGGACGGTGACTGCACTGAGAGCTGTCTGATCTAGCAATCGGGTGGTAGCTGTACGTCCTGGTCCCTCTTCTCCGTCGTGGGGCTGGTGGTTGGTTCTGAACTCCGGTGAGGCCTCTCGTGCTCCGCCTTGCTTGCTCATGCCCGGTGAAGCTTCCTAGAACTCCATGGAAGGTTGTCGAGGAAGCTGGAGCCCATGGGGAAGCACCGAGCTATCTGGAGGTGTCCAACCAAGTTTGGACGTAGGAGGCGGAGCTGCACAAGTTCTTCTCCGACGGTACGCTGTCTACTGAAGTGTGAAGTACCTGTAGGATTAATTTCATAGACGAAGCATGTGATGCACAATGTGGGTGCGAGATGGAACAAAACGGAGGGTCGTGATGGGGCACAGCAAGCAACGGTCGGTTGTCTTGTCCGACGAGCCCGGAGGAGGGAGGTCGGAGTGGATTTAGTTGTGAGGAGGAGAAAGGGTGATCAGAGCAGTGTGTGTGGATGGAGGAAGTGCGACGAAGATGAAGGACTGATCGGTGAACGGAGATAAGGCGAGGATAAAGCTAATAAAATTAAAGAAAAAGAAGAAAAATACAAAAGTGATATCGGAGAGCTTACCTGAGATTGGCGGAGCGGAGCCTGGTCTTGAGCCTCTTGGAGAGGCTTAGGGTCTTCGCACGTCGAGGGTGGCTGATCCTCGGAGCTCGAACGGGGCGGAGCCACCACAATGCAACCATGGAAGGTGGCGGGTCCCACCTGGGGTGATGGTCATCTTCGCTCGATCCTAGCACCTCCCCCTGTCACAGGGAGGTGGAGGAGGGTTGGGCCTCATCCCTCATAAAGGTGGATGGGTTGTGAGGCAGGCGGAGGTGGAGTATTTAGGGAGCGAATGTCGTGGTCTGATAATGGAGGTCGTGGTTTGCGTAGGAATTGTGGAGCGACACAGAGGAAGTTATGGAGGGTATGGACTCCAGCAAGGATGGTGGACGTCATGTCTTGGATGTGGGATGCTCTGTTGGTGGAGAGAGTGGTTGAGACGATGGGGGAAGTGGAAAGGGCGGAGAGGCTGCGAGAGGTGGAGATCGTGGTGGCAAGAGGAAGATGACGGGGTTGTGGCTGTTGTATCTTGCGATCCAACGACCAAGAGATGGGCGCAAAGAAGCGGCTAGAATTAAATCAAGGAGGCGAGATTGAAGGATGATGGGTGGTGCCACGTGGCAAAGGTGGATGTGAGCGCTAGCAGGCGATCCAGATGAGACCTGGAGGGATATCCAAAAGTGGGAATTAAGTGCGGGATAGGATGGCTGAGATGAAGGCATCTGGAGGCGATCGTGCGGCGCATGATGAGCCACGTGGTGCGCTGAGGTTAAGGCAGAGACTAACGGTGGAGATGGAGTCAGAGATAAGGATCATAGGGTTGAGGATGGAGCGGAAACTGACGGCCGTGATATGTGGATGAAGGAGGTGATTTGATGGTGGAGAATGTGAGTGGGTAGCAGGTGAAGGAATGGGCCATGTGGCCCAACCAGAGGGTGCCACGTGGCCCAATCAGATTATTCGAAGAAAGAAAGTGAATTATGAGGGCAAAGGAGATCGAATAAAAAAATCAAAACATGAAAGTTGCAGATCTCAATGAGATCTACAAATTTCATGTTGATTAAAATAGGAAAAGGGGTCAAAGAAAGGGAGAAAATATTTTTGAGAGCATTTTTAAGGGTAAAAACACTACAAATTTTAATTTTTCTATTTTTTGTATTTTTAATATATTTATGGACTCTGATAATTACATGGATTTGTCTTGTTTTTATTGACTCTTAGTCTAAGATATGGGGTTAATTTTAGTGAATTAAGAGCATGAAACTGGGTTTCATCAACCCCCTATACTTAAACTATGCTCGTCCCCGAGCATCACAAAATGAATGAGGTTGATTAATCCCCTTGTGCATGTGCATATAGTATCTAATCTGTTCAAGTCCTCTTAATATTAGGGATCCAAAATCTCAGAGTTCAACCCAGCCTTAATCAAGAGGCATCCAATTCCTCAAATTTCCAGACTCTCTCTTGTATACATATAAACTAAGGATATGACATTTAGTGTTAACTGCATTCACGAGAGTAGAGTCAAAATGTCACCTAAGGTCATGGTTCAAGAAATTCTCCCAAGGACCCAATCCTCAACTCTAGGGAATAAACCAAATATTGCATCCAATCTACCATCTCTTTAGTTATCAGACTTAGAAATGTAGGTGGCAGGCCAGATGATGGAGGGATTTACGACTGTGTCATTTCTTCTTTCCCTCTCATTGGAACAAGGATTCTCTCTAGTTCCTTATTACGCAACACATATTTTTGGTGTTGATCAAAGCGTCCGTCAAGAGAAGTTGGAGCCGTCTGCACTTGTTTTCCTAGGAATACACCAGGGTGTGCCTTTTTTGAGTACCTATCGTATCTTCTACACCCATACTTGTAGCATTTACGATGCAGAGCCCTTTTTTGGTGCAAGCCCAACTCCTGGTCCTAATAGCGGTGGTCCAAGTGGACACTTGAAAATGGTTAAGAGCGCTCGCCTTTGGTGGACGCTCTTGCTGATATTTGACTTTGTATGGAATGAGAGCTTTTCTTTGACATTTCATTGCTTTGTAATAATTTTGGCTAGCTCCAATGCTTATACCAAGAGTTGGCACATACTGATCAACATTTTTATTTATTTCACACCTTGGCACTTTGGTCGATGTCAAGAGATTAGTATAAGAACCAAGTTCTCATACTGGCTAAAAATGCTGACACTCAGGTTTCATGATGCCTTCAAAGAATTTATCCCATCCTCGAGCATCATTAGATCAAGTCCAAACTCAAATTCCTAATCCCAGTTCCTCAAGTGAAATTTCAACTCATCTCATCGAAACCGTAGTTGTGCATGTGATGTGCTGATCATATTCTTAAGGTCAAAGACTAAGCATGCAATATAGCATGCAAATCTAGAAACCTAGGGAAATGTGGATGATTAAGTCTAAGACCCTGATGGCTAAGGCTGGTTAACATAAAATCTCAAGACCTCAAAACTGATTGTTCTCGAACATCTCTGATCCTGTGTGGAAGTGAAAAATGTAGGGAAATTAATCCAACTCCTTCATTTTTTTATGAAGACTTTAGGAGACAAAATGACTACTTAAACTCAAATGAGTAGATGCATCTGCGTTCAGCTAGTATAGATGTAAGTACAGGCCGGAGCCCGTTGCTTGAGGACGGAGCCTTACGCGATGTCTTCTAAACCATCCACTATGCTAAGGGCGAAGCCTCACTAAACGCGGCTACTTATTTGGGTTTAGTAGTCAATTTGACTCTTAAAGGATTTTTGAATTTTTTCATATTTTTTATTGGTTTTGATTAAAGGTTAGAACACAAGTTAAACTCAACTTTCCTTGAAATCGAGAAAATAATTTTCCAAATCATGTCACACAAATAAAGATTTTCCAAATATTTTTCAAAAGATTTTTTCAAAACAAGAAAAACTCATTTTTAAAATCATTTTCAAAATATTTTACTATGAAAATAGTGTAACACAATATAGAAAAACCTTGAAAACACTATGTCCACTTAGTTCACAAGATCATACTTTAGCCAAAAAGTTTTAAATTTTTCAAATTTTTTAAAATTTAGCTAAAATAAAAATACTCTATATATGGAATACCCCCTATACTTAAACTTTGCTATGTCCTCATATCAGTAGATGATACAAGGTCACAGGTCCATTTAAGTTTAGAAGAATATACAGGAACTTAGGTGGGATCCCCCTATAATTAGGTTAGAAATAACCTAAGTATCGAGGCAAGGAAAGGTGAGTAGAAAAAAATCACGGGGACTCAGGTCCCCCCTATACTTAGGATGAGAGTAGCCTAAGTATAAAGATGGATAATTGATATTGGGAGAGACCTAAGGTGAACGAAGAAGTCGGATGAATATAAACATGACCGGATGAATCTTCGGAGATGAATGGAGTACCTTAGGCCTAGGGGAGGTGTCGAAGCAACCAAGGCTCAAAACAAGCATGCAACACCCTTTGATTTCACCAACTCATACGTGAAACAACAAATCATGGTTGATTATCTTGTCGATTTATTGGTGATTGAAAATATTCTAGTTTTCACGTGAATCAAGAAATATGTAAAAGAAAAATCGTCCTGCATAATGACGGTTGTTGCTCTCCCAAAATAAGGTTTTACTCCATTTTAGGTTGACTTGTAATTATTAGTCCCAATTTGTTTGCTTAAGGTATCATTGATTTAAGGTGAGCACATAAATCAAGAAATCATCATCTACCGCTCATTCCCATTTTCCATTAACCTAAGTGATCAAGCCAGGAAGGAAGGCCAAGAGAAAGACATGCATTCGATAAAGATCATGATCTACACTATGCGAGAAAACATGCAGTGCCTTGAGCAAATCTTCATGAATAGTCGGACTGAATTGAAAACCAAAATCATATGTATGCAATTCTGTGAAAAACCGCACCTAACACGCTTCTATTAGCGGGGAAGAACATCTTTTAAATTTGGCTAAGAGAAGTGATGCTTATGTGCGTCTATTATTAATGTGTGTCCTACCTACGAGCAAGCACATAAAAAATTTGAAAGAAGCTCGAAGAGCCGCGTGCCTAGTCCTAGGTCGACACTCAAGTGGGAGCAATCTCCACACAACCACATATAATTCGTTCATTTACAAGCACGAATCTTCGATCGAAGACTGTTATAAAGATGATTATTACATGCATATGAAATGAAAAAAAATGCGAGACATTTTTTCTTTGAATCATCTCCAAAATTTCTTCTGCAGCTCCTCGCAACAGGGAAGTACCATGCTCCTTGCCTCCTTGAACATCAAGGGCCCTGTCACAAAAGCAAATGTCAGATATGATGCAATACAACATGGAAAAATCGACCTACAAATAGAAAACATTTAATTAAATAAATAAAAATCCAAACAAGACAAAAGATGAGCCATGTTCACGACAACAACGCCATTTCATGAGCCTGAAATTCAGCCTCTTAATTAGTCATTTTAATGTGTTGTAATTGGCCGAATCGGATGCATCAAAGAACTATCTAAATAATATAATCAATAAAATTAAATGGTCTATTTATATTTTACTTGGGCAAGCCCAAGGTCAAACTCAAGGACATTAGATTCTTTCGTAACATTTAGACTCTAATCAATTGAACTAAGTGTTGGATTAATGAATCGTAGGTCAATGAATGCATGATGACATGACAATATGCATAAATAAACATGAGAGATGCATTTTTTATTTGATTTTTATCATGCAAAGAGATGCACTTAAATGTAATGCAAAAAATATGCCCTAAATATCAAAACACTTGAGCCATTTAATCACGAGTCAAATCAGGTTCAATTCATGATGCTGTTTTCATTGATGTAAAAATAAGGCATGTGAAGCATTACAATAAAGATACTTAGCTATTAAAATAATACATCAAAATTTATAGTGTCAAATCAGAAATCTAAGCATGCCATCAAGAAGACTATGAAACGAGCTTCAAAACGCCACTGAAATCGACTCAATCGGAGCTAGGATGCTCAAGATATGCAAGAGTGAAGCCAGGGGCATAATCGCAAGAAAAAATAAAAGATAAATAGCAAACAGGTCCCTAAGAGGACTAAAATGCAAATAAAATAAAGTTCGGGACCTTCTCTATAAATAACCCACACGCGCAGGGCTATTTTTGTAATTGTTTAAACCCGCAAGGGTATGTGTGCAAAATATCCAAGGCACACGTGAGATGCACGTGATCTCTGGACCTGTCTGCAATTTAGAGAAGTTGGAGGGGCCTCCATGCAATTTGCCCAAAGCGCATGTGACCTGCACATGGACGCTAGGCTCGGTGGAGTTGCAGGCACGATGGAGGCTCGGATAGGCTCGGCGTATGGCTTGGGCTCGGATGAGGCTCGGGCAAAGCTCGATCAGGCAGAGCCTCGTGGTCTGGTGCCACCCCCAGTAGCAGACACGTGGAAGAACAAGGATGTCCGATCATCAAGACAGGACAGTGGTTGTAATGAGAGTCGTTCGATCTGGCAATCAGACAATAGCTGTACGTCCTGGTCCCTCTTCTCTGCCGCGAGGGTGGTGGTTGGTTCTGACCTCCGGCGAGGCCTCCCGTGCTCCGCCTTGCTTGCCCAGCCTGGTAAAGCTTCCCAGAACTCCATGGAAGGTTGTCGAGGTAGCTGGAGCCCATGGGGAAGCGTCGAGCTTTCTGGAGGTGGCCAACTAAATCTGGATGCAGGAGGCGAAGCTACGAAATTTCTTCTCCGACAATACTCCGTCTATTGAAGTGTGAAGTACCTACAGGGTTAATTTCATAGCCGAAGCGTACGACGCACAATGTGGGTGCGAGGTGGAATGAAACGAAGGGTAATGATAGGGAGCAGCAAGAGGCGGCCGATTGTCTTCTCCGGCGACCCCAGAGGAGGGGTTCAGAGTGGATTGAGGTTGTGAGGAGGAGAATGGGTGATATGAGTGGTGCATGTGGTTGGCAGAAGTGCAATGAAGATGAAGGACTGATCAGTGAATGGAGATAAGGTTATGATAAAGCTAATAAATTTAAAGAAACTGAAGAAAAATATAGAAGAGATATCAAAGATCTTACCTGAGATTGGTAGAGCGGGGCCTGGGCGTGAGCCTCTTGGAGAGGCTCAGGGTCTTCGCACGTCGAGGGCCGCTGATCCTCAGAGCACGAGAGGGGCGGAGCCGCCGCAATACGGCCATGGAAGGCGGCGGGTCTCACCGGGGGAAATGGTCATCTTCGCTCGGTCCTAGCACCTCCCCCTCTCACAGGGAGGTGGAGGAGGGCTGGGCCTCACCCCTCATAAAGGTGGATGGGTTGTGAGGCGGGCGGAGGCGGAGTATTTAAGGAGCGAAGGTGGTGATCCGATGATGGAGGTCGTGGTTTGCATGGGAATTGTGGAGCGACATAGAGGAAGTTATGGATGGTATGGACTCCAGTGAGGATGGTGGACGTCAGGTCTTGGACGTGGGATGCTTTGTTGGTGGAGAGAGTGGCAGAGATGACGGGGGAAATGTAAAGGGCGGAGAGGCTACGAGAGGTGGAGAATGTGGTGGCGGGAGGAAGACGACGGGGTCATGGCAGTTGGATCTCACGATCTAACGGCCAAGGCATGGGCGTGAAGAACCGGCTTGGAGTAAATCAAGGAGGCAAGATCGAAGGGCGATGGGTGGTGCCACGTGGCGAAGGTGAATGTGAGCACTAACGGGCGGTCCAGATGAAATCTGGAGGAAGATCGAACGGTGGGAATTAAGGACGGGACTGGATGGCTGAGATAAAGGCATGTGGAGGTGATCATGCGGTGCATGATGAGCCATGTGATGCACTGAGGCTAAGCCGGAGACTGACGGTGGAGATGGAATCGGAGATAAGGATCGGAGGGTTAAGGAAGGAGCGGGAACTGACGACCGTGATCTGTGGATGAAGGAGGCTATCTGATGGTGGAGAATGTGAGTGGGTGACAGGTGAAGGAACGGGCCACGTGGCACAACAAGATGGTGCCACATGGCCCAATCAGATTTTTCGAAGAAAGAAAGTGAATTATGAGTACACAGGAGACCGAATTTGTAAAAACTCAAAACATGAAAGTTGTAGAGAGATCTACATGTTTCATGTTGACCAAAATAGGACAAGAGGTCAATGAAAGGGAGAAAATATTTTTAAGAGCATCTTTAAGGGTAAAAACACTAAGAATTTTAACTTTGCTATTTTTTGTATTTTTAATATATTTAAATACTCTGGTAATTACAGGGATTTGTCTTGTTTTTATTGACTCTTAATTCCATGCTAGGGGTTAATTTAGTGAATTAAGAGCATGAAACAGGGTTTCATCAGTCATGCATGGCCCCGCGCATCTTCGACAGCACCCCGCGAGTGCATGAGCATTCTCTTTTCTGCCAGGAACGCCGCCTGTGTAGGCTAGCATGCATCTTCTACCGCCCACTCCCTCCATTTCACCCTCTCCCTCGCCCTCTCTCTCTATACCTAATTGTCGCCCCACCTTTTGCGGCGGTGTACGACTCATCCTCCTCCATCTCCCGCGTGGCTCGCCCTTCCACCCGCTATGCAACCAACTCCTCCCCTGCGTATAACTTCCTCGTGCCCGTGTCCTCTGCGACTTCCCATTTCACGCACTCGCCCACGACCCGATCCTCCTCCTACTGCCATTAAAAGCCAGATCCCCGCCACCTGATTTGGTCATGCTCCATTTCTTGAGACGAAGGCCACCATCTCCTCCTTGTCGATTGGTGACAACAGTAGGCTAGGAGTTGTGAGAGCGACAACGATAGACAACTCCTGAAAAAGGCATGATCCAAAGCTCCTCCTTGAGCTTTGCTGCAGAGCTCAACTGAGCGCTTGCCGTGCTTCGGTCCTACTCGCCAAGGACCTAAGATGTGACAATCCGGAGTCAATCTTTGCTTCTCCTTATCCCCATGCGAACCCTCTTCCACCAACAAGTAGTCACTCTTCTCCAACTTCTCTACCATCTTCTTCTTCATCTTCTTGCATTTGCTTATGCCTCTACACTGTGCCCTCTTCTATCGTCTCTTCCTCCATTCTTCCCCATTCTCCGATCAACCCCCATCTTCACGTTCATCATAATCATCATCATCTACCATTCGCTCCGCCCATCATCGCACGCTCCGCCCTCTTCTCATCATCTTTGTACTCCCACTCGCCCGACCCGTGCCCGCCATACTCCACAGTGCCACAAAGTCTTGCTTCACGGTCTGCTCTCCAACCAACTCTCTCCATCTTTGAGAAGGTCCCCTCCACCTTCTGTCGTTCGACTCGCCCTTGCTTCGACCACTCGAGGTTCCACCATCATCAACTGCCTCACCACGCAGCTGCATGATCTGCAGCTCCCCCGCACGCACCTCGCCTCCACCGGCTGCGACACCTCACTCCTGCTGCTACCCCATGCTCGTTCATCGTCGACTCACTTCCGCCGCAACCACTTCATCACTTGTCAAGTGAACGTCGGGTCCCCATCCCCTCCAGCAGCCCGCATGTGAGCCTCCTCAAACCACCACTTGACTCCAAGAGCATCGCACGGACATCCCTCGATGACTCCACGCTCCGACCGTCGCCTCCTTTCATCACACCTTCACTAGCTGCGGCCAGCTCCCATGCCTGCTAGCAACCGACTCCGCCTGTGGTCGAGTGCCGGCCCCTCCTCACGGTTACAACTACCTTCGTAGCTCGTTGATCTGTGGTGAGACCGTGTGTCGGTCGAGTCCTTGGAGCTTGTACTTCTCCTCCACCGGCTTCAACACCTCGTATCCTACAGGTTGTGCCCAGCTCATGTCAGCCTTCTCTGACTCTAAGCAGCAAGCGATCGTCCATCCCCACCTTTGATTTTATCGAGCTTGGGAAGGAGGAGCAAAATCTTCTTACGTGCAAGACCACCTCTTGGGTGGATATTTCGTGCATTTTCCCCCAACGTTCCTGCAAATAATGCCAGATCTCTCACTTCCAGGAAGCACCTGAGGCACACATGTCTTCTTGGGACATTTGCATCAATAACCTTGAGAGAATAGGTAATTGCATATAAGTCCCTGTCAGCATGTTTTATTCATGCACTTTTATTTTCGTATTGCATTTATAACCCTAAATGCCCAAGTTAATTTGAATATTCATTTCAATCATTTTATTATTCTAAAAATTGCATATTGTAGAAAAACTCATGTTTTATCATTGTGAATGTTGGTTTGATTTTTGTGAACTGGGGATTATTTAATATAGATATTTTCTTGGAAAATTGAATATTTTACCTTCTATGTGAACTTTAATTAATATTAAATTATCTGTTACTCTGCAAATTTTCAAAAATTTAAAATAATTAGATTTTAGTGTTTTCTACTTTGTGCCCAAAAAACATCATCTTTGCACGCATAACGAGTTCTTAATAAATTAATTAGTGATTCACTTAATTGATTTTTATAGGCTATAAAACATATATTTTTAGGATTTGATAACTTTCGTGGATTCCTAACATATACATGTATCCATGATAATTTTAGATCATGAAAATAATGTGATTAGTTTTTTATTAATTTTAGATCATGAAATTATATCTACACCCTTGGAGATCTGAAAATTACGTGAAAACCCCTGCCTCCAGCAAGTCACGTGCAACTCACACGTTCGTTAGGTATTTTGCGAATTTTTCCCCATTTTTTTATTTTTGTTATTTTTTGTGAAAATAATAAACTATTTGCAAACTAGTCCTGACTTCCAACCCTTAATTTGCTTGCTTTTCTTATTGAAATAAATGTCTTTGTTTCTCAATAAATTCTCCAAAAAATCATGCTTTGCTCATGATGTGTGTATCTTTCTAGAATAAAGTTTTCATTGCATTTTCTTTTCATTACATATTACTTAAAAATAAAAAACAATGTCATTTTCTCTTTATGAAATTCAAAAATTCCTAAAAATTCGAATATTGCTCTAAAAATTTCAAAAAAAATAAATTAATTTCCTTTCATTGTCTTTTAATGTCTACGCAAATTTCGTGCATTAAATATTTTTAAAATCCAAAAATTTGAAAATATCAAAAATCTTTGAAAAACCAAAAGAAAGTTCTACAAAAATCCAAAAAACATGATTTCACTTCATGTTTGTATGTATTTGTCTATAGTTTAGCACAAAAAAATTCCCAGGAGTTTTGGGCACTTAAAATATTTTTAAGTTACAAAGTACTCCAGGTTGTGCACTGTTTATCATTTTTGCTACTGTTTGATTTTTAGACAAATACAAAAACATCTGAAAATTCTACAAAAATTCCCAAAAACATTTCATATCCTTAAAAACCTAAAAAAATTTCTCTGGATTTTTCTGAGCATTTATGACTATTTTGATAAATACAAAAAGAATGTGGTGTGTGTATTTCTTCCCTTATGCATATCTTTCCTTTTTTTGGGAATAAAAAAATTACAAAATTAAAATCATTTAAAATTGAAAATCAGAAATAAAAAATAGAAATAAAAAATGTAAAGATAAAAATATCTACAAAAACAAGGATAGTTCTCCTTGGAAATTCCTACTTTTTCTCCTAATTGATTTTTCAATTATTTGAATAACCCTCAGGAATTGTAGCCTCCATGAGTTCGATCATATCCACTATACGGCTAAAAAAGAAGCAAAATTTCTCTCACTTCATTATTCTCGTATTTTTTTAGCTTGAGAAAGAAAAAAATTGTTTGTTTGTTGATCCTTGATTGGGTTGCAACGACATTGTTCATAATTAATATAATTAAAACCCCTCGAAAAGCAAAGGCAACAAAATGGCGTTGTTGCCGGGGATGCACGACGAGGGTAGTTAGGTTTCTCTTTTGAACTGCTATTCTTGGTTGTACATATCTGTTTATATTTTACCACATTAGTTTGTTGTTCATATTCACTGCTCATATTTGATAATCATGTTTCTTACACACTCTCTCTTTTCTTTTTCTTGCAAGGGCCTGCGCAGCGATGGAGGCTATCCTAGGAGAGCCGAAGCACCCAAGCGAAGCGGAGGCGGCTTCATTCTTCACCGAGCCATAGGATAGCATGAGAGGAGGAGAAGAAGAATAGAAGGGGAACAAGAGAGAGAGAGAGACTTTTTTTATTTATTTTTAGCATTTGAACCCTTGTAAATAAACATTCATTTGTTGTGGGGTCTGTTTTGCCAAGTGCCGGTGCACTTGGGGGACCTCACCGGGTTTGTTTTCATCGCCTTATTTCTCTTTGTTTCCCACAGATTTCGTGATCTACCTATTGATTGCTTGATAATCAGGATCTTGTGAGGGTCAAAATATGTCTCATACAAGGCAGAGACAAAGTCGTTATGGCAACCACTCACGAAACTCCAATTAGTCAATTAACCCACAACAAATGATCAAACAATGACAAGCAAGATGCGGAGTTAAAATTTATTATAACTCTACATAAAAGATGTGTATAGGAGCAAGTATGTAGAGGTCGAACACTGGGAGCAAGCAGGACATATCGTGCAAAATCATTGCACAAGAATGAATGTGATGTTTTTGTCTTTAAATGATATTTTTGTGGGTTTTTAATTTTATAATTTTTTTTAAATTTTTTATTTTATTTTTTTATATCTTGATTTTTAACTTCTGATTTTGTATTTTCTTTTTATATTTTATATATTTTTTGTATTTTATTTTTCTTTTTAAATAATAAAGTATATATATAATAAAGAAAAGAGAGATATAATAAATATATAAAAATAGGTAAAAATAAGCAAAATTCTGGGAATAAAATAATTTTATGCTTTTTTAATTTTCTAGTGTTTTTGTGATTTTTCTATATTTTTGCTAATTTTTTGGTATTTTTAATGTCAAAAATACAGAAAACAATGAATTAGGTACAAATCTGAAACTAAAATGGAGAAATAAAACAAAAATAGGAACCAAAATTCTCCAAATTAATTCTAAAATAAAAAGAATAAAATAAAGAAAATTCAGAAATAGAAATTCGATATTTAGGATTTTTTGGAATTTTTAAGATTTTTATAAAGATTTAGGGGTTTTGTAATTTTTAGGAGTTTCTTTTATAGTTTTTAATGGTTTTTGGACTAAATATAAAACAAAGGAAATAGGCAAAATATATTTTTTGGGGATTTTTGAAAGTGTTTTTATATTTTTTAGGTATTATCTAATGCAAACAAAGATGAAAATGCATGTTTTTAAATTTTTAAAATATTAATATGATGCAAAAATGTAAAAAAAAATATACTGTGATAGAGGAACGAAACAGGAAGCTATGCTAATTTTTAGGGATTTTTTAGAGTTTTAGAGATGCATGAAATAAATACAAGAAGTAAAAAGAAATTACACTACTGGCAAATGCATTTTGTAATTAAGCAAACGTCCAGGGAACAACTTGCAATTTTCCAGAAAATATACAACATAATAAAAACTTTTGTGGACTAAATATAAATTCTAAGATCCCCAGGGGCTTCTCTGTAGAAACGCCAAGGTCATGTGCACGGGACACGTGACCTGACAATGACTTGTATGTAATTTTTAGAAACCTAAGGGCTTAATCACAAATTTCCACAAAACAATATAACTGGAGTAAACTTTTCATGAACTTTTTCAAAATACAAAAAGGCATGGGGGCCCTGGTGTAAAATGTCCGCCCTCACGTGCACATGTCATGTGAGGTGACGTGGCTAGGGACCATTGTGTAATAATAAAAACTGCAAGGGTGTTTTTGTAATTTTCACAAAAATAATAAACTACTGATGAAATTTTATGTGCTGAATATTAAATACAAAAATGGCATGGGGCGAATATGCAAAATACCCAGGCTAGGTGAATCCCACGACAGGTTTTCCTTCACTTGCTACGTGTCAAAGATCCAACGGTCGATGACAATTAGAATCCATGGCCAGGAATAGAAGCTCCTTCATGATCCGACGGCTGGTAGGGAACTCGATTGGACGGCTGTTGTACACCTGGGCGATCCGTCCTTGATCCAACGGCGGGGGACCTAGGAGGAAGAACAAGGAAGAGCTGCTGGCGAAGCGACCTTCCCCGCCCTTGATCTCCGTCCTCTGGCTTCCCTTCGAGCTCAAAAGTAGCCGGGACTGCTCCTAGCTTCTTCCTCTCGGTGCTAGTGGCTCCAAAATCCTCTGGCGATGGCCATAGCTCACTCGAGATGGTGGCGAAGCTAGGGGGCTCCAAGAACATCGACAAGCATCCAAAATGAGCCTCAGGCTCTTCTGTTGCGCGAGACCTGCAAAAAGAGCATGAAGGGGTCAAGGGAAATTGCTTCGACCTCGCAGCAGGGTGGAAAGGGCGTAGATGGCATAAATGGGAGCTTTCCGGAGCTCTGCTCCGACGAACGTGTTGCAAGGTGATTCGATGGGTGAAACACGAAAAGGAAGAGGGGGATCTACTCCTACGACTATGGTAAATGAAAAATGCAAAGAAAATAGGGAAAATATGGAGCCTTGAAGGTGGGATCACCTGAGGTGAAACCTCAACGCCGATGGTCGACGGAGGTAGGTAGAGCCGCCTCATCGCTTCTTCGATCCTCCTAACGGCCTGCAGAAGGAGTTGTCACCTCCTTCTTGCGATGGACCACGAAAGGCGGAGAGAAGCTGGTCCAAAAGGGGTTCAAAAAATGAGAGGGAAGCTCGGGTTGTGTATTTGAGTGGTTTGACAAAGTGGCTTTGGCACTCCAAAGATCGAGGGAGATCGATCAAATCAATGGTCCACAGCCCTAGGAGAGACTTGGGCGTATAAGAGAAATGAACGAGGCACAAAAGTCAAAGAGGGACCAAGATGAAAAAAATGAAAGGAACGACCTCGGAAAAAAGTTGAAGTTGGCCATAAATGCAGTTCTGACACAGACCAGACCTCGGCCAGAGAGTTGACTGAGGTCAACCAACAGAGGCTTATGGTTGGTCCACATGGACCAACCAGAAAATTCCTTGGCAAAAGTTTTGTTAATTCATTTAAAAATTATAAACCATTTTATTAATTTTAGTGTATTAAATAAAAATGTTTATTATTTTATAAATTATTTTATTATGATTTTTATTTATTTTTTTGAGATTAAAAATTACAAGTTACCTTATATAGGTTTTATACAGGTATATTCATCTATTTATTTTAATATTTTATTTTTATTTTGTATATTTTATTTTATTAATTTTGTTTATTAGTTTATATTTTATAACTTATTTTTATATAATTAAATATATTTTTATTTTATTTTTCTGAAGTATTTTGTACAATTAAATAAATAGATGTATTAAGTATATAGGTATATTTACAGGTATTTTACATATGTATTATATACAAGTATTTTATTTTGTATTTTCTTTAATGTTTTATTGTTGTTTCAATATATACATATATTGTAAATAATATTTACAAAATTATAAAAATATGAAATTACAAAAAAAGAATAATAAATAAAATGAATATTTTAATCCGTATAGCTATACAATAGGGGTCCAAAACCTAACTTTCAAACCGTAACTAAGAAAAATATGAAACTACCTTCATTAAATAGCTTAATGAAAATTATATAAAATTAAAGTGATTTTGACACATCTCAAGTTTTTATTTGTGAGATACAAGTCTGGGAAGTTGGGATTATGGAATTTTATTTAGATCATAACTTTTTATCGGTACATTTTTTTGTGTGAAATCAATTTTGTATTTTTCTATATTTAATTATCCACAACATTCATGTACAAAGTTTCTTTATTTGAATTATAAAAAGTGAAACTAAAAATAGGTCCCAAAAATGAATAAAGAATGAATTAAATAAAAGGGTTTTTTATTGGATTCTGACCCTTATCTCCCCCTACTTTATTTCTTGTCGACCTAGTCATCGAGATGCCTAGGTCTCGCGGTTTCGGGTCATAAAACATTTACAATATTTTATTATTTTTTCTTGTCTTTTCTTTAATCTATAATTTTGGCTTTTAAAACTGTATTTTATACAATAATTACACACACATGCATGAATGCTAAAATGCAAGAATTAGGGGTATTTGCCTGCATTTACTAGGGTTTTTAAGGCCAAAATGTTAGAATAAAGATGATCAAATGTGGATTCATCATCCCCCTTTACATGACTTTACTAGTACCTAGCAAACACTTATGCAATAAGTGTGCAGAAAAAGAAAAACAAAGAAAAGAAAAAGAAGAAAATTGGATTAAATTTAATTATCAAACACGTCTTCACAAAATCAAAGTTTGGAGCTTAAATCGGAACTTTAGAATTTTAGTGCGGGCAAAACCTTAATGGGAATCGGATTTGAAATCCAACAACCTTCGAGAATCCCAAAACTCCGCTCAAGTCTCCTCAATAGCCAGGTCAGAATACTTCAACCAATATGCAAACCCTTATGACTATGAATCTGACTCGTACAATGTAAGTGATGGTGGGTCTCCCCAACTGAAATGACAAAGAAACTGACTTCTCCAATATGACAACCCCATGATTCCCCAATCCAGTAACTCATTCCTCGAGGAGCGGGGTATTCCCTTCTAAGTTCGAGTGGCAACCAACTCAAGAGGAGGGGTGAAGAGAAGAATGGACGGTATCTAGTGTAGCTACCTATCTTAGGATGCAAGACCAGTGTAGTCAAGTCATCCAGCTGCAGGCTCACATGATTTGACTTTGAAGCTCAAGCATGCTTATTGACCATACAACATATGTACACTCCGACAGGCATTTTATTTTTGTACAGGCCTACCCACTTTTTTGGAGTTTTTTTTGAAACACTATTTACAATAGCATTTACATAAAGAGTTTTTCCTCGTGTGACAATAGACTATCCCTCTTTTGAAGCTTTATTGCAACCCACACTCTCCTGTCTTTAGAATTCCTCATCACTAAACGGGTTGGGGTGCACTTCCCTCCCTAGAGGAGGACAGATGTTTCCACTTGTGTGTGTCTAATACGAGCAAATCCAACCCCCTCACCACTCCAACTAAGTTGATCCATGTGAAAGGTGCAAGTGTCCAAGTTAGGTCATTATCAACAAGAGTCGTGCATGTGCTCTGAAATACTCTACTTAGGCATTCAAGAATACATTGAACTAAGTCTCGTGATCGTTAAAGAATTAAGTCAACTAGACCTGAAGTACCTCAATTCTAGCTCCTATAAGGTTCTGATGAACACAAAATTCGCCTCTTTAATAGTCGATATTTGTAGTATAGGAGGCGGATTTCGGTCGTCAAAATACCACAAGCTTTGAATGTTGTGGAATATTTTACTTGGCAAGTTTACCAAGGTCGAACACATGGAACAATGATTTTTAGTTGCGTGGTCTTAAGTCAAATTAAATAATGAATCAATGGTCGATTAAATTCTGTGTCGAAAAATATATACGATGCAATGATGGAGATGCGATGCAAAGAAAATTAAACATAGACAATTATGCTCAGCATCTGTGAAGTATAATATTCAAATCTCAATGAAATTTATCAAGTAATCCTCGAAAGATAATCACAGATCAAATAATATTAACACCCAGAAAGATCTATCAACTCCATGTTGTAGGTAAAGATATTAATCAGTGAATATTCCTGTCAAAAATTTCATGTAAAAATGCTCTCAAAATTAGTCAGCGATCAGTGATAGCAGGCCTGATCACTAGGGTATGAGGTACAAAAATCAGGTCGTTGTGACCCAAGCAATCAGACCACGTATATCAAGAAGAATCAACCACTCAAACAGATAAAATAATCAAGCACGAAAGAAGAGCGGTCTAGCTATAGGATTAACCTGGTATAGCTCCCAGGGTCGAACACAAGGAGCACGGATTGGCCTAGGGCCTACGAAGTAGTGAAAATGAAATAAAAATAAAAGAAAATGTTTTTTAGAGGTTTTTATGAATTTTTATATTTTTTTTTGGATTTTCAAATTATAAAGAAAATAAAAGAAAGTAAAATCTAGGCAACTTCAACGATTTATTAAACACACCAAAAATAATGCAAAAATTAAGGAAAAATTGTTTTTATGTTTTTTAAGTTTTTAAGTGTTTTTGGTGAATTTTTGAGATTTTTCTAATGGGTAAATTATTTTCTAAAAATCAAACAGTGCTAAACAGGAGAGGTGCTGTCCAGCAAGGCTTGAAACTCAAAAATAAAATATCTAAGAGTCTCACTAAGCCCTGGAGGTAATGTTCCTGTGATCTAGAAAGAATAAGGAAAATTTAGGCACCTTAATTATTGTTTTTTGATTTTTAAATTAATTATTATAATTTTTATGAGTTTTTGAGGGTTTTGCAATTTTTAGGGTTTTTAAGTGATGAAAAATAGCCAAAATTGGCTAGAAAATCAAACAACAAGCAAACAACAGTATCTAATTTTTTTATAATTTTTGGGGGTGTTTTTATATTTTTTTGGTATTTTTATATCTAGATAGTAGCTAAAAAATAGGTTTTTGAATTTTTAAAAATACTAAATGAAATCAGAAATGTCCTCAAAAATCCCTAAAATTTCTACATCATGGCAGGAGCCATGTGTCAAAATCTCATTGGATTTGGAGGTGATTTGATATTTTATTCAAAAATAACAAGGGGGCACTGTGCACAGGGACGTAAGTGCAAATACCCGAGAATCTGGGGGCCCAGGTGCAAAATACCCAGCAAGTCACGCGCGTGGCGCGTGGCTGGGGCACTCAGTGGCCTATTTGTAATAAAAACCTACTTCTTGGACCTTCTGGTAACTGGTACCAGAAAGTCCAAGGGTATGGTTGCAAATATCCCACTAAAATCCGCACATGCGTGAATAACAGGCTCACAGGGGTATAAAAGCAATTACCAAAAAGTTTCTATTCATTACATAACAGCCCAGAACTACAGGGAAAGAAATGCAAATAACCCTAAACTACACGCGACGACGCACGTGGTCTCATACAAACAGGGGCATACATGCAAATCTAAACAAACACGAGGTCCACAATGCAATTTACCCTACGAAAATAAAGTTCTAAAAATATTTACAGGACTAAGACGAAAAAGACAAACTAAGAGGGGGCCCTAAGTAAATTACCCCTTTATTCGTCGACGGCCAGATGCGCGCCACGTGGAAGATCGGTCGGCTCTGGATGGGGGGCGCGTCTCTTCTTCAGCTCGGGGGCTCGATCGACGGTGGAGGCGAGGACACGTGGGAGATCGGGCGGTTCTGGGCTCAGGTACCTCTCTCCTCTGCTGCGAACGGTCCAGATGAGCTCCTCGGAGTGATCGACGGTTGCTGCTCCTCGGAAGATGGACGGCTGAGATCAAAACTGGAGCGGAGGCGTCATCGGACGGTTCTGGAGGATGGTGGAAGAACACGACGCCGCCGAACTTCGCCGGCCTCGTGCGTGAGCTGTACTCCTCCTCAGCTGCTCTTGATGATCGGAACGGGTCCGCGGTGAAGCTTCGCAGCTGGTGGTGGACTTCGATGGCCCGGCCGAGCCCTGGAGGGGCTCCGGCGAGGCTGGCGGCGCGAAGCTCCTGGCTGGAATGTAAGAGGGGCTCAGATGCCTCCCGTTGGACCTGCAAAGCAAACCAAAAGCTTCGCGGGTCGAGGGCAAAGTGCCTCGACCCCAAGAAGCGTCGTGAGGGTGAACGGTGCGGCGGGGTGAATGAGCTCCGGCGAGCGATAGGTGGTGGAGCTCGACTCCCAGCTCCGGGGCGAGTTGGGTTGAACGAGTGGGCGAAGAACGTGCGTGGGGGAACGGCGAAGATGGTCGTGTGCTCCGATGATCGAGATAGTGTGCGTGATGGTCGGAATCAGAGGAACACAGCAAGGAGTCGATTTGGGGGTAACTTAAAATTAGACTAAACAAGAAGGAACGAGGGTTACTTGGGTGAAGCTGGAGACTATGCTGGAGCTTAGCTAGCTCCTGGTCCTTGCCTCAAGGGTCGTCAACGCCCGAGGCTCGAGCTCCGGTTGAACGTCGGAGCACGGCGGCGCGAGGCAGCCGGATCGATGGTCCGAGCACCTCCTCCTCTCTGCGACACCGGCAAATGCAAGCTGTCACCTTGCTAGTTGCGATGGAGGTCACTGGAGAGAGAATGGGGAGCCAAAGATGGAATGAGGAGGCGGCTGAGCTCGGGATATATAGTGCTAGGGGTCCGGCTAAATGGGAGTCGGGCACGAAGATCGGAGCGCGGATCCCCATGCAAACCTCCGGGCGAGGATCTCGGATGTGCGCAGATGGATTAGGACCCGGGGTTTGCGTGATTAGAAGGCGGATCGAGCAGGGAAAAAGCAATGAAATCGGGTCGGGCGAGCGGACTCGGGCTCTGGTGGTCCTGGGGGAGGTGTTGACCGGGGGTCAACAATCCCCCGTGGACCAATCAGAGCCCGCCAAGGGTGGACTTTTTATTTTATTTTTTTGGGCCTTTAAATGGCCGAATTTTCAAAAACTTAAAACACAAAATATTTTTGTTTTAATTTTTTCTATTTTTTTGTGATTTTTAATTAATTTTTGGAAATCAAAATAAGGTATTTACATAGTAGCTATACATAGGTATATATACACTATATTGATTTTTGATTTTTAATTAGTTATTTTTATACATTTTTATTCCTATTTTATATTTTATTTATTTATAGGATAAAATGAGGAATAAAAGGCTATTTTTATTTTATTTTTATTATTTATATACATGGGTTAATTAGTTAGTTATATACATGATACATACATGGTATATATACAAGATGTTTTTGTATTTTTAATTTTGTAATTTTTATTTGATTTTTGTTTTAATTCTTTTTATTTATTTTATTTACAAAACATAAAAAGGAATATTTACAAAAAGTTTTGGAAATAAAGAAATTTATTTACAAGGTGAAATAAATATAAGATAGGGGTTTATGTACATGGTGAAAGGTTGTTTTTAGGATTTGGATTTTTAACTTTTTATTTTGTTTTTAATAGGCTATAAATATGTACAAAATATATACAAGTATTTACAACATATTTTTGGATGAGGAAAATATTATTTATTTATTTACAAATATATACATATGAGCCCCTATCTCCCTCTACTTGTGGCTTTTATGCGGTCAGGCCCATGCCGAGCCCTCCCTTGGGTTAGGTTGCTCAATATTTATTCTAAATATTTCCCTCTTTTTCTTTTTCCTCTTTATTCTTTTATTTTTGCACAAAAACATGCTAATTATCTATATTTACAAAGATGCATGCTTTTGCTAACTAACCCTATTTACACATATCTACATGCATTTGCATAGGTTTTTGTAGCTAAAATATAAGAATAAAGAGTGATGAATGGGTATTCATCACCCCCCTATACTATACTTTGCTAGTCCCTTAGCAAACACTTATTTGAAAAAGAAGTGCAAAAGAAAGAAAAAGAAAAAGAAAAAGAGAATGTACATGGATCAAGGTTGATTATTAAACTTGCCTTCATTAAATTGAGGTATGGAGCTTAATCAGATCTTTGGATTATTGATGTGTCGGAACCTTATTTAGACTTAAGCTTAAAACCTAACAGCCTCCAAGTTCCACTATTCTATAACCAAGACTCCTCAATGCTCCAGATCAGAACAAGTCATCAATCACAAACCTTGAAGACCATGAATCTTTTCTTGTCCTGTGAAAGTGAGGTCTAAGCTCTCCACCTCAGAAATGGCAACTTGACAACCCTCCCCAACAAGGTAACTCTATGACCTCAATCTGGCCACTCTTTCCTCGAGGAGCGGGGTATTCCCTTCTAAGTTCAAGTACAACCGGCTCAAGAAGAGGGGGAAGAAGAGAATGGGCCAAGGCCAGTGTAGCCAAGTACCCTTGGGAGCTTGACCAGTGTAGCCAAGTCTCCCTGCTGCAAGCTACAACAGGTGGATCATGAAACCAAGCTTTGCTTATTGCACTTATATACATACTCCGGTGGGATTATCATTTTCTCTCAGACCCACCACTTTTTTGGAGTTCTTTTCTTTTTTGCATTTTTTTTCTTTTTTCTTTTTTTTTTTCGAGTGCATCTATACAACATGTACATGTGCAGCATATATACAAGGAGTTTTTCCTCTTGAGCCAGTAGACTATCCCTCTTTTGAAGCTTTATCGCAACCCACAACTCCCGTCGTTAGACCTCATGGCAACCAGACCAAGTTGAGACGCACTTCCTTCACTAAATGAAGAAGAGAGGTTCCGCCTAGAAGTACTACCCTCATATGCTACCCCAAGCCAAGGAAGACTGCCTCCTCACCACCTCATCCGTAGAGAGCTCGGTGCATAGTGCGGTTGTCCAAGTAAAGCCATAATCTATATGAGTCATGTGTTGTTGTTAAGTGCTCTACTTAGGCTCATTGAGATGACATGTGATCATAGCCTAGTGGACTCAAAGAATTAAGTCACCATGGACCTGAAAAGCCTTAAACCTAAGTCCTATAAGGTTCCTCTTAGAATTTAGGTGGATTAAGATCTTAATCAAGCTCCATTTCTCAATTTGATTCCAGGCTAGTTTAAGTGTCAACTATCATCCAAGGAAAACTATATACATATGTACAAAAAGATGCATATTTACACAAATTTTACAATCATGCAAAATTTTTGAAAAATGTTTTGAAATCATGAATGATGATGCATGAAGTGCAAGTTTTGCAAAAAGGTATTTACACACATTTACACAAGATTTTTGCAAACTTTTGATTTTCAAAACATTTTGGAAAATTTTGTACTATATACATAATTTTGATACAGAAAATATTTACACAAGCTTTACACAAAAGATTTTTGAAATCATTTTTACAAAAATAATTTGTACACTAGCTATGTATGTGCAAAATAAAAGAAGATTATGTACATGAAAATTTTTAATTTTTGTGGTTTTTAGCCATTTTTATTTATTAACACACTCACACAAAGTACGAGTTATGGCTAAAGTATATATGAAATATATACACACCCCCCTATACTTAGCTCGAACGATGTCCTCAGAGTCAAGAGCGATGAAGAAGACATAACTCGTGCTTTGTATAGGGAAGTGAAAAGGAAGGCTATACAAAAGGAGAATGAAAAGTCAAGAGGGACTCGGGTCTTCCCCCTATACTTAGGATTAAATAATCCTAAGTATAGCAGGCTGTACACGAAGGGGAAAACCGAGTGGAGAATGTACAGGGTCTACCCCCCCTATACTTAGGGTGAAGTGCCCCTAAGTATAGGCAGCAAGAATAAGGGTAGACAGAAACAAAAGGAAAACCCGAAAGGTCTCACATCCCCCCTATACTTAGGGTAAAGTGCACCCTAAGTATAGCATAATCATAAGATGAAGAAAGGGATGTGGGACTAAGGAATGTGCTGATATGGACATCTGGATCTATGTACAGCGGAGGATCAGTAAAGCTCAGGCGTGAGATGCATTGGATGTGAGTCAAAGACCACATCTCACGCAAAATGAATAGGGGCAATATCAACGACCCGCGGCTCATGATCTAGAAATGGTTTGAGCCGCTGGCCGTTCACTCGGAAGGTACTCTCAGAAGACAACTCAGATATGTCGATGCTACCGTTGTCGTGTACCTTCCGAACCAGATAAGGTCCTTTCCATTTGCTCTATAGCTTCCCTGGAAATAATCTAAGCCTCGCATCAAACAGCCATACTCTCTGTCCAATCTCAAAATGCTTGTGGCTGATATGTGAATCATGCCACTCCTTGACTTTCTCCTTGTAATGTAGGCTGCTTGTGAAAGCTGCATCTCTAAGCTCTTCCAGGGCTGCTAGCTCTGCCCTCCTCTGGTCTCCTATATCATCTGGATCCATCAAGATATCTGTGACTGCCCAAAGTGACTTGTGCCTCAGCTCAACTGGTATGTGACAGGGCTTGCCATACACGAGGCGAAAGGGAGATGTGCCCAAAGGTGTCTTGAAAGACGTCCTATATGCCCACAAGACCGAGTCCAATAGCTGTGACCAATCCTTTCGGTCAGGGCGGACGACTTTCTACAGAATCGTCTTGATCTCCCTATTCGACACTTCGGCTAGACCATTCGTTTGTGGATGATACGGTGTAGCAACACGATGATCTATGCCGAACTCGCTAGCAAGTGCCTTCACCTGGTCGTTGATGAAGTGAGATCCCCCATCAGAAATAAGAACTTGCGGAACCCCGAACCGCGTGATAATATGCTTCCTCAAAAATCTGCAAACTGTCCTCGCATCAGCGGATCGGGCGGGGATAGCCTCCACCCAACGACTCACATAATCTACGGCCAACAGAATGTACTCAAATCCCTGACTCTTAGGGAATGGACCCATGAAATCGATGCCATATGCGTCAAAAACCTCACAGAAGTGAATGGGCTGCATCGGCATCATATCACGCTGTCCACAAGTGCCCATCCTCTGACAGTCAGTACACCTCTTCACGAACTCATCTGAGTCCTTGAAGAGGGTAGGCCACCACAAACCGGATTGGAGCACTTTCTGTGCCGTTCTCCTCCCAGAATGATGTCCTCCTGCCTCAAGCTTGTGGCAGTAAGTGAGGACGCTATGGTGTTCCTCCTGAGGAATACACCGACGCCAGACGCTATCCCCTCCCTCGTGGTAAAGGATGGGATCCTCCCAATGGTAAGACTTGGCCTTCGCAAGGAAGGTCTCAAGCCTCTGCCTGGGCCAATCTTGTGGGACTTTCCCAGCAACGAGAAAGTTCACAATATCGGCATACCATGGGAGTGAGGCGATGGCAAGGATCGCCTCATCTGGAAAGGTATCTCTGATCGGATCAATCTGCTCTGACTCCTCAGGCTGCTCTAACCGGGAAAGGTGATCCGCCACCACATTCTTGACTCCAGGCTTATCCTTGATCTCAATGTCGAACTCCTGGAGTAGAAGGATCCATCTAGTCAGTCTGGCCTTGGCATCCTTCTTTGCCATGAGGTACCTGATGGCGGTGTGATCTGTGTACAAAGTCACTCGGGATCCAATGATATACGATCTGAACTTATCCAGGGCAAACACTACTGCTAGCATCTCCTTCTCTGTGACCGTATAATTCCGCTGGGCGGAATCCAATGTGCGGCTAGCATAGTGTATAGCAAATGGTACTCCATCCCTCCTCTGTCCCAGCACTGCCCCTACGGCAAAATCGGAGGCGTCCGTCATGATCTCGAATGGGAGAGACCAATCAGGTGGCTGGAGGACAGGAGCCTCAATCACACATCTCTGGAGAGTAGCAAACGACGAAAGACACTTGTCATCGACAAGGAACTCGGTGTCTTTCGTCAGGAGGTCAGTCAACGGTCGGGCAATCCTGCTAAAATCCTGAATGAATCTCCTATAAAATCCAACGTGCCCCAGGAATGACCGTAGCTGCCTCAAATTGGACGGCGGTGTGAGTTTTCTAATGACATCGACCTTGGCCGGGTCAACCTCCATGCCCCTGTTGGAGATGATGTGGCCAAGCACCGTCCCTTGAGTCACCATGAAGTGACTCTTCTCCCAAGATAGCACCAAGTGATACTCAATACATCGCTGAAGTACTCGATCTAGGCAGTCAAGACAAGAATCAAATCCGTCGCCGTAGATCGAGAAATCATCCATGAAGACCTCAAGGCACTCCCCTACCATGTCCGAAAAGATCGACAGCATGCACCTCTGGAAAGTCGCAGGGGCGTTGCATAGCCCAAATGGCATGCGTCGAAAAGCGTATGTGCCGAAGGGACAGGTAAAGGTGGTCTTCTCCTGATCCTCAGGAGCGATGGCCACTTGGTTGTAGCCCGAGTACCCATCCAGGAAGCAATAATGGCTCTTCCCTGCCAGTCTCTCAATGATCTGGTCAATAAAAGGCAGGGGGAAATGGTCCTTCTTGGTGGCTTGGTTGAGTCTCCTGTAGTCAACACAAACCCTCCAAGAGGTGGGTACCCGTGTAGCAATCTCCTCCCCCGACTCACTGATCACAGTCGTGATGCCCGTCTTCTTGGGCACCACATGCAAGGGGCTGACCCACTTGGAGTCGGAAATGGGATAAATAAAACCTGCACCCCACCACTTTGATATCTCCTTCATGACAACCTCTCTCAAGTTGGGGTTTAGACGTCGCTGGAACTCACGCGACGGCTTCGCCCCATCCTCGAGATAGATGTGGTGGGAGCACACTGATGGATCAATCCCATGGAGATCTGCTACGCTCCATCCGATCGCCTTGCGGTTCTTTTCAAGAACCCCCATCAGACAGGATTCCTGCTCTCCAGTCAACTCGGCGGAGATGATGACTGGGTACATCTCCGGATCGCCCGCAAGGAATCGATACTTCAGCGAAGTAGGGAGCGGCTTCAGCTCTGGAATGCTGGGTGCCGGCAAATCTGGCTGTGGAAGGAACTGTGTGAAAGCTGCAAGGTCTGCCAAATCTGCCTGGGAAAGTGAAAGTGTACTCTCGCAAACTGGGTCGGGAGAAGGCGGCTCAACTGCACTGTCTCTGCTCTGCTCTACCTCTACCTTCTCCTCTGTAGGCTCGGGTGGACTCAGGTCTGGCATCTGATCATAACAATCGGCCCAATCAGACTCTGAATCCGAGGGATCTGTATCAGAATCGGTGGCATCAGTACCACCGGAAAACAAGGTGGCCTCAGCACCACCATCACTAATCACCGTGCTGCGATCGAGAACCGGCTCTGCTGCCGCAACTGTATCCGAACCCAGGTCTGTGCTCTCCAGACTCTCCTCTGCTGTCATCTCTGCATCAGCTGTATCTGAAAGTGAGAGGGTAGTCTGTGACTCAAGGTCTGCCCAAGCTGCCTCGTCATCTGTGATCACAAAATCACAGTCCTGGTGGATGTCTGGCTCTGCGTCTGTCAGCTGCTCTGAGTCGGTGCTGGCATCTGAGCGGGATCTAGATCTGGCTCTGTAGTCCTCGACCGTCTCTATTTGTATACTCTCGCCCTGGACGCGAAAGTACACCTTCCCGCTATCATGATCAGTCACCGCCTTGGCTGTGGCCAAGAACGGACGACCAAGGATGATGGGGGTATCGGTCACTGACTCAGGGATCTCCATGTCCAACACTACGAAGTCCACGGGGAATTGCAGACCCTGAATCGTGACGATAACGTCTCGTAATAACCCCTTCGGCCTCTTGATAGATCTATTAGCGAACTGAAGGACTGTCCTGCTCTGTCGAAGAGTGCCCAACTCGAAGCGGTCGAGAAGGGCTGCCGGAAGTAGGTTGATCGACGATCCGCTATCTAAAAGAGTACGGTCGAACCACTGCTCACTAATCTGGCATCTGACATACGGGGCCCCTGCATCTGGCCTCTTGGCTGGCAGTCGGTTCTGGATCGCGAAGCACGTGGCTTTGGTCAGCACATGTATCTCTGAAGTGTGGTTCCTCCTCCTCCTCCTGACTGTAGTCCTCTCTCTCAAAGATCTCTGGAGAAGGGGGATGTGCTGCAAAGCCTCCTGGAGGGTCAGCTGGATGTGGAAGCGATCGATCATGCTCTGGCTGAACTCCTCAAGCTCTCTCTTTTTTGGGTCATTTTTCTTCCCCTTCCCCATCTGAAGGGCTCTAGGGAAAGGGATCACTGGGTCCTTCTCAGCTGAAGGACTAGGAAAAGGTATAAGCGGTTCAAGGACCGGATCCACACATACATCACGCACCACAGTGGGACCAGAAGAAAATAAACCTTTTCCTTTATTCGTAGCAGAGTTCCGAGATACATGACCATGAGGAAAAACAACATCAGATCTCTCTCTACAAACACCGGTGGCCTCAGTACCACCACGAGTGGGCTGCTCTGCTGCTGGAAGACGTCTCGCGGCATCAGTACCGCTAACTGGCTCGGCTGCTGCTGGGGTGGCATCAGTACCACCTCCTGAATCTGGTGAAGTGGCGGCCTCAGTACCGCCGGTGGGATCAGCATCCTCGGTGGCCTCAGTACCACCGTCATCGACTGGAGCGGCCTCAGTACCGCTCTCCTCCTCCTCCTGGGGCGCCTCGGGGTGAAGCTCAGCTGAGACGCCGCCGCCTGCTGGGGTCCTACCGCTCCTAAGCGTGGCAAAATCAACATCAAACAGATCTGAAGAAGTATCATCAAATGGATCGCTAGGAGTGGCTAACTCAGTATGTACTACCTGCTCGGACTTCCGCTTGAGGTTGTTCGGATTCGGCTCTATCTGTGCAGGTATGGCGGCCTTCCCTCTCACCAAGTCCCGCATCTCCTGGCGGAACTCATCCATCTCCCGTCGAAAGGTCGCCTGCTGATCCGTGAGGAGGCGGGCGATATCATCCAAGGCAGGGCTCTCGTGGGAGCCCGACGGGTAGCCTCGCTGTGGGTGAGGCTGCTGGTACTGCTGCGGGTGAGAGGGGTAGGAAGGAGGCCGCTGCTGGTGCTGGTATCCCGGGTGAGCCTGCTGCTCACGCCTCCAAGACTGTCCCTGCTGATAGGGACGAGGACCGTAAGACGACTGCTGCTGGTAGACTGGGTGCTGCTGCTGCGGCTGCTGGTGATGGTCTCTCGGCTGGGAGTACTGCCCTCCCTGTGCTGACGGCTGCTGCTGGGGCTGGGCACCACCGCTCCCCCACCTGAATCCGGGATGATCACGTCGGATCCCAGGCTGGGGACGGTCGTACCAGATCCCGTTGACATCCATCAACGGCTCTGCATCCAAGGGGGCTGGGGGTAGTACCGCCAACGGCTGATCCGGCTGGTAGACCACCATCTGCATCTCTGGAGATGGTGGTGACTGCAAGGTAGGCTGCGGCTGCTGGTACGGCTCCGCCTGTACAAGGTGAACCTGTCTAGGCTGCACTGGGGTGCTGGAGCGCTGGGACGAGCTGCTGCTGCTGCCGGCGTCGCCTCGCGACTGAAGACGGGGCTGAGAAGCCGTCTGTGTCTCCTGGAGACACATGAGCTGTGTCTTCAGGTCGCTCAAGACCTGTGCCATCTGATCCATCTGTGCTATGCTCTGGCACTGCTTCTTCTCGATCAGCTCCATGCGGTCCAGCTTCTCGCTGATGATGCCCATGTCTGCAGCTGATGACTCTGCCTGTGCTGCTGCTGCTGCAGACGAACTGGAAGGACCTGCATCGACCCGTGCTATCCTCTGGTACTGCACGGGTCCTGGCTGATGTGGCTGGGTCTTCTGCGTGTAGAGGCGGGTCTGGGACATAACCATGTAGTTCTCCGCCATCTCCTCAAAAATAGCCCAGACCTGGTCATGGTCCTTGGCGAAGTAGGACCCGCCACAAGAAGCGTTCACCAGGCCCTGTAGCTCTGGTGACAGCCCACTGAAGAAGCTCTGAACTAGGTTCGGCTTCGTGATATCGTGGTGTGGGCATCTGTCCAAAAGCTCTTTGAACCTCTCCCAAGCCTCATGGAACTGCTCGTTGGGGAACATGGAGAAGTTGCTGATCAGGGCCCTCGCTGCATTCGTCCGCCCGAGTGGATAGTACTTGTTCAAGTACTCGGTGCGGAGCTGCTCCCATGTGTACACGAATCTCCCCAAATGTTTCAGCCAGGTGGCTGCTCTATCTGCCAGTGAGAAGGGGAAGGCAATCATCCGTATGGTATCCTGGTCCACATGTCTGTCGTGGACAGTACTGCAAATCATGAGAAACTCCTGAAGGTGGAGATGGGGCTCCTCTGTAGCCAGTCCATGGAACCGCGGGAGCATCTGCAAGGTGTTCAGGGGGAACTTGAAGTCCCCCACGATGGCTGGAACCACAACCCAATGGTGCATCAAGGTAGATCCGGGGTTGTGCAACTCCCGCATCGGTCTAGGTGGTCCTGCTCCTCCTGCGGCTGCTGCCGCTGCGGCGGCGGCCGCGGCTGCTGCTGCTGCTGCTGCGGCTCGTGCCTGTGCCTCATCGGGGTCCTCGGGCTCGCTCTGTGCATCTCTCTCTGCTCTGAGCCTCTCCATCTCACGCCTCATCTCTATCATAAAAGCTCCCTGATCGCGGAGCTGCTGCTGGACTGTCTCTAACTGTGCGATCAGGGTGGAGTTGATCGCTCCCTGGTCCAGTACAAAGTGCTCGGGACGGGAGTGATCGTCGGAACTGCCTGCGCCTGCCATCTCGACGTCTGCAAAATCGAAGGAGCCCAACTCAGGTGCTGTCAAATGAATAAGTCTCTCCTCGGGCTCAGGTCTCTCAGGTCGGTCAGAAAGGGGGTCGAGGGGGAACAGGGTGGAGTCGTACTCGGGCTCGGAGAGCTGGTCTGAGCTCTCGCGAGCCAACCTAGATGATGAGGTAGACGCGCCCGAAAGCGGTGCAGCCAAAGGCTGCCTAAGAGATCGTCTACCCATCATCTCGATCTGGCGAGTAGGGCGGATGAGATCTGGAAAAACTATGATCGAAAAACAAACCCCCGGTTCACCAACGCAACGCGAGCTGAAGACCGTGAAAGTTCGGTCAAATTATCTTGTCGATTTTATTTTGGTGAACACTCAAGATATCAGAGCGATTACGTGACCTGTTGGGAATCCGATGCTCCCAAGAGACTGGCCCAATCCTAAAGCTAGATCTTTCCCAGCCAGTACAAGTTGCGGACCGTTTACCGGCTACCCGATCAACCTGCTCTGTTAAGGATGTCACGGCCCGCTTTACCGGGTACCGGAGAGATCCTCACTGGAGAACGACTAACTCTAAGACTAGTAGTCTAACAGAAGTTCAGGCGTGGCTCTATCCTAGTGTGCGGGTCACTCTCTCGCTCAAGCAAACCAAACAATGAGGGGGTTGCTCTCCCCAAGACAGAATTTTTAGGGTGAGCGTGTTTTAAGGTCAATAGTCTTAGCAGTCCCAATTTTATGGTTACACTTTTTTAGGTATTTTTCAATGCAAACAAAAACGCCTAACGAATTTTTCGGTTTCTCCTGGTTATCAAGTCCAAAATCGGGGGGAGAAGACGAAAAAGCCGATGCACGAAAAATCAATGATGCATGCAGAGTCAGAAATGCGTACCTGCCTCCAGCTCTCTACATGCAAAGTGATCCGCGCATAAAATAAAGACAGAAAAGTAAACTAAGCTATATGATGCAACGGTAAAAAGCCGAGTCCTAAGACAAGCAACTTCTATTGATCGTGAAGAACAATAGTTAGTTAACCGAATCGAGTCTGGAGTCCGATCTTGGGAGTCACTCGGTGCCCGCCACAACGGGTCCTGCCAGCGCTGTATGTGACTCCTAACGGCACGTGGTCTCAAATCCAATTAAACTAACTTTTTTAGTGAATTTTAGTAAGGTCCAATTACGTTCTATAGGAACACATATTCTATTAAGTGTTGGGCCTTAGAAATCTTACGTCACAACCAACAAAAATCCTATGTCTAGGGGCTCGAGCAAAAACCGCGAAAAATCCGGAAAATGACAGTAAGAAAAGAAAAAGAAAACCGCGTAAAAAGCCGCAAAAAAGCGAGGGGTCCTAATGGGTCCCCCGAGCACGCCGGTGCTCGGCGAAACAGACCCGCTACGGACTAAGGTCCACAAAGAGTCCAAAAGTTCAAGTCCCTGTATTATTACAATTAATAATGAATAAAAACTATCCTACTACCTCACCCACTCAACTCTCTCCTCTCGCTCTCTCCTGCGGCTTCGTAGAGAAGGAAGCCGCCTCCGAGTCTCGCGGCTGCACCGGCTCCTCGAAAGTTGCCTCCGCGGTCCTCGGGCCCTCGCAAGAAAGACAGAAGAGTGGTCAGACCAATAAACAATAATCAAATAATAAATGAAAGTAAAAACAAGGGTATATATGCAAAAATGAGAAATAAAATAGTCACACAAAATCAAACAAAAATAAAAAGAAAAGAAAGTCAAAATAAAACAAAATAAATCTAAAAGGAACTATGAACAAAAGCCGCGAAAAGCCGCGAGCTCCGAAGAGCCGCGAAAAACCGCGAAAACAAAAATGAAATAAAAACTCAAAAACAACTACTAAGCCGTGCTCCCCGGCAACGGCGCCATTCTGATAGCAGGCCTGATCACTAGGGTATGAGGTACAAAAATCAGGTCGTTGTGACCCAAGCAATCAGACCACGTATATCAAGAAGAATCAACCACTCAAACAGATAAAATAATCAAGCACGAAAGAAGAGCGGTCTAGCTATAGGATTAACCTGGTATAGCTCCCAGGGTCGAACACAAGGAGCATGGATTGGCCTAGGGCCTACGAAGTAGTGAAAATGAAATAAAAATAAAAGAAAATGTTTTTTAGAGGTTTTTATGAATTTTTATATTTTTTTTTGGATTTTCAAATTATAAAGAAAATAAAAGAAAGTAAAATCTAGGCAACTTCAACGATTTATTAAACACACCAAAAATAATGCAAAAATTAAGGAAAAATTGTTTTTATGTTTTTTAAGTTTTTAAGTGTTTTTGGTGAATTTTTGAGATTTTTCTAATGGGTAAATTATTTTCTAAAAATCAAACAGTGCTAAACAGGAGAGGTGCTGTCCAGCAAGGCTTTAAACTCAAAAATAAAATATCTAAGAGTCTCACTAAGCCCTGGAGGTAATTTTCCTGTGATCTAGAAAGAATAAGGAAAATTTAGGCACCTTAATTATTGTTTTTGGATTTTTAAATTAATTATTATAATTTTTATGAATTTTTGAGGGTTTTGCAATTTTTAGGGTTTTTAAGTGATGAAAAATAGCCAAAATTGGCTAGAAAATCAAACAACAAGCAAACAACAGTATCTAATTTTTTTATAATTTTTAGGGGTGTTTTTATATTTTTTTGATATTTTTATATCTAGACAGTAGCTAAAAATAGGTTTTTGAATTTTTAAAAAAACTAAATGAAATCAGAAATGTCCTCAAAAATCCCTAAAATTTCTACATCATGGCAGGAGCCATGTGTCAAAATCTCATTGGATTTGGAGGTGATTTGATATTTTATTCAAAAATAACAAGGGGGCACTGTGCACAGGGACGTAAGTGCAAATACCCGAGAATCTGGGGGCCCAGGTGTAAAATACCCAGCAAGTCACGCGCGTGGCGCGTGGCTGGGGCACTCAGTGGCCTATTTGTAATAAAAACCTACTTCTTGGACCTTTTGGTAACTGGTACCAGAAAGTCCAAGGGTATGGTTGCAAATATCCCACTAAAATCCGCACATGCGTGAATAACAGGCTCACAGGGGTATAAAAGCAATTACCAAAAAGTTTCTATTCATTACATAACAACCCAGAACTACAGGGAAAGAAATGCAAATAACCCTAAACTACACGCGACGACGCACGTGGTCTCATACAAACAGGGGCATACATGCAAATCTAAACAAACACGAGGTCCACAATGCAATTTACCCTACGAAAATAAAGTTCTAAAAATATTTACAGGACTAAGACGAAAAAGACAAACTAAGAGGGGGCCCTAAGTAAATTACCCCTTTATTCGTCGACGGCCAGATGCGCGCCACGTGGAAGATCGGTCGGCTCTGGATGGGGGGCGCGTCTCTTCTTCAGCTCGGGGGCTCGATCGACGGTGGAGGCGAGGACACGTGGGAGATCGGGCGGTTCTGGGCTCAGGTACCTCTCTCCTCTGATGCGAACAGTCCAGATGAGCTCCTCGGAGTGATCGACGGTTGCTGCTCCTCGGAAGATGGACGGTTGAGATCAAAACTGGAGCGGAGGCGTCATCGGACGGTCTGGAGGATGGTGGAAGAACACGACGCCGCCAAACTTCGCCGGCCTCGTGCGTGAGCTGTACTCCTCCTCAGCTGCTCCTGATGATCGGAACGGGTCCGCGGTGAAGCTCCGCAGCTGGTGGTGGACTTCGATGGCCCGGCCGAGCCCTGGAGGGGCTCCGGCGAGGCTGGCGGCGCGAAGCTCCTGGCTGGAATGTAAGAGGGGCTCAGATGCCTCCCGTTGGACCTGCAAAGCAAACCAAAAGCTTCGCGGGTCGAGGGCAAAGTGCCTCGACCCCAAGAAGCGTCGTGAGGGTGAACGGTGCGGCGGGGTGAATGAGCTCCGGCGAGCGATAGGTGGTGGAGCTCGACTCCCAGCTCCGGGGCGAGTTGGGTTGAACGAGTGGGCGAAGAACGTGCGTGGGGGAACGGCGAAGATGGTCGTGTGCTCCGATGATCGAGATAGTGTGCGTGATGGTCGGAATCAGAGGAACACAGCAAGGAGTCGATTTGGGGGTAACTTAAAATTAGACTAAACAAGAAGGAACGAGGGTTACCTGGGTGAAGCTGGAGACTATGCTGGAGCTTAGCTAGCTCCTGGTCCTTGCCTCAAGGGTCGTCAACGCCCGAGGCTCGAGCTCCGGTTGAACGTCGGAGCACGGCGGCGCGAGGCAGCCGGATCGATGGTCCGAGCACCTCCTCCTCTCTGCGACACCGGCAAATGCAAGCTGTCACCTTGCTGGTTGCGATGGAGGTCACTGGAGAGAGAATGGGGAGCCAAAGATGGAATGAGGAGGCGGCTGAGCTCGGGATATATAGTGCTAGGGGTCCGGCTAAATGGGAGTCGGGCACGAAGATCGGAGCGCGGATCCCCATGCAAACCTCCGGGCGAGGATCTCGGATGTGCGCAGATGGATTAGGACCCGGGGTTTGCGTGATTAGCAGGCGGATCGAGCAGGGAAAAAGCAATGAAATCGGGTCGGGCGAGCGGACTCGGGCTCTGGTGGTCCTGGGGGAGGTGTTGACCGGGGGTCAACAATCCCCCGTGGACCAATCAGAGCCCGCCAAGGGTGGACTTTTTATTTTATTTTTTTGGGCCTTTAAATGGCCGAATTTTCAAAAACTTAAAACACAAAATATTTTTTTTTAATTTTTTCTATTTTTTTGTGATTTTTAATTAATTTTTGGAAATTAAAATAAGGTATTTACATAGTAGCTATACATAGGTATATATACACTATATTGATTTTTGATTTTTAATTAGTTATTTTTATACATTTTTATTCCTATTTTATATTTTATTTATTTATAGGATAAAATGAGGAATAAAAGGCTATTTTTATTTTATTTTTATTATTTATATACATGGGTTAATTAGTTAGTTATATACATGATACATACATGGTATATATACAAGATGTTTTTGTATTTTTAATTTTGTAATTTTTATTTGATTTTTGTTTTAATTCTTTTTATTTATTTTATTTACAAAACATAAAAAGGAATATTTACAAAAAGTTTTGGAAATAAAGAAATTTATTTACAAGGTGAAATAAATATAAGATAGGGGTTTATGTACATGGTGAAAGGTTGTTTTTAGGATTTGGATTTTTAACTTTTTATTTTGTTTTTAATAGGCTATAAATATGTACAAAATATATACAAGTATTTACAACATATTTTTGGATGAGGAAAATATTATTTATTTATTTACAAATATATACATATGAGCCCCTATCTCCCTCTACTTGTGGCTTTTATGCGGTCAGGCCCATGCCGAGCCCTCCCTTGGGTTAGGTTGCTCAATATTTATTCTAAATATTTCCCTCTTTTTCTTTTTCCTCTTTATTCTTTTATTTTTGCACAAAAACATGCTAATTATCTATATTTACAAAGATGCATGCTTTTGCTAACTAACCCTATTTACACAAATCTACATGCATTTGCATAGGTTTTTGTAGCTAAAATATAAGAATAAAGAGTGATGAATGGGTATTCATCAATCAGCCAAATAGAAAGTTAAATAATTGATCCTCGATTTAACCCCTGTAAAGATTTAAATTATTGAGAATAATCAGTAATGATCACAATGGGTCAATAAAATTGAAATCCTCGACCGAACTCCTGCAACAGATTTATCGTTAATTTTTCAAGCATCAATATGTCAAAAAGTAACCTACAAAAGTCAATGATGATCTTCAAATAATAATTGATAACAAACACCCTCAGATCTGATCACGAACTATGCTAAGTTGTAGAGCACGGAATTAGCTTCGAAACGACATATTATATGCGAAAATCGGAGTTCATATGACAAAGATATGATAAAATGAAAGTCCAGGGACTAAAATGTAAATAAAATAAAGTTTTCTTTGCAAAGAGGTCCCTAGGAGGACTTATCTGTAATTAAAAAAACTTGAGGGGCTCCTCTGAAATTTACCCATGGCGGGGGTATTTCTGCAAAATCGGACAATGCCAGGGGTGTTTATGCAATTTTTCCCAGTGTGCACGTGCCCAGCACGTACGCCCGGAGGTCTGGAGGCAGGGCTGAGTCTCGGGAGCCCCGAGCTTGAGGTCCGGATGCAAAGCTGAGGCTCGGGTGTCCCGAGCCTGTGGTTCGGCCGGGGCTGAGGCCCGGGCGCCAAAGCTTAGGCTTGGGCGCTGAACCGGTGACTCGGGGGCGCCGAACCGGTGGCTAGGGGGAGCCCACGTGGCGGCCTGAAGGCCGTCAGATCTAGGGACTTGTCCCTAGATCCAACGGTCGCTGTAGAGGCGACGGTGGCTCGGGCAGGGCGGATGAAGCTCGCTGCGCGAGGCGGTGGCGTCGAGCGGCGGATGGACATGGGCTGCGAGGCGGAGGGCTGAACGCCCGGTGGTAGGCAAGGCGCGGAGGGCGGGCTGAGGAGGAGGCGGCCACCATGCAAGGCGGAGAGGCGCGGAAGGCGCGGTAGGTGGAGGCGGTGCGGCAGCCGGAGGTCGAAGCTGCACCTCAGCCGACACATGGCACGAGGTGTGGAAGCCGGAGACGGTGCGGCAAACCTGGGAGCAGAGGTCACTGCGCGTGGAGGGTGTCGGTGGCGGGGGTCGCGGCGAGAGCTCCGCTTGGAGGTTGAAGATGGTCGGCGGCGGGGGTGTTGACGATGTACCTGCAGCAAATAAAAAAATATATATTGAAGGTTGCGTGATGGAAATCGCCAGAGGGAGGAGAGGCGAGGGCCTTCTCCTGATTATCGCTCGATCTCCTTGGCGATGGAGGCGAGCTCAGCAGCTCGGGGAGGAGGCCGCAACAGAGCTTGGAGCTCTGGATCACGCCACAAAGGAGGCAGCTGCTGTCACCGGCCAAGAAGGGCGGATGGCTGGAGAAGGCTGCGAGCGAGTGATTTTCTAGGAGGTGTGAGTTGGCGTTATGCGCGAGGGGAGGGGAGGGGAGGGGCGTGGCCGTTGCGAAGGCGGAGGAGGGGCAACGGCCATGCGTTACGCGAGGGGGGGGGTGTTGAGGAAGAAACGACTGAGGAAGAAGATGGCCGGGTCACGTGCTGGGCACGTGACCTGGGGGAGCGGCCTGGAGAGAGAGTGTGTGTGGCGGGATGCCACGTGGCACGCCCTGGAGCTGCCACGTGGCATCAAAAAAATTTCAGAATTTTGGAGGGGAAAAAGAGATAGAAGATGACCTCGGATCGAAAAATTTTCTTCACGAAAGTCATATGTGATCTGATCAGCGTTGCATGCAAGGTAGATCAGATGGCTGTAAATGGAGCACCCGTGGGCGGTCGAGATTTGATCTGGGAGTCAGATACAATGGCTGGAAGCGAAACGGTCATGGAGGGCTAAGATGGAGGTTGGGCGAGTTCAATCCAAGGGCCAGAAGTGGTGACGGGTGGCGGAAGGAGGAGTGGCCACGTGGCAACTCCAGAGAGCGCCACGTGGCCCAATGAAAAAATTTAGAGAATAATTACAAAGAAAATTAGAAAAGAAATAGTTAGAGGACGAATTAGGAAAATGTCAAAACATGAAAGTTGCTCGTCTCGACGAGATCTACAACTTTCATGTTGGTCAAAAAGCCAAAAGAGGTCATCTGTACAAAAGCTATTTTGGGGATATTTTTAAGGGGATAAAAACACCAAGTTTGTGGTTTTGATTTGTTTTTGTATTTTTTTATCTTTTTAAGGGTCAGTGAATTATAGACAGCTTATCTACCAAATTTTTAGGGGTTTTTGAGTGATAAAATAATTACAAGAAAAATAAGGGAAATTAAATACAAATAATTGTAGGTTAATTATACACAATATAGTACAAGATAAAATCAAAGAATTAAAGGTGATTTTATTGGATTAGTTAAGACAGGGGTTTTAATAGAGAGTTTTTAGCATGATGAATACGAGATTCATCAGGTTCCTGTTATTAGGTAGATTTTAAGGTCCAACAAAGCTCCAATCTTCGAATTTTACTTAGATTTGTTCAACTATCAAACTCAATCCGAAAATTGCTTATGTTATGCAAATGCTATGCAAAATACATTTTTATGATGCAATTTTCAAAGATTTTAAACTTTTTATGGATTTTTGAAAAGATGATGCATATGCATTTTTTGTATTTTTCAAAAAGATTTCTCAAACATTTTTGAGATTTTATTTTTGCAAATGTTTTTGGGATTTTTGAAAACATAGATTTTGGATAAAAACTAGGTACAAATATTTACACAGGGATGCATTTTATATTTGTAAGAAGTAGATTTTAAGAATTTACAAGGGTAATTAATCAATTTTATAAGATGTATAATAAGGAATTTTAGGTGTGATGTATATATTCCTCAAACTTATTTGAAAAGGTTTTTCAAACAATTTGAAAAACTATAGTCCAAGATAATTTTTACCAACATTTTTACAAACATGTACACACATTTGAAAATCATTTTGTAGAGGTTTTTCAAACATTATAGATAGATTTTTCAAAATATTTTTGCAATCATTTTCAAAACATTTGCAAATCATTTTTCAAACATTTTATTTCACACAAAGAAAAGAAATTTTACAAACAAAACATTTTACAAAGGTTGAAAACATGTAATAAAACGTTTTCCAAATAGCTTTCAAAAGATTTTTCACAAAGATTTTCATACTATTTTTCAAACATTTTGCAAAAAATATTTTCACCTGATTTATTAATCAATAAAAACAAAAAGAATTTGAGGAATAATCAACATCTTTTTATTATGGTATTTTAATGAATTTATAAGTATAATTAGTCATATTTATTAATTAAAAATATGAAAGTACGAGTTATGGCTAAAGTATATACACAGTATATACGACCCCCTATACTTAGATTGAACTATGTCCTCATAGATCAGAGAGAAAATGAGAAGATATAACTAATACTAAGTATAGAAAAGTCTAAAGAATAAAGAACGAATGAAGGAATGAATGAATCGAATAAGAAGTTGACCGTCCCCACTATACATCAAATAATCCTATGTATAGCAGACTGTACACAAGGCAGGGAGCGTCAAGGGAGGGAATGAACAGATCGAAGGTGCACGCCCCTATACTTAGGACAAAGTACATCCTGAGTATAGAAGACTGACAAAAAGGGACGACACTTGTCGGAAGAATAGAGAAAGAGATAAGGAAAAGAAGAAAACAAGAAAAGAGAATAAACATATCACAGCTCAGTCCGTCTCCCCCTATACTTAGGGTAAAATACGCTGAGTATAGATAAAAATAAGAGACAAAAAAGGGGATCATAGACTAGAACAACTCAGTATGTGCTCGCCCCTATACTTAGGACAAGGTGTATCCTAAGTATAGCAAAATCATAAGATGGCGACGGGGTGGCATACATAAAGAATGAATGAATGCTATGGACATATGGATCTATACAGTGGGAGATGGAAATGATAACCATGTATGAGATGCAGGTGATGTGAGTCAAAGAGCACATCTCATACCAGATGAATAGGGGCAACATCAACGATCGGTGGGTCATGATCTAGATATAGTTTCAGACGCTGACCGTTAACTCAAAAGGTAGAGGAACATGACAACTCATATATATCAATACTGCCATTGTCATTTACCTTTATGACTACATAAGGACCTTTCCAATTACTCTATAATTTCCCTGAAAATAATTTCAACCTAGAATCAAACAACCATGCACGTTGATCGAGCTCAAACTGTTTATGGCTGATTTGAGAATTGTGCCATATCTTCACTTTTTCCTTGTACTATAGGCTACTCGAAAAGGTTGTATCTCTCAATTCCTCCAGGGCTGCCAACTCTTCTTTCCTCTATTCTCCTATACTCTTGGGATCCAACAATAACTCTGTAACTGCCCATAGCGACTTGTGCTTGATTTCCACTAGCAAGTGGCATGACTTGCCATAGATGAGACGAGAGGGAGATGTCCCTAATGGTGTCTCGAAGAAGTCCGATAGGCTCACAAGACTGAATCCAAAAACTGTGACCAATCCTTTTGGTCTGGGCGGACTACCTTCTGTAAAATAGTCTTGATCTCCCTGTTCGATACTTCAGCAAGACCATTAGTCTGAGGTGATATGGAGTGGCAACACGAAGGTCAATGCTGAACTCATCTGCAAGGGCCCTTAATTTGTCGTTGATAAAGTGAGTCCCCCCATCTGAAATCAGAACTCTAGGTACCCCGAACTGTGAAATAATATTTTTTCTAAAAAATCGACACACATTCTTAGCATCTGCGGTCCGGGCAGGGATGGCCTCGACCCAACGACTCACATAATCCATATCAAGAAGAATGTACTTAAACCGTTGACTCTTAGGAAATGGGCCCATGAAATCAATACCCTGTGCGTCAAAAACCTCAAAAAAGTGAATGGGCTGCATGGGCATCATATATATCTGTCTGCAAGTACCCATCTTCTGACAGTCAGTACACCTCTTCACGAATTCATCGGAATCCTTGAAGAGAGTAGGCCACCAAAGGTCGGATTGGAGTACCTTATGCGTTGTTCGTCTCCCAAAATTATGTCCTCCTGCTTCAAGCTTGTGACAGTAAGTGAGGACTCTATGCTGCTCTTCTTGAGGAATGCACCTCCTCCAGTACTATCACCTCCTTCATGATAAAGGATGGGATCCTCCCAATGGTATGACTTGGCCTTCGCAAGGAAGGTCACCAGTCATTGCCTGGGCCAACCTTGTGGAATCGTGTTGGCGACAAGATAGTTCACAATGTTGGCATACCATGGGAGCGAGGCAATGGCAAGGATCTCCTCATCCAGAAATGTCTCAATGAAAGGTGTAATGGGCTCAGATTCCTCAAGGTTCTCTAATCGGGAGAGGTGATCTGCCACCACATTCTTAACTCCAGGTTTATCCTTAATCTCAATATCAAACTCCTGAAGCAGAAGGATCCATCTAGTAAGTCGAGCTTTGGCATCCTTCTTTGCCATGAGGTACCGGATGGCGGTGTGATCTGTAAAGATAGTAACTCTTGATCCTAGAATATATGATCTGCACTTATCCAAACCAAAGACTACAGCTAGCATCTCTTTCTCAGCTACAGTGTAATTCCATTGAGCGGCATCCAAAGTCTGGCTAGCGTAGTGAATGTCATAAGGCAACCCATCCCTCCTCTATCCAAGCACAGACCCTACGGCAAAATCAGAAGCATCTGTCATGATCTCGAATGGAGGAGACCAATCGGGTGGCTGAAGGACAGGAGCCTTAACAACTAGATTCTTGAGAGTCTCGAATGACACAAGACACTTATCATCTACAATGAACTCAGTGTCCTTTGTCAGCAAATCAGTGAGCAGTCGGGCAATACGACTGAAGTCCTGAATGAACCGTTGGTAGAAACCGACATGCCCCAGAAAAGACTGCAATTATCGCAGATTGGACGGTGGATTGAGTTTTCTGATGAAATCCACCTTGGCCGGATCAACGTCCATGCCCATGTTGGAGATGATATGACCAAGGAACATCCCTTGAGTCTCCATGAAGTGAATCTTCTCGCAATATAAGACAAGTTTGACCTCAATGCAACGCTGAAGTACACGGTCTACGCAGTCAAGACAATCATCAAACCCATCGCCGTAGACCGAATAATCATCGATGAAGACCTCTAAAGAGTCACCCACCATGTCCGAGAAGATGGACAACATGCACCTTTGGAATGTCGCAGGGGCGTTACACAGACCAAAAGGCATCCGTCTAAAAGCATATGTCCCAAATGGATAGGTGAATGCCGTCTTGTCCTGGTCTTCGGGTGCAATGGCCACTTGGTTATAGATGGAGTACCCGTCAAGAAAACAGTAGTGACTCTTCCCAGCTAGCCTCTCGATAATCTGATCAATGAATGGTAGTGAGAAATGATCCTTCTTGGTGGCCTGATTCAATCATCTGTAGTCTACACAGACCCTCCAAGAAGTAGGTACCCGATAGCTATCTCCTCTCCAGACTCACTCACAACTGTAGTGATACCTGTCTTCTTGGGTACCACATGTAATGGACTAACCCACTTGGAGTCATAGATGGGGTATATAAAATAGGCGCTCCACCATTTTGATATTTCCTTCATGACATCTCGAAGGTTTGGGTTCAGCCGTCGCTGGAACTCACACGAGGGCTTGGCATCCTCTTCGAGGTATATATGGTAGGAGCACAGAGCCAGACTAATCCCCTAGAGATCAGCTATACTCCATCCTATCGCCTTGTGGTTTCTTTCAAGAACCCCCATCAAACAATATTCTTGCTCTCCAGTCAAATCCGCTGAGATAATGACTGAGTGCATATCTGGCTCACCCACAAGGAATCTATACTTCAACGACTGCAGTAAGGGCTTCAATTCCGGGCAACTAGGAGCTGGGAAATCTGACTTTTGATATGTCTGAGTGAAGGCTACCAGATCTGCATGAGAGAACTCTCGCTGTACGTGAAAAATCTGATGAAGGGTACCCTGCTGGAATATCTGCAAACTGTGCTGGCTCGCACTACGTCCTAGCTATCGGCTCAGAAGGAATCAGACGTGGCAAATAATCATCAAAGTCATCACAATCGATGTCTAAATCCGAGGGATCTGAACTAGAAGAGCACAAATAAAAATCTGTTGCACCACCCAGCCCGCAATTGTTGGCCTCTAATGTGTCCTCTGCCAGGGGGTGCTATCCAAACTCTCGATTGCCATAAGATGTACGTACTCTGAATCTGTCGGCAAGGCGAGGCTCATGCTACTGAATCTGCCCAAATTGCTTCATCATTGGTCATCACAAAGTCACACTCCTGGTGGATATCTCGCTCTGCCTCTGTCATCTTCTCTGTGTCACTGAACTGCTCGGAGTAGGCTGAATCTCGCGCTCTGGTCTCGTCGATCGTCTCTATTTGTATACTTTTGCCCTGTACGCGAAAGTACACCTTCCCACTATCATGGCCAGATACCGCATTGGTAGTGGCCAAGAATGGGCATCTGAGTATGATGGGGGTATCTATTACCGACTCAGGGATCTCCATGTCCAATATAGCAAAGTCCACGGGGAATTTCAGTCCCTGAATGGTAACGAACACATCTCTCAACAACCCCTACGGCCGCTTAATAGACCTATCAGCTAACTGAAGGACTGTCATACTCCAACGGAGAGGGCCAAACTCGAATTGGTCAAGTAAGGCTGCCGGAAGGAGGTTGATTGAAGAGCCGCCGCTGTCTAATAAAGTACAATTGAACTGCTGCTCTTAAATCTTGCATCTTATATAGGGAGCTCCTACATCAGGTCTCTTGGCTGGCAGTCGGTTTTGAATGGCAAAGCAAGTGGCATGGGTGAGCACATGGATCTCTCCTCTGTGGTTCCTCCTCTTCCTGCGTATGGTAGTCTTCTCTGTCAAGTCCTTTTGGAAGAGGGAGATGTGCTCTAGTGCCTCCTGTAGAGTCAGCTGAATCTGAAATCTATTAATCATCTGCTGGTTGAACTCTAACTGATGTGTCTTTTTTGGATTTTCTTTTTTATTCCCCTTCACCAAGCGGAGTGCTTGAGGGAAGGGGATGGTTGGGCCCTCCTCACATGGAGGGCTAGGAAGAGGTTCATGTGCCTCTAAAAAGGAATGGAATCTGTTCAAGATCATCATTCAACACATATGGACTCGGAGTAGATAAAGAAACCTTTCCTTCATTCATACTTTTGGTGTTTTTCTTGTTACCACAATCCTGAGATACAAAAGGTGGCAACACAATAGATGGAAGCACAACTGAAGTAGATATTGGTGGCATCAGTACCACCCACGACATCTGTCTTCACGGCATCAACACCACTCTCTGGATCTCTGTCCTTGGTGGCATCAACACCATCATCATCAACATCAGCACCGCTACTCTCCTCGTCTGGCACTCCTGGTTCCTCGTGTGGTTGTTGCTCAGATGAGGCACCGCTGGCTGGCATCCTACCGCTCCTAATAGTCACGAAATCATCATCAAACATACAAAAAGACATGTAATGCAAAGAGTAACTAGGAGCGGTATCCTCGGTAGACTGTACCTGCTCAATTTCCTCTTCAAATTATTCAGATTAGGCTCAATCTGCGCTGGTATGGCGGCCTTGCCCTTGATGATATCCCTCATCTCCTACCTAAACTCATCCATTTCTCGTCGGAAGGATGCCTGTTGTTCGGAGAGCAAGTAGGCAAGGTCGTCAATAGACGGGTTTCGAAGGCAGGTGCTGGAGAACCGGAAGTGCTCCCATACTGGAAATGAGGCTGCTGCTGTGAATAGTGAGGGGGAGGCTGGGAGTATGGCTGGTGAGGCTGCTGACGCCGCCTCCACTGCTGTCCCTAATAAAAGGGACGAGGATCCTGCTGGTACTGCTCGTGGGAGTGAAGGGGCTGCTGCTGCTGCTGGCTGTTCTGATTTCCCTTAGCAGGAGGCTACTGTTGGGATGTGGTGCCTCCAGTGGTCCAACGGAATCCGGGTGATCGGGACGAATCCCAGCCTGCTGTGGGTACCGGTCGTACCATATCTCATTGACTTCCATCAATGGCTCCTGCTCGAAGGGTGGTGGAGGAAGAACTGCTAGTGGCTGATCCGGCTGGTAGACCACCATCTGAGTGTCCTGAGATAGTGGTGACAATGGGTAGTGCTGTAGCTGCTGGATCGGCTCTACCTGGATATGGTGAACTTGGCGGTATGCGGCAGAGGGCTGGGTGGAGCTGCTACGGCTGGAATCAGCACGTGACCTGGGGGGCTACTGTGTGGACATATGTGCTTCCTGAATGCATAGGATCTGGGTCTTCAGGTCGCTCATTATCATCGCCAACTGGTCCATCTGTGCAAGCACTTGGCTCTGCTTCTTCTCAAGGATCGCGATGCGGTCCAACTTCTTGCTAGGCAGCAGCGGATTCAACCTGAGCTGCTGCTGCGGATGGAGTGTGGGAACCGGCATCGATTCATTCAATTCTCTGATATGAAACTACCCCTTGGGGGACCTTCGGTTATGTGTAGACCTGGGCATGGTACATCACTGTCGAGTTCTCTGCAATCTCCTCATAGATGGCCTAGACCTGGTCTTTACCCTTGGAAAAGTAGGACCCGCCACGAGAGGCATTCACAAGCCCCTGCAGCTCTGGTATCAGCCCACAAAAGAAACTCTGAACAAGGTTGGGATTTGATATCTCATGATGTTGACATCGGTCAATGAGCTCTCTAAATCGATCCCAAGCCTCATGGAACTTCTCATTCGGGATCACAGGTAAGTTACTGATCATAGTTCGCGCTGCGTTGGTCCAACCGAGTGGATAGTACTTGTTCAAGTACACGGTCCGAAGCTTCTCCCAAGATGTGACATACCTTCCTAGATGCTTTAGCCAACAGGCTGCTCTGTCAACCAATGAGAAGGGGAAGGTAATCATTTTTATTGTGTCCTCGTCCACCAGTCAGTCGTGGGCAATGCTACAAATCATCTCAAACTCTTGCAGATGGAGATGAGGCTCGTCGGTGGCCAGCCCATGAAATTTGGGCAACAACTGGATGGTCTGGCGGCGAATCTCGAAGTTCCCGTCAATGGGAGGAAGCGGGATCCATTGGTGAGTGAGAGTTGCACCGGGGTTGTGCAACTTTCTCATAGTCCTAGGTGGTGGACCCTCCTGGTGATGTCCTTCTCCTGCTCCGCCTCCTGCTTCAGGTATCTCTCCACCGCCCTTGGGTCTGTCTACTCTGTCCTCTCGCATCTGCGCCAGCTCTCTCATGATTTCACCCATGAAGGCTCCCTGATCTCTGATCTGTCTCTGCATGGTCTATAGGGAAGATAACAATGATTTGTTGATGATAGTCTGATCATACACATATGAAGGTTGTACCTACTCATGTGGGCGTCCCTCACCATTGGTCATATCTTGGGTCTCTGCAAAGGCAAAAGTACCCATTTTAGGTGCCATCAAATGTACAGGAATCTGTGTTGCACTATGCTCTGACACCACATGACTGATAGAAGTAGAAGGGTGGTCAAGGGGGAACAGGGTGGATGTAAACTCAGGCTCGGAGAGTGGGTCTAAACTCCCCGAAGGTGACCTAGATGAATGGGGAGGAGTGCTCGATAGCGGTGCCACCAGACGTGGTGTAAGGGATCTCCTTCCCATCATCGTGATATGAAGAAAAGGGCGAATGAGATATGGAATGCAAACAAGATGAGAAATCAAACCCCCGGTTCACCTACGCAACGCTTGAGCTGATGACCGTAAAAGCTCGGTCGATTATCTTTTCAATTTTATTTAGGTGATCAATTAATCTATCAGAGCGATTAAGCGAGCTGGTAGGAACCCGATGCTCCTAGGAGACTGTCCCAATCTAAGGCTAGATCTTTCCCAACCAGTATGAATTGCGGACTGCTTACCGGCTACCCGATCAATTCACTCTGTTAAGGACGTCACGGTCCTCTTTACCAGTTACCAGAGAGATCCTCACTGGAGAACGACTAACCCTAGAGCAGTAGTGTGAGAGGAGTTCATGTATGGCTCTATCCTAGTGTGCGGGTCACTCTCTCTCTGTAGATAAATCAACCAATGAGGGGGTTACTCTCCCCAAGACAAAAATTTTGAGTGAGGTGAGTTGGTAAAGTTTGCATTAGCAGTCCCAATTTTATTTGGTTATCTTTTTTTAGTATTTTTCTGAATAAAAACAATGCCTAACAAATTTTCCGATTTCCTTGGTTATTTTAAGTCCAAAAAATGGGGGGGGGGAGTCGGAAAAGCTGATGCACGATCAAACACAATGATGCATGCAAATTTAGAAATGCGTACCTTACTCCAGCACTCTACATGCAGGGTGATCCGCGCATAAATTTAAAGACAAGAGAATAAACTACCTGTGTGATGCACGAGGAAACCATCCCTAAATGAGCAATTTCTATTGATCGTGAAGCACAAGTAGCTATCAACTAGGAAGCGAAACCGGAGTTCAGTCTAGGTGGGCAATCAGTGTCCACCACAATGGATCTTGCCAGCACTGTATACGACCTCTCTCAGCACATGGTCTATAATCCAAGTCAAATAGCTTTTTAAAATGAATTTTAGCTAAGTCCAATTACATTCTATAGGTGCACGAAAGATATTAAGTGTGGGGCCTTAGCTAATCATGCCACAATCAACAAAACTCCTAAATCTAGGGGCTAAATCCTCGTGAATCAAAATAAAAGAAAATTCGAAGAATACAAAACAGACAAGAAAACCGAGCAAAAATCGACTAGCCCCCCCAAGGGAACAATCCCTCGGGCAATGGACCCCGTGAAGTGTCGAAGTGTCTAAATCCAAATTATTACAATAAATGAGTCACTCTCTCACTTCAAATTACATAAAAAATACAGAAAATAAAAAGGGAGCAAAATCTGCAAAATTTCTCTAAGTCTTCTTTGAGCTAGGTTGGCAGGCACGAGATGGCATCACGTGGGTACGTAGGCACCTAGGATAGCGCGCCTCCCTCGATCCGCGATACCTCGCATAAAGTCAACAAAGAGACGGGGTTAGACAACTCAAACAATATATATCAAAAACAAAGAAAATAAATGAAGCAAAAGTATAGACAAATAATATCACAATCAATCACAAAGAAATCCGATCTATACATTGTTGCTCCCCGGCAACGGTGCCATTTGATAATCAGGATCTTGCGAGGGTCAAAATATGTCTCACACAAGGCGGAGACAAAGTCGCTGTGGCGACCGCTCGCAAAACCCCAATTAGTCAACAATTAACCCACAACAGATGATCAAACAATGACAAGCAAGATGCAGAGTTAAAATTTATTATAACTCTACATAAAAGATGTGTATAGGAGCAAGTATGTAGAGGTCGAACACAAGGAGCTAGTAGGACAGATCAGGAAAAATCAAAGCACAAGAATGAATGTGATGTTTTTGTCTATAAATGTTATTTTTGTGGGTTTTTAATTATATATATTTTTTAATTTTTGCTTTTATATTTTTTATATTTTGATATTTTCTTTTTCTTTTTAAATAATAAAATTTATATACAATAAAAAAAAGAAGAATATAGTAAATATATAAAACAAGTAAAAATAAGCAAAATTCATGGAATAAAATATTTTTGTGCATTTTTTATTTTTTAGTGTTTCTATGGTATTTCGATATTTTTGGTAATTTTTTTGTTATTTTAAATGTCAACAATACTGAAAACAATGAATTAGATACAAATCCGAAATTAAAATGGAGAAATAAAATAGAAAACGAGAACCAAAATTCTCCAAATTAATTTCAATATAAAGGTAATAAAATAAGGAAAATTCAGAAATGGAAATTAGATTTTTAGGATTTTTTGGGAATTTTTAATATTTTTATAAAGATTTTAGGGGTTTAATAGTTTTTAAAAGTTTTCTTTTATATTTTTAATGATTTTTGGATTTAATATAAAACACAATGGAATAGGCGAAATATTTTTTTCAGAATTTTTCAAATAGTTTTTATATATTTTTATTATTTTCTAATGCAAACAGTTTTGAAAATGCATGTTATTGAATTTTTATAAATATTAAAATGATGCAAAAATGCAAAATAAAAATATGGCGTGATAGAGGAATGAAATAGGAAGCTATGCTAATTTTTAGGGATTTTTAGAGTTTTAGAGATTCATGAAATAAATACAAGAAGCAAAAAGAAATCACACTAATAGTAAGGGAATTTCTATAATTAAGCAAAAGTCCAGGGGGAAACTTGCAAATTTTCCAGAAAATATACAATGCAATAAAAACTTTCGTGACTAAATATAAATTCCAAGACCTGTAGGGGCTTCTCTTTAGAACCGACAAGGTCACGTGCACGGGACACGTGACCTGACAAGGACATGTATGTAATTTTCAGAAACCTAGGGGCTTAATCACAAATTTCCATAAAACTATATAATTGGAATAAACATTTCCTAGACTGTTTTGAAATACAAAAAGGCCCCGGGGCCCTGGTGCAAAATATCCGCCCTCATGTACACATGTCATGTGAGGTGACGTTGCTAGGGACCAATGTGCAATAATAAAAACTACAAGGGTGTTTTTGCAATTTTCACAAAAATATTAAACTGCAGATGAAAGTTTATGTGTTGAATATTAATACTAAAATGGTCTGGGGTGAATATGCAAAATACCCATGCTAGGCGGATCCGACAACGGGTTTTCCATCACCTGCTACGTGTCGAAGATCCAACGGTCGATAACGATTCAAATTCCATGGCCATGATTAGAAGCTCCTTTAAGATCCGACGGCTGGCGGGGAACTCGATTGGATGACCGCTGTACACCTGGGCAATCCAGCCTTGATCCAATGGCGGGGGACCTAGGAGGAAGAACAGGGAAGAGCCACCGGCGAAGCGACCTTCTACGCCCTCGATCTCCGTCCTCCGACTTCTCTTCGAGCTCAAAAGTAGCCGAGACTGCTCCTGCCATATTCCTCTCGATGTTGGTGGCTCCAAAATCCTTTGACGATGGCCGGAGCTCGCTCTAGATGGCGGCAGAGCTAGGGGGTTCCAGGAACCTCGATGAGCGGCCAAAATGAGCCCCAGGCTCTTCTGTTGCTCGAGACGTGCAAAAAGAGGGTGAAGGGGTTGAGGGCAAACTGCATCGACCCCGCAACAGTGTGGAAAGGGCTTAGATGGAGTAAATGGGAGCTTGTCGGAGCTCGGCTCCAGCAAGGGTGCTGCAAGGTGATTCGATGGGTGAAACGCGAAAAGGAAGAGGGGGATCTACTCCTATGACTATGTAAACGAAAAACCCAAAGAAAATGGGGAAAATAAGAAGCCTCGAAGGTGAGATCACCTGAGGTTAAACCTCAACACCGGTGGTCGGTGGAGGTAGGTGGAGTCGCCTTGTCGCTTCTTCGATCCTCCTAATGGCTTGCAGAAGGAGCTGTCACCTCCTTCTTGCAGTGGAGCACGAAAGGCGGAGAGAAGCTGGTCCAAAAGGGGTTTAAAAAAACGAGAGTGAAGGTCGGGTTGTGTATCTGAATGGTTTGAGAAAGTTGCTCTGGCGCTCCAAAGATCGAGGGAGATCAATCAAATCAATGGTCCATAGCCCTAGGAGAGACTTGGGCGTGTAAGAGTAATGAACGAGGCACAAAAGCCAAAAAGGGACCAAGGCGAAAGGATGAAAGGAACGACCTCGAAGAAAGTTGAAGTTGGCCAAAAATGCAGTTTTGACACAGGCCAGACCTCGGTCAGAGAATTGATCGAGGTCAACCAATGGAAGCTTCTGGTTGGTCCACGTCGACCAACAAGAAAATTCCTTGGCAAAAAGTTTATTAATTTGTTTAAAATTAATAAATGATTTTATTAATTTTAGGGTATTAAATGAAGATTTTTTTATTATTTTATAAATTATTTTATTATAATTTTTATTTATTTTTTTGAGATTAAAAATTACAAGTTACCTTATATAGGTTATATTCAGGTATTTTCATTTATATATTTTAATATTTTATTTTTATTTTGTATATTTTATTTTATTAATTTTGTTTATTAGTTTATATGTTTATAACTTATTTTTATATACTTAAACATATTTTTATTTTATTTTTCTGAAGTATTTTGTACAATTAAATAAATAGATGTATTAAGTATATAGGTATATTTACAAGTATTATACCTATGTATTGTATACAGGTATTTTATTTTGTGTTTTCTTTAATATTTTTTCCTATTTTAATATACACATATATTGTAAATAATATTTTAAAAATTATAAAAATATGAAATAACAAAAATAAATAATAATAAATAAAATGAATATTTTAATCCGTATAGCTATACAATAGGGGTCCAAAACCTAACTTTCAAACTATAACTCAAAAAAATATGAAACCACCTTCATAAATAGCTTATCGAAGATTATGTACAATTAAAGTGATTTTGACACGTTTCGAGTTTTCATTTGAGAGATACAGGTCCGGGAAGTTGGGATTCTGGAATTTTATTTAGATCATAACTTTTTATTGGTACACTATTTTTGTGTGAAATCAATTTTGTATTTTTCTATATTTAATTATTTACAACATTCATGTACAAAGTTTCTTTATGTGAATTATAAAAAATGGAACTAAAAATAGGTCCCAAAAAATGAATAAAGAATGAATGAAATAAAAGGGATTTTTATTGGAGTCTGACCCTTATCTCCCCCTACTTTATTCCTTGTCGACCTAGTCTTCGAGATGCCTAGGTCTCGGGAGTTCGGGTCATAAATTATTTACAATATTTTATTCTTTTTTCTTTTCTTTTCTTTATTCTTTAATTTTGTCTTTTAATACTGTATTTTATAAAATATTTACACACACTTGCATGAATGCTAAAATACGGGATATAGGGGTATTTACTTGCATTTACTAGGATTTTTGAGGCCAAAATGATAGAATAAAGATGATGAAATGTGGATTCATCATTGCTTTAATTATTTTGCTTGATCTAGGTAATTAATTAGGTCCAAACACCCTAAACAAGAATTTTCGTACCTATAGAATTGAGCGTAGTTGGACTTAGTCAAAATAACCTGTTCTTGCCCGCTAATAGAAGTTATTTATTAGGAAGGTTCACTTGCATTTGCATATAGGTTAGTTTATTTTTATGTATTTCAATTCTGTGCAGATCACTTGCATGTAGAGTGCTGGTGACAAGGTACGCATCTCTAACCCCTGCATGCATCATTGTATTTAATCGTGCATTGGCATTTATGATCTTCTTCCTTGTTTTCACTCACGTAAGTTAAAAACAAAATTGGTCACTCGGTAGGCGATTTATTGAAAATATTCAAACCAAGTGATAACTGCCTAAAATCCGAGACTGCTAAAGAAAACTCGACCACAAAATAAACGTAAGGAAACATAATTATTTTAGGGAGAGTAACCCCATCTTGTTTAATTTATCTGTAGTGAGAGAGCAACCCGCACACTAGGATAGAACCATGCTCGAACTCTCTTCAGACTACTGTCTTGTGATTAGTTGTTCTCCCTTGAGGACTTCACCGGGTAGCCGGTAATCGGTCCGAGATTTCCTTAGAAGAGTTGGCAGATCTGGTAGCCGGTAAATGGTCCGCACCCATACTGGCTGGGAAAAAGTAGTTGTGGGAATGGGACAGCATCCTGGGAGCATTGGGTTCCTAACAGCTCGTTTTACCCCCTCAGATATATGTATTCTTACCAAACTCTAAAATTGGTCAAGATAATTGACCGAACCTTCACGGTCTTCACATTACATTGAGTTGGTGAACTGGGGGTCTATATTGTATTTGATTGCTTGTGTGCATACTCGATACTTCTGCACATTTGCACCTTTTTCTCCACATATTTTTACTTGACCCTCGTGCTCTCCCAATCCTGTCTTTTGTTTAAGAGATGGCCGACTGGAGTTATTTTAATCCGATCTTCGAGGATACCTGATACCCTCCAACCGATCCTCCTTCCTTTTTCCAGGAGGAATTTCGTCCTAATTTTTGTGCATATCTGCCTAACCCATTATATCAGGAATTGGACGATGATTTTAACCCACCCTCATTCCACTCACCTGAGCCTGTGATTTTGGAGTCACCTTTCGTGGTGTCCATACTTGAGACCTTGAACCGGATGATGGAGCATATGAATTCGAGGATTAGAATTCTATTTAACATAAATGAGATCCAGAACGCTGCTCCACTATTTGAGGATATGGATTCACTTGAGGATAATCATGAGAGTTTGCAATCACCCAAAATACAAAAAATGAGAAAATTTTAAAAATCCAAAATGATTTCAGTTGACACATTATTGATTCATTTTGTGAAGAGAGGACGCCCATGCCAAATCATTTTCCCACACAATCATTCATCGCATGTCCCACCTTTGACCACGAGGATGCTACTATACAGACTGCTCTTGGCAATCCTCGTGTATATGTTGACTCTGATTTCCTCCATTGTTTGAAGGAGGTCCAAAAATTCAAAAAAATGTTGACTGAACCTGAACTTATGGCCACCATTCACGAGATCATTAAAGACCCACTTCACCAGGCCATGACCTATTTATCTGCTCCTCAATACAAGAAGAGAAAGTGGAGGAGCAGATCTGAGCATCACATCTTGACCATGGCCACTGTCTACACCATCTCTCACCGTCCGCATTTTAAAAAAGGGAACACTGCAACACCTCTTGTGAGCTGATCCATATCCGACTATTCTTGTGATAACACTCTCCTTGACGGTGGTTTGTCAATCAATATAATACCCTTCTCCATGGTACATTCTCTTCAACTTGGGCCTCTCAAGAAAACTAGGATGATAGTTCAATTTGCTGATGGATCTATCAAGAGGTCGAAGGGTATTCTAGAAAATGCTGTCATTCTTATTCATGCCATGAACTTCACTTATGATTTTGTCGTATTTCCCATGGAGACCTCAATCCCAGTGGAGCACAATCCCATCGTCCTGGGATGACCTTTCCTCGCCTCTGCGAGAGCAATTCAACTAAAAGCACTACTGACCAGAGACCTGCATCCCATTAGAGTGTGCCCATGTTAGCCAACTCCAAGGACCTTGACCTTGATGATCTTATCAAAGATTCTTGTTGTATAATGGATGATACATAGACCCAAGAATTCCTCCTCAAGGTGGAAGACTCGGAAAGCATAGTCCTTGGAGTTCCCCCTTCTGGTATGTGGAGATGCATTGATGACATCCGCAGGATTTACACAATAAACACCCTAAAGCAGAAGGCATACTCTGAGACTAGACATGACAGACATGATTTGACTACTTTCAGTGATGAGCCCGTTCCTATTCACCCTGATTTAAATGAGACTGATAATACCAAATTTGATTTGATTGCTTTTATAAAATAATCTGGGCCTTTTGATAAAGATGATGATCTAGTAGAGGCTCGTCAGGCTGGAATTGATCTTACTTTTTCTGATAATGATTTTGAGCCTTTTTACTTTGATGTTTGCGAGACATACCAGACAGGCATGACCACACTACTTCCACTAACCGATTTGTGCCTGCACACTCTGAGACTACTGAGGATACATTCTTCGTCGATCCTGATCAGTTCATATCTAATGATAACCCCAATATCGACCTACACCTTGTCAGATTCATACCTCAGCGGTCCCACAAGAAGGTTCGCTTTCGACCTTCTTGACCTTTGTACATCCAATACTCTTGTATATCCTTTCGTTTCACTCTTTCTTCTTACGTTTTATCATTCACCTCTTTTCCATGTGTGTATATATGCTATACTTAGGATGTGCTTTATCCTAAGTATACGGGGTGAGTGGTTTGTGTTGTTCATATTCGTCCTGTTCATCACTGTTGTTGTTGCCTATACTTATGGATACTCTACCCTAAGTATAGCGAGGGTGATTTTGTTCATATCGTCTTTTTATTTCTGAGTTTGTACATTCTCTGCATCAGTTTTCCCCTTTTGTACAATCTTCTATACTTAGGATTACTTGATCCTAAGTATAGGGGGGATCACTAACTTCGATTCTTTTTCGCTTTGAGTCATTGTAGCATAGGAGTCTTTTCACTTTTTTATACTTCGCACGAGTTATATCTTCCTTTGCCGCTTTCTGATAACTATGAGGATATAGTTCAAGTTAAGTATAGGGGGGTGTCGTATATATTTTATATATACTTTAGACATAACTCATACTTTTAAATATGCTTATTTATGGGGATATGTATATAAATTCGTAAAATCTACGTGTATGTGTGTATATAGACTTTGATCACCTTTAAAAAAAGAGAGAGAACAAAACCTTAGAAAAACAACAACAAAAAAACAACAAACAAACAAAAAAACCAAAAAAACAACAAACAAACAAAAAACCCAAAAAAACAAAACAAAAAAACAAAACAAAAACCAAAAAAAACAAAAAAACAAAAACAACAAAAAATCCTTGTATATATATTTTATTAACCTTTTTCCTTTTTAAAAAAAAAATACAAAACCAAAAATCCATAAAAAGTTGTATAAAAAACTCTTTTCACATGTGCGTCATTTTCATTTCTTTTCTAAAAATCCATAAAAAGTTCAAAAGAAAAAATTGTTTAAAAAAATGCTTTCTTTTTGCATTGTACACATTTCTTGCATTTGCATTTGTTCTTTTCAGGAAAGTATTGACGTTTAAACTAAGTATGAATAAAATTGAAGAATGGAGCTTAGTTGGGCCTTAATCCACTTAATTTCAGAGGAACCTTATAAGAACTGGAGTTAAGACTTTTCATATCCTAGTGACTGAATTCTTTGAGACCATAAGACTATGTTCACATGTCTCTTGATTAGTCTAAGTAGACCATTTAACAACACACGCATGATTCTTTCAGACCATGGCTTATCTTGGATATGGACTCTACACGTAACTCTTCATGGAGCAGGTAGTGAGGAGGCATAATATTTTGGCTTGGGGTAGCATACGAGGGTAGTACATCTAGGCGGAACCTCTTGTCTTCCTCTAGGGAGGGAAGTGCGTCTCAACCTAGTCTAGCGATGTTGAGGTTTAAAGATAGGATGCTGTGGGGTTGCAATAATGCTTCAAAAGAGGGATAGTGTACTAGCTCAAGAGGAAAAACTCCTTATTTACATGCTACACCTTGTATATATCTTCAAAAACAAGAAAAAAATGCAGATTCTCCAAAAGTGGACAGGACTGATTGAAAAGTAAAATGCCTGGCGGTGTGTATATACAAGGATAAAAAATAAATTAATAAGAGCTCCAAAGTCAAATATTTGTAAGCTTGCAACTGGATGAGTTGGCTACACTAGTCATGCATCCAAGGATATGTAGATACACTAGTTACCGCTCATTCTCTTCTCCATCTCCTCTTCTTGAGTTGGTTGTACTTGAACTTAGAAGGGAATATCCCCGCTCCTCTAGGAAAGAGTTGCTGGACCGAGGGACTAGAGTTACCTTGTTGAGGGAGGCTGTTTCTTTGCTACTTTTGAGATGGGAGCTATATTTCACTTACACTGTACAAGTAAAGATTCATAGTCATAAGAATTTGTGCGTGTAGACTTGTTCTGACCTGACTGTTGAGGAGACCTGAATTGGAGTCTTATGAAACTTAGAGGCTGTTAGGTTTTAAATCCATTTCCCGTTAAGGTTCCTCCACACTAATAATCCAAAGGTCCGACAGAGCTCCATACTACATTTTTATGAAAATAAGTTTAATACTTAATATTATCCTAATTTCATCATTCCTCCTTTCTTTTTCTTTTTCTTTTTATTCATTTATTCTTTCAAATAAGTGTTTGCTAAGGGACTAGCAAAGGTAAAGCATAGGGGGACAATGAATATGCATTTCATCATATTTATTAATTTATTTTAGCTTAAAATCTCTTTTAAAACACATGTATATAATACTAACTCCATATTCTTACTAACTTGCATCTGTGTGTAAATATTGTACACTCATTACCATTTTAACCTAAAATAAATAAAGAAAGAAAGAAAGGAAAAATAAAGAAAAGAAAATGAAAAAAAGAAGAGAATATTGTATATATGTAATAGATACACGCTGACCCAAACCCTGAGAGAAGGTCAAGACTTGACCTGATCGACCAGGAATAAAGTAGGGGGAGATAGTGTTCTTAATTTAAAAATAAAAAATTGTGTATTGTTTATATTTGTATTCTTACACTATTTTATTTGTACATAAATTTACCTCAAACAAAATAACTTTCAAAACAAAAGTTGTAAGTAAAAATATGTCCTAAATAATAAAAATAATTGCACAATCAAATCATGTATAGAATAAAAGCAACCACACTTGGAAAAAGCCACTAAGAGATAATTGAAAGACCAATTCCAGCTCCATATGAACTCCAATCGAACCAAACTCACTTCCATTGTATTCTAAATTAAATTATCTTTAAAATAGTCGTAGTTTCATAATTTTTGGAGTTATGGTTGAAAAGTCATTTTTTGGGGTGGTTTGTGCAATTTTCTAATGTATTTGTACATATTGTATTTGTAAATATTTTTACTAATTATTTAAAACAAAAAATTAAAACAAAAAAAAATATAATGTACCATATGTATATAGTATATTTATATAGTTGCTATTCTTAAATATCTACCACAAAAAAATAAAAAAATTAACATTTTTATTCAATTTAATTAAGTGATGAAATTACGAAAAAAAATAAATTTTTGTAGATAATTTTAACATTAATCTCTTTCTTATCTCTATCTCATTTCAATTTTTTTCCTTATCTTTTTATCTCATTTCAAATTTTTGAATTTCAAATTTTTATCTTTTTTATTTATATGGCTCCTTCTCCCTCATTCCAACTTGATTAATCTTTGGTGAGAGGAGCCTGACCTTCGAGAGTCTTCTTGTCGCATAAGCGTGCCTAGCATCCAAGTCGTCCGGTGACAGCGAGTCGGCCTTAGTTGAGGTAATCAACATCTTTTCCTACTCCTAAGGCGAGATCCATCACTTTCTTCTTGTTCTTAATCTAGGATTAATGCAGTTTTATTTTTTACATATTTATTTCGTCATTTTTTATCTAAATCTTAAAATCCATCATAATTTGATTTGCCTTCAATCTCAAGTTTTCATAACGTTTTCTCGATCTCTCCACGTTTACGTTCTATCCCCCAAGATCTCTCAACTCCGGCCACGCACAGTGGCTGGAGACTCGAATTCAATTCTTCCATTTTGTTGGATCCTCATTCACGAATTCCGTTTTGATTTTGGAACCAAGTCATCATTTTCACGTCCTAATTTTTTATAAATAAAAAAATAAAAAAACAAAAAAAAATATATCTATTCTTTTTGTTTCTTTCTAACATTTGTTTTGCTGGATAAATAAAAACACAAAAAAATAAGTAAAATTATAAAAAAGTTGTCTTCTATTACAATTTTCTAAAAAAATAATTAAAAAAATAAAAGTTTTTTTTATTATTGTTCCTGGTTTCTGTCTACATTTGAAAATTTAAAAAACTAAAAAATAAAGAAGTCGGGCGGCAACGCCGACCCATCTGCCGCCCGCCACCGTTCGCGCGACCGTCGCTCGTCCACTGAGCAGGCGTTGCCCTGCAGCATCGCTCAGACAACCCCCTAGCTTCAACCATGGATCATTGCCCATATTCACCATCCTCCACCTAGATTGCAGCCAGCCGCGGGCTCGCACGCTCCGCCGATCGTTACTGCCAATAAGGGGGAACCGTCGCCGCTCACGCTAGGGAACCACTGCGAGCTCGTATGCTCCGCCAATCGTCACTGCCAAAAAGAGGGAACCGGCGTCGTTCAGGCTAGGAAACCACAGTGGGTCCACGCGCTCTGCCGATCGCCGCCGCCCGCGAGCATCCACCGTATGCCACGTGACAGTGCGTCGTCAACGCCCCCACAACTTGAGAGAATGAAGAGGGCGACTCCTCTTGAGAGAAAGAAGAAAGCAACCAGGAGAAACCCTAATGGGGGTGAATTAAAAATTGGCGAAATTATGTCTACACACCTGGAGATCTGATAATTGTACGAAAGCCCCTGCCTCCAACAAGTCACGTGCAACTCACGCATTCATTGGGTATTTTGCGAATTCCTCCCTGTTTTTTTTATTTTTGTTAGTTTTTGTGAAAAATAAACTACTTGCAAACTAGTCCCTCACTTCAAGACCTTTATTTTGCTTTTTTTTCTTATTGACATAAATGTTTTTGTTGCTCAATAAATTTTCCAAAAAATTATGCTATGCTCCTGATGTGTGTATCTTTTTGGCATAAAGTTTTCATTGCATTTTATTTTCATTTGACATTATTAAAAATCAAAAATAGTGTCATTTTCTCTTTCTAGAATTCAACAATTCCTAAAAATCCGAATATTGTTCTAAAAATTCCAAAAAAATACATTAATTAACTTTCATTGTCTTTTAATATCTGTGCAAATTTTATGTATTAATTCCTTTTAAAATCCAAAAAAATAAAAAATATAAAAATCTTAGAAAAATCACAGAAAATTCTACAAAAATTCAAAAATCATGGTTTCATTTCCTCTTTGTAGATATTTTCCTATAGCATAGCATGTTTATCATTTTTGCCACTGTTTGATTTTTAGAAAAAGACAAAAACATCTGAAAATTCTACAAAAATTCCCCAAAACATTTCAAATGCTTTAAAACCCAAAAAAATTTCTCTGATTTTTCCGAGCATTTTAACTATTTTGAAAATACAAAAAGAGTGTGGCGTGTGTATTTCTTCCCTTGTGCATATCTTTCCCTTTTTTTTGAAAATAAAAAAATTACAAAATTAAAACCATTAAAATTTTGAAAATAAGAAAATAAAAAATAGAAATAAAAAATTGAAAAGATAAAAAATCCACAAAACCAGGGATAGTTTGCCTTTGAGATTCCTGCTTTTTCTCTTAATTGATTTTTTGATTATTTAAATAACCCCCGAGAATTGTAGCCTCCATGAGTTTGATCTTGTCCGCTATACATGTAAATAAGTAGTAAAAAGTTCTCTTGCTTCATTATTCTTGTAATTATTTTTGTAGCTTGAGAAACCAAAAAATTATTTGTTTGTTGACGCTTGATTGGGTTGCAATGACATTGTTCATATTTAATATAACTAAAACCCCTCGAAAAGTGAAGGCAACAACGATCCACCACCGGAAGAGTTCACCAGTCATTGTAACTCGGTGTCAGCCCGCTAAAGAAACATTGTACTAGAGTTGGCTTGGAAAGTTCGTAATGGGTACACCGATGAATGAGCTCTTGAAAACAATCCCATGCTTTATGGAACTGCTCGTTCCCGATCATGATAAAGTTACTGATCATTGCTCTGGCAGCATTCGTTCGACCAAGGGGATAATAGTAATTCATATTTATGCTTTTCAGCTCCTCCCACGTCAAAACATATCTCCCTAGGTGTTTCATCCAGTAGGTTGCTCGATCAACGAGGGAGAAAGGAAAAGCGATCAACTTGATCGTATCCTCGTTAACTTGCGCATCATGCACCGTACCGTAAATCAACTCGAACTCCTGAAGGTGCAGATGCGTCTCCTCAGTAGGAAGGCCGTGAAACTTGGGCAGCAAATGGATCGTCTGAGGACGAAACTCAAAGTTCCCGTGATTGATAGGGAGATGGATCCACCGATGAGTTGGAGTAGCTCAAAGATTGTAGAGCTGCTGCATCGTGCGGTTTGGACCGAGCGGTCTCTTTGCTCCATCTGATTGCTCCTGATCCTCAGGTCCTAGATGGTCAGCCTCAGGATCGGAATCTGTGTTATGCTGTCTCGATTCCGATCGAGTCTAGCTGATATGGGGATCATTCGTCAGAAGTTGGACCGCATGGAAATAATTGAGAAAAAGTGCCAGAATCTAGACATGCTCGATAAGATAGACGGGCTTGAGAGATGCCTGAGTGATCTCAAAACACAGATTATGTGCCTTCAAGAAATACAAGCTGATTCGAATAGGTCTTAAAGATCACATGCTGACTCAGGAAGCCGAGATCGAGGCATACTTCCGAGGCCTCTAGTACAACACATATACCATGTGCTTTTTGAACCGACACATCAACCCTTGACGTATCTGCAACTCCAACAGGCACCATCATCTGACACTCAGGTAGTGGTGTATCAGAGCAATCAGCCTTTGGCATCAATGCCCCCAGTGTACTCCTAAATACTTGAGCCATTGATTGAGGTCAATGGGATTTAATACTACCAGCCACAACAACCAGGGATCCGTGACGATTACCCTGGTTTCAAATGGTCTACATGTGGTGCCTCTTCCCAATAGTCACCGCAGGCACCAATGGGGCAGAGCAGAGAGTAGCAATAGCATTCCGGTCCATTATCAACAACCTCAGTGGAGGCAGAGCACATACCTGCCTCATTATCAACAACATTACCCTCCACAGCAGTAGCCAGCTCAACTGCAACCTCAGTATCACCGAGGCGACTCATCTGGATCTCGTGGACCTTTCCATGATAACCCAATGTTAGAATACCTCGCTAATCTGATCACTGATCAACAAGATTCTTTTAGGCGAGAAATGGATGAGTTTAAAACTCATGTCATGGATCTGGTCAAAGGGAAGTCCGCTTTGCTTGCCCAGATAGAGCCAAATCCAAATAATCTAAAGTGGAAATCAGAGCAGGTAGATTTGACCAAACCCACCCTCCAGTCACAGGTAGTTCCCAATGACTATCTTTACTGTGATGACGTTGATTTCATTTCTCTTAGGAGAGGTAGGATGACAGTAGGAGGAGACTCTACTAGGCTCTAAGAGGACACTTTGTATAACACAAGCGAGCCTGCAGAAGACATTGATGGCGATAATGAAGCCGCACACTTTGACGATGAAGATGGCGGTGCTGAAGCCACCAAATTGGAAGAGCAGCCACAACCGAATGCCGACATAGATGCTTTACCTTTCTTTTTATCCAGTGATGATGAGAGGAAAACCCAAAAAAATGTACAAAAGAAAAGAATTCAAAACAGAAATAAAAAACTGTTCATCAATCTTCCTCTCTTTCAGATGATTCGAAAGAAGCAAGTCCCAGTTTTTCAAAAACATATATTTTTACTTCTTCTGATCCTCCGATTTTACAAACTAACTAGGAGGATGTACAAATTCCTTTTTCCAAAGCACTTTACTTAAGAAAAGGCGATAAAAAAAGAAAACAATAAAAAGATCCAAGTGAATGATTTGACAAAATAAATGATCGAGAAGTTCACGATCCAACTCACTCTTTCGGAAGCCTTGACACACATTATTTTGTTCCGTCCCTGCTCCCCTCAGGCTCTAACCGCTTCCCCACTTCTTTTTCAAAGGCTCCTTAGGAGGGACTACTTCTTTCCTTGGTCAGACCTTTCCGACATTCCTATCTCATACCGACTTCTGATCCCGCAGGATCTTCTATATTTGCTGGGGAAACTACCATACCCCCTACGACTCCCTCTCTTTTCTCCTCTCCGCCTCTTCTTTTCCCCTTCCGCCTTTCTGGTCTTCCTCTTCTACAAAAAGGTCTTAAAGAACGAAGTGCAATCCGCATAAAGAAGAGGCAGTGCAATCACTGTTCTGAGATCCATGTGCTGACCAAGGAAACCTGCCATGCTATTCAGAATTGACTCCCATCTAAGAGACCAGATACGTGAGCGCCATATGTCATATGCAGAATCCTTGATCAGACTTTTGATCGGACTCTATTAGATAGTGAATCTTCGATTAATCTCCTTCATTCTTCCTTACTCGACAAGTTTGAGTTCGGGCCTCTTCGACCAAGTCGAATAGTCTTGAAGTTTACTAATAGATCGGTCAAGAGGCCTATGGGTTTAATCAAAGATGTTATCGTCACCATTCAGGGTTTGCAATTCCTAGTGGACTTCATCGTGTTGGACATGGCGGTCCCTGAATGCGTGACCGATATCCCGATCATACTAGGAGGATCTTTTCTGGTGACAGCAAAGGTCGTTTCCGACTATGGTACCCGGAAGGTGTACTTTCGCATCCAGGGCAAAAGCATACATATAAAGACGATCCAAGAGCATAATTATAGAGCAGTTGAATCAGATCGAGCATCTGATGAAGAACCTGATTGTCATGAGGATTGTGACTTTGTAAAAACAGATGATGAGGTCGTTTGGGCCGAACCTAGCACCCAATCTTTCATCACATCTTTAGTCAAAGCCGAGATTCAAATAACCGAGGATGGGATTTTGGACAGCACAATCCTAGAGCTGAATAGCGAAAATCTTGATGGAGACGATTCTGAGAATTTTTTAGATCATTCAGATATTATATATCCCTCCGAGTCAGAAGTGAATTATCCGAACTGTCAGTCACGCGTAGATCATTTAGATTTCGAAGATGCTGATTGGCAGTGCTTCATTGAATTTCTATCACTTCAGACCTCTTCTATAGAGCCTACAACTAGTCTGGAGACCAAATTAGAACAGAATATTCAACAATCTCCAGATCTTTCTGAGTCATAGCAGGCAGAGCTTACGCATATCGATCTTGCAGCCTATACCCAGGCCCTAATCAAACCCGCTCTCCCGGTTCCTTCTCCCCCTGAGCTCAAATCGTTTCCTCAAACCATGAAATACCGATTCCCTGCGGGTAAATCTAAAATGTTTACGGTCATCTTCTCTTCCAATCTGACCGAAGATCAGGAATCCCGTCTGATAGAGATTCTTGAAAAGAACCGCAAGGCAATCAGGTGGTCAGTAGAGGATCTCCATGGGATTAGTCCGGCTCTATGTTTTCACCACATCTTTCTTGAGGATGACACAAAGCCATCTCGTGAGTTTCAACGCAGGTTGAACCTGAATCTTTGAGAGGTGGTTATGAAGGAAATATCCAAGTGGTGGAGCGCCGATTTTACCTATCCTATCTCCGACTCGAAATGAGTTAGTCCTTTACATGTGGTATCCAAGAAGACAGGTATTACTACATTGATCAATGAGGATGGAGAGGAGATCGCTACCTGAGTACCTACTTCTTGGCGTGTATGTGTGGACTACAGACATTTGAATCAGGCGATCAAGAAGGATCACTTCCCGCTACCGTTCATTAATCTGATCATTGAATGGTTAGCCGGGAAGAGCCATTATTGTTTTCTCGATGTGTAGTCGGGATATAATCAAGTGGCCATTGCTCCTGAAGACCAAGAAAAGATGACATTCACTTGTCCGTTCAGAACGTATGCTTTTAAGCGGATGCCCTTTGGACTTTGTAATGCTCTAGCTACATTCCAGAGGTGCATGCTTTCGATATTCTCGGACATGGTGGGAGATATCTTGGAGGTCTTCATGGAAAAATTTTCGGTCTACGATGATAATTTTGATTCATGCCTTTCTATCCTAGCCTACATGCTTCAGAGGTGCACGGAGGTTAACCTCATACTTTCTCGGGAGAAGAGTCATTTTATGATGACTCAGGGGACGGTCCTTGGTCACATCATCTCCAACCAGGGCATGGAGGTGGACCCAGACAAGGTGGATATCATTAAGAAACTCAATCCACCATCCAATCTAATGTAGCAACAGTCTTTCCTCGGGCATGTCAGTTTTTACCGACATTTCATATGAGACTTCAGTAAAATTGTCCAACCGTTGTATGATCGTCTCGCAAAAGACATTGAGTTTATAGTTAATGATATGTGTCTTTCAGCGTTTGAAAATCTCAAGAATATGGTTGTAGAGGCTCATGTCCTTCAGCCACCTGATTGGTCTCTCCTAATGGAGATCATGATGGATGCCTCCGATTTTGCCATTGAGGTTGTGTTGGGACAGAGGAGCGATGGCCTTCAATACGCCATATACTACACTAGCAAGACTTTGGATTCTGCTCAGCAAAATTACACAGTTATAGGGAAAGAGATGCTAGTCGTAGTATTGTCCTTAGATAAGTTTAGATCCCACATCTTAGGATCGAAGGCCACAATCTTCACTGATCATACTGTCATCTGATATCTAATGGACAAGAAGGATTCGAAACCGCGTCTGTTCAGATGGATCTTTCTACTCCAGGAGTTCGATATTGTTATAAAGGATAAGCCTGGAGTCAAGAATGTGGTGGCAGATCACATCTCCCGGTTAAAAACACCCGAGACTTCTGAGTTTGATGCACCATTCACCGAGACCTTCCCTGACGAGGTGATTCTTGTTGTTGTCTCGCTGCCATGGTATGGCGACATTGTGAACTTTCTTGTTTCTAAGAAAGTCCCACATGGTTGGTCCATACAGAGACTTGAGACTTCACTGGCGAAAGCCAAGTCTTACCATTGGGAGGATCCGGTCCTTTATCACGAAGGGGTGGATTCTGTCTGGCGTCGATGTATTTCTCAGGAGGAATACCAGAGTGTCCTCACGTATTGCCATCGATTAGAAGATGGAGGACACCATTCAGGGAAGAGGACAACACATAAGGTGCTCCAATCCAGCCTTTGGTGGCCTACTCTCATTGTGGATGCTCATGCATTCGTAAAAAGATATACTGACTGCCAGAAATGGGAACTTGTGGACATAGAGACATGATGCCGATGCAGTCGATTCACTTCTGTGAAGTGTTTGATGCATGGGATATGGACTTTATGGGCCCATTTCCTAAAATCTGGGGTTCGAGTATATTCTTCTAACTGTGGACTATGTGAGTCGTTTGGTAGAGGCTATTCCTGCCTGAGCCGCTGATGCGAACACGGTTTGCAAGTTCCTGAGAAAGCATATCAAAAGTGATTCAGGGTCCCTTTTGTTCCGATATCATACTAGGGAAGCTACTTCATCAATGACAAGGTAAGATCACTACCTAATGAGTTCGGTATAGACCATCGATTTGCTACTCTGTATCATCCTCAGACGAATGGTCTAGTCGAGGTATCGAATCGGGAGATCAAGACGATCTTGCAGAAGGTTGTTCTCCTAGACAAAAAGGATTGATCGCAGCTTTTGGACTCGATCCTTTGGGCCTATAGAACATCCTTCAAAACTCCATTGGGTACATCTCTCTTTCATCTCGTTTATAGCAAGCCAATCCACTTACCTGTGTAGATCAAGCACAAATTCCTATGGGCAGTGAAAGAAGTGATCTTTGGCCTGGATGATTCGAGAGATCGGAGGCATACTGAACTGGCATCCCTGGAAGAGTTACGAGATGAATCCTTCACGAGTAGCCTTCATTAAAAAGAATGTATGAAAGAGTGGCATGATTCTCACATCAGCCACAAGTAGTTTGAGCCGAATCAGAAAGTATGGCTATTCGATGCGAGACTAAAGCTGTTCCAGGGAAAGTCCAGAGCTAGTGGAAAGGCCCGTATCTAGTGCGAACGGTATACGACAACAGTAGCATCGATATATCTATGTCATCTGCTTCCACTTTTTGAGTCAACGGTCAGCAGTTAAAACTCTTTCTCGATCACGAACCATTGACCATTGAAGTTGCCCCCATCTATTTTGTATGAGATGATCTTTTCATCCCTACACTCTACATATCATACATGATTTTCAAAGATCTCTTGTATATACTCTCGATTTTATTCTTTCCTTCTTTCGTTTGTCTTACACCCTTAGGTTCATATAGAAATTTGCTATACTTAGGATGTGCTTTATTATAAGTATAGGGGAGTAGACACCGTTGTATTCATCTCATTTTGTTCTATTACCTCTGTCATTGCTTATACTTAGGGTGTACTTTACCCTAAATGGGGGGGGGATATCACTCATTTCCCTCTTGATCATCTGTGGTTTTTGTATCGCCTACTCCCTCGCTTGTCCCTCACCTTTTGATCCTCGTCTCTATACTTAAGGATATTTTACTCTGAGTATAGGGGGACAAGCCGAGCCGTTGAGAGTGTACATTCTCTAGACCTCGATCATCTACAGTTTTGAGTTTGTTATCCTTAGGATTACTTTATCCTAAGTATAGAGGAGATAATCGACTTCTAATATTTTATTCGGTATTCTTTTAAGTCATTGTAGTATAGATTCTTTTCACCGATCTATACTTAGCCCGAGTTATGTCTTCCATTGCCGCTTCTTTGGTCACTGTGAGGAAATAGTTCATGCTAGTTATAGGAGGGTGTCGTATATATATATATATGCTATATATACTTTAGAATCCATAACTCGTACTTTATCGTATTTTTAATAATATCGCTCTCTAAAAGTATGGGTGTATATTTTGGGTTTTAAAAGCCGCAAGAAAACTATGAATATGATTTAAAAAAATATTTAAATTTTGTATATAAAAATGTTGTAAAATTTTTGGATAAAATCCTTAAAATTTTGAAAACAAAAATTTTAAAATCTTGTATAAAAGACATACAATCTTGTATAAAAAAATTGTACAAAATCCTTTGTAAAATATACAAAATCGTGTAAAATTTGTGTAAATAGAATTAATCCACTAACTTTTTCAAAAAGACCCTAAAGATTAAAAAGTGTTAAATTTAATAAAAATTTATAAAAGTCTTTAAAAATCACTTAAAATATATAAGCTGAATAATCTACCTCATAAAAAAATTGTTGCATTCATTCGCATATTTCAGAACAAGTTTGATTCTAGAACCGAATGTATCTTAGTTCGAGATATGAAGATTAGTTTAGGCTTTAATCCGCTTAATTATAAAGGGGCTTTATTAGGAACTGAAATTAAGACTTTTCAGGTCTATTAGACTTAATTCTTTGGGTCCTATGAGACCGTATTCAGAATTCATCTTGAAAGTGCCCAAGTAGGCCACCTGGTGTCGTCCATTGAACTCATCTCTATTTGAATCAATTTTGAACTCATGCACTATGCACTTAGCTCAACCTGCATGGGGCTACGAAAGGCAATCCATTTCGGTGGTGCATTTCCATCATTATCTGACAGCTGTGATGTCTTAAGATGGGAAAGATTTGTGGTTGAAATAAAGCTTCGAATGAGGGAAGGATCTGCTGGCACAATTTTTTACAAGACCCTAAAAAATGGACGGATTGAAAAGATGATATATCTGTCGTGTCATAAAATACTTATGCAGTGCAACAACTACCTCTACCAAAAAGAAGCCGAATACACCGAATACCAAATATGACCACAATGGTCCGAGCTTTAGAAAAGCATGCATGTCTTAGTGGAGACTTGGTTAAACTGGCCAAGCTTCACAGGAGATGTGATTATACCGATCACACTCCAGTTCTTTTCCCATTCTTGTTACTTTTCTTTTTTTTTATCGTGGACACAGCACGACCTGACCTTAGAAGGAAATACCTCCCTCCTCGAGAACTGAGTTGCTGGATGAGGGCCTAAAAGGAGTATGTTACTGGGATGGACGGTTTCTTAACTTCTTTAAGCAGTAAGAGCTAAAGCCTTTCACACACAGTACAAATTGCTTTCAAAGATGAAAAGTTTGCATGATGAATAGGTGGATCTGAGTTGGCTGTTAAGGTGAATCTAGATAAGGATTTGTGGAACTCTAGGGCTGTCCAGGCTTAAATCCTAATTCTAATAGAATCCCAGCACACTAATAATCCAAAGGTCTAAATCCAAGCTCCAGATTTTGGGTGAAGTGAAATTCGATTTAAAGAAACAATCATGTTCTAAGTTCTTTTATTTTCCTTTTTCTTTTTCTTTTTGCTTGCACTTATTTATAGAATAAGTGTTTGCTTAGGGACTTGCAAAGGTAAAGTATAGGAGAATGATGAATCAGTGATTCATCGCCTTTATTCTTTTATTTTGGCTAAAATCCTTGGTAAAATACATGTAAATAATCATTAATTCCAGCTAATTATCATTCTAACCACAATTGTTAATATTGTCTATTTAGTACTTATTTTACCAAAATAAAAGAATAAAAAGAAAAAGAAAAATAAAAGAAACAAAAGGCTGTAAATATGAAATATATACAGAATGATCCTAATCCCGAGACCAGGTCAATATTGACATGGTCGACAAAAATAAATAAATAGGGGGAGATAAGGATCTTAACCTATAAAAATATAAAGAAAACAAAGACTAAAAATATAATTTACCTATTTTACACAATGTAAATATTTCACCTATTTTATTCATCACTTATATCATTTCAAATTAAAACACTTCTTTTGTAAAAGTTATTCACAAAAATATATATTATTTTATAAAAATATCAGAAAAATATTTCGTCAAAAAAATAATTAACCGTAATGAACCGAAAAGACCGCAAAAGCTGACTTCCAAGGTTCATAACTATTTATAGAAACTTCCAAATGGACCAAACTTACTTTTAAATCTGTTTTATGCTTAATACTATTTATTAAAATATCAAAAAATATTTGAATTAAACCAGTGAGTTTTGGCGTTTGGGCCCCGTTGTATATATGTACTATATGTAGAAACTTCTCGGATTTTTAATGAATTAACTGTAAATTCAATTAATTTAATTTCTTCTCTAAAAATCTTCTAAAAATGTATATAAAAATATAAATATCACTAAGTTAAAATATCAATAAAACCCGAAGCCTCGAATCCGCAACCTAAATTTTCCAGACCTCAAAACTCGGTAGTATGAACTCTGAATTGGGCAAACTCAGTTCTAGAATTCATAATATTCAATTATCTACAAAATGACACTAGTTTCACTAAAATCAGAGTTAATGTGAAAAGAGCGATTTTCAGGTCCGTATTGGTATACTGTACAATGTATTGTAAATTATATTATTATTTTATTTAAGTAATTTAATTAATTAATTTTATTTAATACTAAATTACCTAATTATATATTTAATTTATTACCTAAATAATTTATTAATCCTATTTAATCATTAATTATTTATTTAATTATGAAATTAATACATTGATAATTAATTTAATATAATTATTAGTTATTTAATTATCTATTTATTATTATTACTTATTTAATTAATTATTTCATTTTTCCTCTCTCTCTCTCTACCTTTCCCTATTCTTCTCCTCTTCCCCACCACCTTCTTCCTCATCCCCGTTTCTTCCCCATCGCCAACCTGCTTCCCTCTTCCCAACCGCCGTTGTTTCTCCAACTTCCTCAATGGTTGGCCGTTGTCCGGCCGTTGTCCAACCTCTTAGCGATGCTGTCACCACTTTTGGTGACCGGCTCCATTATCTTCTATAAATAGCCGCCAACCCTCCTCGGACCTCGGAATCCGTCATTCTGTATTTCCTTCCCTTCTTGTGAGCTCCGGAGAGTGTTGAGGGGTTTGTGACAGGAGCTACTCCATCTAGTTGTCGTAGCGAGGAAGAGAGGGATGTCCGGTGCAATCAATCCATATGCGTGAGCTTCTCCGTCGCGTGTACAACCTCCTCGTGTCGCCATCGAGTCGAGGCGATGATAGGAGCACCTGCTCCATCCCCCGTCGAACATCCTCATCGCAATCTATGTCCGGGTTAGCATACAATCTCCTCCGATCTCATTCCTCCCCCCTTCATTCTCTCCCTGATTTCAGATTTCTCTTCTCAATTCCTCTATTTCTCCATGTTTTCCTCCGATTTTGAGTCGAATTTAATCTCAATCTGACTTCATCCGCACACATCCACGGTATCTGCGTCGCGATTCTCCCACATAATCTGGATTTCACATTCACTTCGTGATATGAACGTTCTCTGTTAGCTTGCTGGAATTATTTTCTAATTAAAAATTTAGATCAAGTTTAGTGGGATTTAATTGCATCTTGATAAATTTCATTGATGTGCAAAGGCATTTGAAATTATATGTAATCTATATTGCATTTGACTGGAGCTACAAAGCTTGGATTGAACTTTCGAATTTCTGCATGTGTTTTTCTGTGCTCTGATCACTCGTTGAATAAGATTTAGAAACACCTATTTCATATGGTCTGGAATAATGGATATGTTGTCGAGAATTAATAATCTAATGCATATGCCTAGGATTGTCTATGTTGTAAAGTGCTTCCAATTCTATTAGAATTGAGAAAGGATTTAAATTGCAGGTACTCCATCAATTGGGTGTGCTAAAGCCTCCTCTTCCACCTTAAGCCATAACCGACATCGACGATCAGATCATCGTGAAGACTATATCAGAACCGAAACATTGCTAGCTATTGAAATATCTATATCCGAGAATCTGAACTATTGTGTGGACCATCGTCGACTACTGGAGAAAGATCGGCATCTGCCTCCTGGAGAAATTTGTTGAGCAGAGGGACGAACAAGCAACTCATCCAAATCACACCTCCACCCTCCGATCTGTCGCGCATCTGACGGCCATATTAAAGCCACACGTTGTCACCTAAGAATTCGATCCCGTCGCTTAAAGACATCACGCACGATTCACGTCTGCGTGGGATGATTATTTTGGGCATGTTTTTAGGAAGCCCCCGCTATTTTTGTAAACATCGAACTGGTCCCTAGCAGGTGGAACTCTCAGGTGGTCTGCACATGAAATTCTTGGATAATTGCGCGTACATCCTCAGTGCTTCTGCTATTTACACGTGCCCTAATATTTCCAGCAAATAAGATATATACACATATATTTCCAGTATTATTACAAACATACCCTTGCATAATAAACAAATACCATATATATACTACATACATAATAAATAAAATACCAAAAGATAAAAATATAATAAAAATACATAAAAATATCTTATACTATACTATATATAGTATTAATTCATTTTTAAAAATAAATTTATAAATAAAAGTGTTTTCTAGCATTTAATAAACAATTAGAAATACATAAAAAATATAACATACTTTCAAAAGACAAAAAAAATATTAAATCACCTCTAAAAATCCTATAAAAATTAGCAACAATATAATTTACCATATTTTGCATAATCATCGCAAAATAAAATAAAATTTAAATAATAAGACCGATAAAAAATATAAAATACATAAAAAACTTGTAAAAAGCATAGCTTATTAAATAAAAATTCCCAAAAAACGCATAATATACAGTTTTAAATATAATTTCGTATACTTTCTAATAAAAATATATTCATATTATTTCCTATCTTAAAAATTAGAAGTACATCACAATTTTCAATAAAAATCTAATTTTTCACCTTAAAAATAAATCAAGCACCATAAAAATCTTAAAAACATATAAAAACAACAAAACAAATATAAAACATAAAAATACTAAAATAAAAATAAAAAAATTACAAAACATTTTCTAAAATGAAATAAATAATCATAAAATACTTAAAATCACAAAAAATAAAAATCATTAAAATCAAATAAAAGTCCACAAAATTCCTTAAAATAAAATAGAAATTAGGAACCCGTTTGCCTTATTTTGTTTTTAGTTTATCCCCTAGTTTAAAACAGTTTGCCTCCCTGAGTTCGACACTTCCGTGCTTAACCGTTATACATTTAAGTTTAGGAGTATAAATAAAAAAGGAAGATTAACAAGAAAATAATCTTTTGTTATTTTCAGGGTCACCACAGCGACGGTCGTCTATCTTTTCAAGCGACCCGACCGGTGTGTTTTCAGTATCCTGAATACCCGTCAAGGAAACAATATTCACTCTTTCCATCTAACCTCTCAATAATCTGATCAGTAAATGGTAGCGGGGAATGATCCTTCTTAGTGGTCTTATTCAATCGTCTGTAATCCACACAGACCCTCCAAGAAGTGGGAACTCAGGTTGATATCTCCTCTCCAAACTCATTCACAACTATGGTGATACCCGTCTTCTCTGGTACTACATGTAATGGACTAATCCATTTGGAGTCGGAGATGGGGTAGATAAAATCGATGCTCCACCACTTAGATATTTCCTTCATAACTACATCTCAAAGGTTCGAGTTCAACCTCTACTGGAACTCACGCGATGGCTTGGCATCATCTTCGAGATATATGTGGTGGGAGCACAGTGCCAGACTTATCCCCTAGAGATCATCTACACTCCATTCGATTGCCTTGCAGTTTCTTTCAAGAACCTCCATCAAACAAGATTCTTGGTCTTCAATCAAATCTACTTAGATAAAGACTGGGAACATTTCAGACTCACCCGTAATGAATCTATACTTCATGCTCTGCAGCAAGGTTTTGAGTTTTGGACATGTGGAAGCAGGCAGATCTGGTCTCTGAAAGGTTTGAGTGAAAGCTACTAATACTGCATGTGACAACTCTCGCTGGATCAGTGTGTCTACCGAAGAAAGCCCTGCTAGTTTGTCTATCATCTGTGATGGGTTAATCTCCACCCTAACTGTCAGCTCTATGGTTATCAGACATAGTAAATAATCATCGAAATCTTGCCAATCAAAATCGATGTCTGAGCTCGAGGGATCTAAATCTGAATCACAAGAAACATAATTTTCTTCGCTACCCAAATCATGATCATCAGCCTCTAAGGTGTCTTGTGCCATGAGGGCGCTCTCCGAACTCTCATCAGCTATCATCTGTGGCTCTACAGTCTCTGAAGGTGTGACAAGAGCTCGTAAAATTGAGTCTGTCCCAACGACTGTGATCACAAAATCAAACTCCTGGTGGACGTCTAACTCTGAATATGTCATTATCTCAGAGCCCTACTTGGAGCAAGCTGAATCTTAGGCTTTGATCTCATCAATCATCACTATTTGTATACTCTCTCCTTCGACTCGAAAGTGTACGTTCCCTCTACCATGATCGGACACCGCCTTGGTTGTGGCCAAGAACAGTCATTCTAAAGTGATAGGGGTATCGGCCACACATTCAGGGTTCTCCATGTCCAACATAACAAAGTCCACAAGGAATTTCAGGCCCTGAATTGTGACGACAACATCCTTTAATAACCCTTTCGGCCTCTTGACAGATCTATATACAAACTGGAGAACTGTCCAGCTCTATCTAAGAGGGCCAAACTGGAATCGGATGAGTAAGGTAGTCGGGGGAGTTTAATCGAGGACCCGCTGTCTAATAGAGTCTGATCGAACTACTGCTCATGAATATGCCATCTGACATAAGGAGCTCATGCATCAGGTCTCTTGGTAGGCAATCAGTTCTAGAAGGCGAAACAAGTGGCATGAGTGAGCACATGGAATATTACATTGTGGTTTCTCCTCTTATTCCTATGAATGGTGGTCTTCTCTCTAAGGTTCTTCTGGAAAAGAGGAATATGCTCAAGTGCCTCCTGAAGAGTCAGCTAGATCTGAAATATGTCTATTATCTGCTCGCTGAACTCTGTTTCTTGTCTTTTTTTGGGATTTTCTAATTTTTGGCCCTTCCCCAAGCAGAGTGCTTGAGGGAAGGGGATAGAGGGACCCTCTCAGAAGAATGAGGGTCGGGAGTAGGTTTATGAGCTTGCAAAATGCTGGAATCCATGCAAGCATCATCAATCAACACAGGTGGATCCACTATAGAAACCTTTCCTTTATTCATATTTTTTTTCATTTTTCTTAGTTTTCTGAAATCATCCTCAGGTACATAAGAAGTCAACACAATAGACAGACTCTTGGTGGCATCAGTACCACTGAAAACATCTAAACTTGTGACATCAACACCGCTCTCTGGCCTGGAATCTAGTAAATTGGTGGAGTCAGCACCGCCACCAGCAACAGGGGATATGACAGCTTCTGCACCGTTGTCTAGATCATCATCCGTGGTGGCATCAGCATCATCATCATCATGGTTAGCAGCATCAGTACTGCTCTTGACCTCGTCTAGCCTCTTAGAATCTGAAGTGGAATGTCACCTAGACGAGTTGCTATCGGCTGGCTTCCTACCGCTCCTAAGTATCACAAAATCAACATCAAATAAATAATTAATGTCATCCAGAATATCAATAGGAGAAGCGGTCTCTGTAGACTATACATGCTCATACTTTCTCTTTAGATTATTCGGGTTAGGTTCAACCTGTGTAGGAATGGCAGCCTTGCCCTTAATTATTTCCCACATTTCCTACCTTAACTCGTCCAATTCTCATCGGAAGGTAGCTTGCTACTCGAAAAGCATACGGGTAATATCATTAAGGGTTGGGTTCTTATATGAGTGTGACTGAGAATCAGACGGGTTACTTCGCTGAAAATGAGACTGTCTATGTTGTTTGCTGGTATGAGTGAGGAGGAGGAGGTTGTGGGTACTACTGATGAGGCTGCTGCTCCCTCCACGGTTGACCATGATATAGGGGTCGAGGACCATGATGTAGCTTTTGTTGGGAGAACTGGGACTGTTGCGACTATTGGACGCCCTACCTTGCATGTGCCAGAGGCTACTACTAGGATGAAGATCCTCTAGTTGACCATCTGAAACCTGGGTGATCACAACGGATCCCAAGTTTCTGTTGGTATTGAGAGTACCAAATCCCGTTGACTTCCATAAACAGCTCCTGCTACTCGTGAACTAGTGGGGGAAGGGATGCCAATGGCTGATCCTGATGATACACCACCAACAGAGTATCTAAAGGAGGGGGTGGTGGTAACTGGTATTGAAGGAGTGATTGGATCGGCTTCGCCTGAATGTGATGAAGCAAACGATACGAGGCGGAGGGCTGAGACGAACTACTCCATGGATCAGCTCGTGACCTGGAATGGGGCTGAGAAACTGTCTATGCCTCTTGGAGACACATGATCCGGGTCTTTCGGTCACTAAGAGTTTGGGCCATCTCATCAATATTATTAAGCTTGTCAAGGCCCTAGCATACCTTCTTCTCAATGATCTCTATCATGTCCAACTTCTGGTTGATGATTCCCATATTGGCAACTAAAGATTCTGCTAGTGTTACTTCCGTGGAGGAGAAAGAAGGACCGGCCTCAATACATGCTATCCTCTAGTATGAAATTGCATGCGGGAGAGGCTTCCCTTGAGTGTAGTCCCGCGTCTGGGACATCACAGTGTAGTTTTCGGCCATCTCCTCATAAATATCCCAGACTTGATCTTCATCCTTAGCGAAGTAGGAACCTCCACCTGAGGCGTTCACTAGCCCCTACAGCTCAAGTGTCAACTCACAAAAGAAACTCTAAACAAGGTTGGTCTTACTAATATCATGGTGGGGACACTTGTCGATGAGCTCCCAGAATCGATCCCTTGCTTCAAGAAATTGCTCACTAGGAATCATCGTGAAATTGTTGATCATGGCTTTGGCTGCATTGGTCGGCCGAGTGGATAGTACTTGTTCAAGTACTCAGTCCGAAGCTGCTCCCAATTGGTGACCACCCTCCCCCAAGTATTTCAGCTAGTAGGCTACTCGATCAACCAAAGGGAATGTGAAAGTGATCAATTTGATGGTGTCCGTATCCACCATCATGTCGTGGACGGTGTTGCAGATCATCTCAAATTATTGCAGATAGAGGTGTGGCTCCTCGGTGGCTTGCCCATGGAACTTGGGCAATAGATGGATCATCTGAGGTTGAAGCTCGAAGTTGCCAGTATGGCGGCAGCTGGATCCAACGGTGAGTAGGTGTTGCGAAGAAGCGCTGGTCCGGTAAGCTTCAATAGCAGGAGAAGGTCGCTCTAGTACTCCGATTGGCTCATGAATAGGTCCACCATGTTCCAGGTGATGTCCACCTCGACTAATGCTCTCAGGTGGATCGATCGATGGTTGGATGGCTGAGACAGTGGTTGAGAACCTAGGGGTGCTCCGCCACTTGCATGGAAGCACAGGTTGAGCCTCCACACGCATGTCAGTACCTATAAAGGGTAACGGGACTCGGAGGCTTTGCTATGGTCTGGTTATTGCATATAAAAGCAAAGGGAAATGATTGGGGAGTGGAGATCTGGTTCTAGACGAAGGCGGTGGTGGGAACCTAACCTAATCCCGTGCCGGTGAGCAAGATCCAGGGGGATCAGGTCGCACTGGAAGATGGATGGTGAGTCGAGAATTCGATCAAAGCAGATAGGGGTGTGAGATGGAGTCCCAACCAGCTTATTAGAACGAGTGGAGCAACGATGGAGGTGATATGCTTAATCGGATGAAACGATGGATTGGGAGTTGGAAAGAAGGTACCAGGATGCTCTACGATGAAGAACGATGAGTTGCGGAGGGGAAGATGAGGTAGTGGCCTCGACCAGTTGCAGATGACCAAGGAGGTTGCACGCGGCGGAGGTCTGACCACGTATTGAGGTGTGTTTGAAACAAGCACAAGATCGGGCTCCAAAGGGCTCTCCGAGGAGTTGTCACTCTCTTGAAGGTGGTAAGGGGCTTTGGTGGCGTGAGGGATGAGTTGCTGACCAAGGGAGGTGTAGTGAAGTATTTATAGGGCTCCTGTAGGGTCTGGAAAGATTTGGACAAGCGAGCGAACCCCTAGGGAGATTCGACCTCACCTAGGGATCTGCGAGAATCACGGATCCTAGGAGCAGAGTCGGGTGTAAAAATCAAGGGCAATAGAGGTCGGACCCGACCAGGAAAACATTGAGAAATCGATCCGGCGACAAGAACTGTTGGGTCTGGTCTAGTGGAGGAGAGGTTGACTCGAGTCAAAAAATCTGTGTCAGCCAACCAAAAAAATCGAGGCTGATAAATCAAAGAGTAAATAAAATAAAACAATAAATGAATTTAATTTTTTTATAAAATTATCCTTTATATTATATTTTATTTATTTACAAAATATTTTAAGGAGTATAAAATGATTTTTACTTAATTTTTATACATTAAGAAGAGGTATAATATAAATAGGTGTTTATACATAATATACAAGTGTGTCTTTTGTGCAATGAACCTCTGATTTTATTTCTATTTTCTTTTGTATTTTATGATTTTTATTTAATTTATTGTTGAGGATATGTACAAGTATTTTAAACATATAATATGCACAAAGTGTAATTAAATATAGATATTTACAGGTATAGGTGTCAAGTGACTATACAAGGACCCTGTCTCCCCCAACTTTATTTCTTGTTGATCAGGTAAATTATCGACCTTCTCTCATGGTTTGGATCAGTATGTACTTATTACATAAATACATCCATATTTTTATTCTTTTCTCTTTATTCTTTTATTTTGGAAAACATGTGTTAATTATGCAATATTAAGAGTGACACGCACAATAATAATTTATTATATTTACATATATTTATAGATGTTTTTGCTAAAAGATAAAGCTAAAATACAAGAATAAAGAATGAGAATCAGATATTCATCACCCCCATATATATAGGTTTGATGGGGCTGCCCGCATGCTATTTTTCCATTTTTTTATTTTTTTGAAAAATATAACCATGTATATTCATCTATATATCCCTCTAATATGTCATTCAAATTTCATCAGAAACAGAGACTCTTTCCCTCCGTCTAGAACATGTTGATTACATTATTGTTTAGACTGTTAATATTACATGTTCTATATGGAGGACATATGAGTCTCTGTTTCTGAAGAAATTCAAATGGCATATTTGAGGGATATATAATGAATATACATGGTGATCTTTTTCAAAAAAATAAAAAAAATTACGGAAAATTGACGTGGGAGTAGCCCGGGGGCAGCCCTATTCTCTCTCTCTCTCTATATATATATATATATATATATATATGGGTTGGTGTTAAACGGATCCGGATCAGATCCGAATACAACAACCATTAGCTCACCCGTATTTTACGCCTAAGTCTCTCGTGCAAACTTCGATTTCAATATTTTTGGACTCTTTAGAAAGGTTTTGACGAGCACTGCAAGATGGTGTAATCATTGACTGATTTGGTTACTGGATAAGATTAGCAAATTGGGGAAGATTGGGTTTCTAATATGAGGCATCTTAAAATTACTGAAACCATATATTGTATAGACATACACGAGAGCGTATAAAATATAAATCAGGTTACATGGTTAACATAATGTTGCATTTTGATGCCAGTTTCAAATTTATGAAAAAATGATGTCTTTATAGTTTTAATTGTTTATTGTACACGTTATTTAATCTAAAACTTTGCTTTTTCCCCTTCTATTTGTTATATATGTATTTCATGTAATTTTTATTTATTCAACCATTAATTTTAATTTTGCAAAATATATATCATTGCTCTAAATGTAAAAAAGTGGTTATTATCTTTGTGATGATCTGTATCGATTTGCTAAGTATATGTATCCCAATAATAATTATTTGTTTTCATATTTGCATTCACATTTAATTATATCGTTTACAATTTTCAATATTTGCAAGATACATGTTTGCATTTTGTCTCCAAATTTTAAAATGAATAACGATATGATAACAGCTAAATCCATATCCATATCCACTGCAACAAAAATGATTTATATTAACATATAATTTAATATTTATTGTTATATCTTTAATAGTTAAATATATATAAACAATGAATACTTTTTGTTGTTTTGTTCTTTGAATTCACAAAGGTATATTATTCGTTGTTATATTCCTTATGATGAATAGTATTCGATGTTATATCTTTAACATCAAAAGATATGGCGCAAAACATTTAGTTACTCTATTTATTGCCTTAGGTCACTTTTTTTGCATTGACTATCCATTTGCATATCTAGTAACCATATCTTTATCAATTTTTTAAATGAGAATATTGAAGATTTTGACGTATTAGAGAAATATGTTATTATGTCATAAAAAATGCTATGTATATAAAATAGTTAAGGGTCAGATATGTATAATAGAAGAAATATATTATATATTAACTAAAATATATACTAATGGCTTATCATCACATACGTGTAAAAATATTTTGATAAAAGATCAGATACAAACATATATATGCCCATTTGTACCCTTACACACAAAGCATTTTATAGTACTAGTTATATATAAATTTTAAATTTGATAATATTACGTAACATCATACTAATTAAAGCATTTTTCGTAAGATGAAGAATTATATAGCTATGTTTTGGCTAATGATATAATATTTGTAAAGATATGTATGTAAAATCATAAATTACATGCGTACTTTTGTAAAACTTCTTAATACTATTAGCGATAACTATTTTGGAATTATTTCACCTAAATTATGCAACATTAAAATTCAAGCAACATTAGCTACTAAAATAACAAGTAATGGAAAAACAAATTAGACAAATAACGCCTTATTAGCTTAACTCCTCAAGTTGAAATTCCTGACTTTGTTCCTAATTGCTCCTCCTTTTCCTCCCTCTTTCCTCTTCGGTGACCCTTCCCAACTCTTCATTTCTTGTCTACTCTTCATCAACAATCACAAGAGGCAAAAAGTACTAGCAGTAGAACGAAGAGAGAGATTGGAAAATGAGTGGCCATATAGATTCATAAGAAAATACTTGTTTTCCCTAATAAATTGTTGTAATTGTTCGGAATCGTAATCCATTAACAGGTTTCATTTAGAAATATATTTGTAAATGAAAATAAAAATTATATGATTTCCTTTTCCTAAACATATTATATCTACTCGAAACAAACTAAACAAACCAACACTAATTTATCATAAACAAATATTAGTGAAAAAAATTCCTAAGGAAAATTGAAAAATCAACCAGTCGGGTCATCTAAAAAGATTGACAATTATCGCCATGGTGACCATTTGAAACTACCAGAAAATTTATTCTTTTTACTTATACTCCTAAACTGATGTGTATAGTGATAGTACGTGAGTGTTGAACTCAGGCAGGCAATGTATGGAAACTAAGGGAAATAAGTAGAGTATCTAAGGTGTGAAGGTTTGCATATTTTTATTTATTTTTATGGGATTTTTCTGATTTTTTATTTGGTTTTATGAATTTTATATTTTTTGTGATTTTGTATACCAATACATAAAGTAATATAGGTATTTGATTTTATATTTTTATTTTAATTATTGTATTTTTAATTTGTTTTGTTATTTTTATGTATTTTGAGTAGTTTTAAAAAAATTTATCAGTTTTGAAGTATTTTTAAGGTTGAAAATTATATTTTATTGAAAATAAGGAAGTATTTTTATTTTTTGAAAAATAAGTATGATCAAAAAATTTTTATTTTATTTTACATTAGAAGTAGATAAATTTATCTTTAAAACAAGATGTTCTGTGTATTTTTGTGATTTTCCTTGAATTAGTTATGAATTTTTGAATTTTGTGTATTTTTTTATTTTTATGGATTTTAATATTCAAAATTTATTTCATTTTTGTTTTATGTGTAAAATGTAGTAGAATATACCATAACTGATTTTTGTAGGATTTATGAGTGTGTTTTATTTTTTATGATTTTATAAGTTTGTAAATTTTTTTGGTATTTTATTTGAATTATAAAAATAGAAAATTATTTTTATTTTTAAAAACTGATATAATACTATATAGAATATAATATATTGTATTTTATGGTATTTTTATAATATCTTTATATTTTTTATTTTAATATGTATATAATAAGTATTTATTTAATATTATACATAGGGGTATAATCGTAATCAACATGAAATATGGGGTGTGCTTGCAAATGATGAAAACCTGGGAGTATTTCACCCAAAAACTCCATCATGTCACGTGCCGAAGCACGTGCTAGTGCAGCTTGTCTTGGAACTGTTTGGAAATTCAAAAACTTTCGAGGATAAAAATGCAAGAATCCCATAGATCACGCGTAGTTCACATGATATGTTTAGCTGATGGACTCGTTTTGGATTATAATAAAAGTCAAGGGCTTGTTCACAAATTTCTCCCAAAATATCTGAGACGCACGAGCTTTGTGCATGAGCCCATCTTAAGCAATGGGGCGACAGGTTTGTACTGATGCCAACACATGGTTGGGTTTCGGGCGTTGGATCAAAGCCCGACCATGTGGCTCCTGTGCAATCTGGCTGAGAATTCTTCTTCCCCAATTTCAAACATGCTCCAAGCAGCGATTCTGATCAGATTACAAGCTTTAGATGTAGTTCGTCTCCTGATTGCTCAAAACCTACTTGTTGATGGATCAACCTCTATGAGATAACTCGATTTAGATGAAATTGTATGAGTCGCCTAAGAAGGTCATATGCATATGATTCGAGTGATCGCTCGATTTAATGCAGTTCCATGTGCATATATCGATCGGAGATTTGTCCCAGGATTTTTGCTATGGCTATTGTGCTTCAGATCGTCTCACAAGTACTCGATGTGGTTGTGCCTCAATTATCGCTCTCTGATGAAGGATTGCTTCTAGATGAAGCTTCAAGAGATTTCCTCCTAATGCGTGCTACAACTCCTTGTGATTTTGATTGAGGTCCTGTAGAAGAAAATATGGCTCGAGGATGAAGTCCTCGATTGAAATCCAAATGGGTTTGGTGAATGGGATTGATCTCTAGTATGATGTGAAAGAAGGAGATCAAAACTCTGGTGTGTACTCACCATAGGTGAATAGATCTGATGGTAGAATGAGAGATGCATGGGCTTTAATGGTAGATGTGGTCGAATGGATTGGAGTGGAGATTGGCATAGGATGACTGAGAAGAGTAAAGGCGGAGACAACGATCGAAGAAGACATCAGAAAGGAAGGGGATAAAGCTAAAATCTAACCTAGAATCTAAGTAGAATGGAGGAAATAGACTAAAATAGAGGAGGTGCCTGGGATCTGGAGCAACATCTCCAGAGGTTGTTGCCACAACACACATCAGTCCACAGAGTCTATGCATGGAGAAACTATGCTCACGTCATCATACGATCACACATTACTTCTCTTCTCCTCCTTCGCGCAACGACTAACGGAGCAACTCCTGTCATGAATGCTCTCTCATCGAAGCCCACTTAAAGGAAGGGAGAGGAACGGTAGATCTGTCGGATCGCTCTAGGTGGGAGGCTATTTATAGGAGATGAGGAGAAGAGGGAAAGGGAAGAAATGGCCTGGGGGGTTGAGGAACAACCTGGGACCACCAGGTTGTTGGAGGAGCAAAAGAAAAGAGGGGAAGAAAGGGGTAGAGAGAGAGAGAGAAATAAGTAAAAATAAATAAATAAAATAAAATAAATGAAATTAACTAAATAAATTAACTTAAGTAAATTAAGTAAATTCATTAATTTAATTTAATTAATTAATTTAATAAATATGAATTATACATAATTTAATAAATAACTAATTACGACTAAGTAATATTATTTATTTAGTTACATTGTACAAATACAAGTAATTACATATATACATATTTTACTAATTATTTTTACACATAATTACATAATTTATTTACTAACATAATATTTTAAGTATTTTGAATATCTTTTTATTTTATTTTAAACTTTAATTTAATGGTACATATAAATACGATTATCTAAAAGATAGATACATTATACCTACATTATGTATGCATTATTTATTTTTTGATTATTTGTTTTATTTTGTTGTTTTAATTATATTTTATATAAATAAAATAAATATATAAAAAAACATTTAAAAATGCAATATGTGCATAAATATATAAGAAAATAAATAAATAAATAAAATATACAATATTTAGATGTGTACAAGTATACCAATAGGGTCCCAAAACCTACTTTTTGCATATTAACTCTGATTTCAGTGAAACCACTTTTATTTGATAGATAATTTAAAAATGAACTTTAAAAGTGAGTACATTCAATTCGAAGTTCATATGGCCGAGTTATGAGGTTCGGAAGTTAGGCTTTATGGTTGTTAGATTTTGAGATTTCTTGATATTTATTCACAATTATCTTCGAATTCTATTTTTTATTTTTATATCGATTCTGTTAAATAATTTAGAAAAATATTATTTGAAGTTAGGAATAATTAAATCAAAAATAAAGATGTTTTATATACATATAGTACATATATACAAAAGGGTCCAAACGCCCAAACTCACACGTTTTATTCCATGTTTTTTTGTATTTGTAATAAATAGTACTAGTTACAAAAACAAAGTTTAAAAGTGAGTTTGGTTAATCTGGAGTTTTCTATAAATTGTTATGAACCTGGACGGTTGAATTTTTTGGTTTTTTAGGTTCACTGAAATTATTTATTTATTCATTAATAATTTTATGGTATTTTTATATATTAATAAATATTATTATGAATAACTTTCAAGAAGAAAATTTTTTATTTGAGGTTGTTTTATTGTCAAATAAAATAGGTGAAAATATGTACAAGGTGGAAAATGATGTATATGTACAAGTGAGAAATGATTTTCTTAGATTATTATAAATTATAGACCCTATCTCGTCCTACTTTATTCCATATCAACCATCTCAATGTTTGACCTGGTCTCGGGGTTCGAATCAACTTTCATTTATTTATTAAATACATCCTTTTTTAGTTCTTTTCTTTTTCACTTATTCTTTATTCTTTTATTTTTGATATAACTCAGTGTTAAATATGAATATTAACAAATCAAGGTTGAATGATAAAAAATAATCATTATTTTTATTTATAGGTGCTTTACCAATGATTTTAAGCTAAAATAAAAGATTAAAGATGTTGAATCATGGAGGCATCATTCCCCTATACTTTACCTTTGCTAGTCTCTTAGAAACACTTAGTCGGAGAAGAAGTGAAAACGAAAAATAAGAAAAGAAAACAGAAAGAACTTAGAACAATTTTGATTTTTAAACTTATCTTCATAAAACTAAAGTATGGAGCTCGATCAGACCTTTGGATTATTAGTTTTGGGGAACCTTATTAGGAATAGGATTTTAGATCTAACATCCTTTAAGTTCTAGAATTCTATGTTCAGGTCACCTCAACAGTATGGTCAGAACAAGTCTACATACGCAAACTCTTATGACTATGAATCTTTACTTGTACGGTGTAAATGAAATATAGATCCCTACCTCTGAAATGAAAAAGAAGCAACCTCCTCTAACAAGGTAACCCCAATTACATAGTCTAGCTATTCTTCCCTCGAGGAACGACGTATTTCCTTCTAAGTTCAAGTGCAACTAGCTCAAGAGAGGGGGTAGAGAAGAGAATGGAATGTGATCAGTGTAGTAACGTATCCTTGTACCTTGACCAGTGTAACAAAGTCTCCGGTTTCTTGCTTTCTATCTATGAGACTTCTAAACATATGCCTTGCTTATTCATATTTTCCTCCGACGAGAATTTTTATTTATTTACTTTTTGCCCATCAACTTTTTAGTGATTTTCTACTTTTTCTGAACATATATACAAATGTTCAACATGTACATAAGGAGTTTTTCTTCTTGAGAAAGTAGACTATCCCTCTTTTGAAACATTATTACAACCTACAACATCCGGTCATTAGACATCACCGCCACTAGACTAGGTTGAGACACTGGCCACTTATTGTAACTGCGAATGTATTCACTTGTGTGTTTGCCCAAGCTTAAGATTCTGTCTCCTCACCACCTCATATGTGTTGAGATACGTATAGAGTGCTTGGACAAGTTAATCCACTGTAAAAAAAAGGTATGCGTGTGTTGTGAAATATTCTACTTAGACCAGTCAAGGTGACGTGTGAACATAGTTTGGTGGACTCAAAGAATTAAGTCGCTATGACCTGAAAAGTCTCAACTCTAGTCTTTATAAGGTTCCTATGAAATTAAGTGGATTAAGGTCTTAACTAAGTTCCATTTTTTGATTTTATTCCAGACTAGTTTAAGCATCAAATTCATTCAAAAAAATACAAACGCACGTGTAAGAAAATCACACTTTTTCAAAGAAAAATAAAAGAAAACCAAAGAAGAAATCTTTTTTTAAAAGTAGTTTTTAGAGAGCTTTTCAATTTTGTATAGATTTTATCTTTTTCAAAATTTATGTTATTCTTAATAGAGTTAGTGGATCAAATCTATTTACGTATTTTACAAAGAATTTTATACAATATTATATACAACATTAATAACATTTTATGTAATTTTTCACAAAAAGTTTTTTTATTTAAAAGCTTTATGTACAAATTTTATTACAGATTTCATCTACAAAAGAATTTTATATACAAATTTTAATTACAACTTTTATACAAAGATTTTATTTACACATTTTTAGTATAAATTACAAAATAATTATGGCTTTCACACACACGTGGATTTTAAAAGTTTACAAATAATTTATATACCCATGACTTATATCCCAAATGACATATTTTACAATAATTTTACAAACCATTATACAAAAGTTTACAAAACATTTACAAAATATTTTACAAATAATTTAGAAAACCTTTTAATGAACTATTTTACAAAAAAAATTCAATTCATTTTACAATAGATTTTCAAAACTAATTTTACTAACTTTTTACAAATTAATAAAAAAAAAATCAAATAGGTTTATGCAAATATTTTATTTTCAAATAGTTTACAAACATTTGTACTTTACAAACATTTTACAGACAAAACAATTATACAACGTTTTGTACAAAAATAATTTACAAAGGTTTTTATAATGCATTATACAAAAACATTTTAAAACAATTTTACAAATTGTTTTACACAATTTTTTTTACAAAAAATACAAAATAATTTACAAATAATTTTTACAAACATTTTAAAAATCATGTTTGAAAACATTTTTATTCCAGTTTTAGCCATATTATTAATGCAAAAGTATGAGTTATGGCTAAAGTATATAGAAAATATATACGACACACCCCTATACCTAGCTCAAACTATATTCCCATATTGACGAAGAAGCAACAAAGGAAGATAACTCGTGCTCAGTATAGAAAAGTGAAAAATGCTACAGTGACTCAAAGAATAAAAAATAAAATGAAAAGGATTCGGTGATCCCCCCTATACTTAGGATCAATTAATTCTAAGTATAGAAGACACAACAGGTAGGGAAGACCGAGGAAGAGAATGTACATGAAATCAATAACTCAACTTGCCCCCCATATACTTAGGATAAAAGATCCCTAAGTATAGAAGAGAATATCAACAGTTGAGGGATAAGTAAGAGAATAATCAAAGAAATGAAAACATATATTACCTCGCCTATACTTAGGGTCGGATGTCCCTTAGTATATGAAACAAAACAGAGGCAATAGAACAAATGAAAATATGAACAACACATGTTTAACACCCCCTTATATTTAGGATAAAGTGCATACTAAGTATAACAAAAAACCTAAGCGAGACCAGGGTGTTAAAAAAATGAAAGAAACAAAATAAAGAGAACACATATTTACGAAGAGAAAAGAATGAACAACTCAACGAGAACTGTACAAGCACAAGAAAACCAAAGATTGGCCTTCTTGTGTGACCGAGGAACGATAAAATGTACAATGGAAAGGCCAACATGAGGGTCATCCTCAAAGATAACCATATCTAAATCAGAGAATCCCTGACCTGCATCGACTGGTGAGGAGTGGCTCAGATGGCCGAAAGGATGGATAGAACTGACCTTTGAAAGCTATACCACGATCTCTGAACCACTTTCATCATCGGCATTGAAATAAGAACATAAAGAATCATCATCTAATATTGTATCCTCAACTATGTGTGACTGAAGATACCTCGAAGGTGTGCCTGAAATTGATGCAATGAAGATGTCAAACTCTGCTACAATCTGAGCTATATCCTCATCGACATAGCCCTTATCTGAATATGCATGAAAATAGGGCTCTACGTTCTCGCAAGTAGAAGGCTCGACCAAAGGATCTACAAATGAATTAGTACGACCTTCAAAATACATGCCACCAGAGATTTTGACTCAATGACATATACACTACGAATCTCGTCAATACATTCTCCAATGTTGTGTTTGGGGATCACAAAAGGCTATGCTCTCCAAGGTTTCCTCTCTGGAGAGGAAATCTTGTCTCTAAGTAGAATCAAAAAGGGTAGAATCATGTCTAATCTCCATTGTAATGTCATACACCCATGTGTCTGATGGATTGGCAACACACTCGTCTGATCAAAGAGTCTCTATCAGCTCGAAGCTCGGCATTGTGCTGCTGGAGTGAAAAGTAACACTATCTGTCCCATAATCAATAATGGCCCTGGATACATGCAAAAAAGGCCGACCAAGAATAATGGCAGCATCCTACGAGGGTACTATAGAGTCAAAATCTAAGATAACAAATACATAGTGAATTTTGTGACTTGTAACACCATGACAATATTCTGAAGTATACCCTTCGGTTTCTTGACTAATCTATCTGGAAACTGAAGAATCATTCTGGCTTCCATATATTTCTTTTTGTTTTTGGAAGATGTATGATGGATGGAACAACATGTGGCAATGGTCAACATTTGCTTTTCTGAGCAATGATTTTTCCTCTTCTTTCTTCTAGATGTGGTATACTGCTTCAAGCACTTTCGTAGAAGAGGAATGTGTACCAATGCATCCGAAAGAGTAAGATTAATCTCAAATCTATCTTAGCATCTCTTTTGTGAAATTCTGAAGATGAGTCTTTTTGAGATTTTCTAATATCTCTCCCTTCCCTTAGTTTAGAACATTTGGGAAGGGTATATGTACATCCTCCTCAGCCATATGTACACCCAGAGTATAAGAAGAAGTAAATATTTTCGTAAAACTAGGACTAGCTCCATGCAAATCATCAGAAGAGGAAGATGATTTAGTAGAAGAAACTAAAGTATGTCTTTATTCATATTTTGGGATTTTCTCCTTTTCCCATTTTTCTTGATTTTGTGCCTTAACTATGACGAGAATCAGAATCCAACTGGGAACCTGCGCGCAACCATCTATACACTTCTCATTCCTAGATGGATCAACAACAGAAGGCTACCTCTGCATGCCCTGGGAACTAGAAGGAATATAACTCAACAACTCAGGGGAAACTGAAGTATCTACAATATATCTCTGCTTTGTGATAATGCCGGATATGAAATCTCTGAATGAGTCCATCTGCTTTTTACGAAACAACATAGACTCCACTCTGTAAAGTGTTGAACTGTTCCAAAATCTGGATGGAAAACCAATGGAGACAAGACTAGTAACAGAAAAGTGGAATTCTATGCAAATGTCTCAACATCCAACCTCTGTGTTGTATTGGAAACTACACCAGCTACCTGATCTGCGATCTTTGAAAAATCTTGAAGCCGATCACCTCAGATCAGTCTCGCATCTCTCTGTTGTGATGTCTCGATGTTGGAAATAACTCCAAAGAGAGTCCAATGTGAATCATTATCGAAACTGCAGTGTGAACCACCACACAAAGTATCGACCAATTTGTGGTCATCCTCCAATAGAAAATCTTGACCAACTCTGCTTTGGAGATTCCGTGATCTAGACATCTCCTCAATAGAATCTGAAATCTAAGCCATATATCCTATAATGGCTCAAGGGGATCATGTGAAAAATCTATAATAACCAACCGCATGAAATTGGCTCGGCTAATGGGGTAAAACTTCCTCAAGAAAGAAACTCATAACGTTTCCCAACAAGCTCGCTCCTCTCCCAAACATCGGAACCATATCGTGGATCCTTCCATTAGTGTAAAAGGAAAGGTGTTCCTCACACCATCCTCAGGTGAAATATCTGAATAGTATCTGGTGCTACATATCTCCTCAAATGCAAAAATATGCTCATACGGCTCCTCATGTGGCTTGCCATGGGCAGTAATGAGACGAAGTCCAAATCAATAAGAAAGGTCAGTAAACTCAATATAGAATCTGACTTCGCTCTTAAGTCATATATAGGATGCTTAGTCCGTACTCTCATCTCAGCATATCGTAGAATCATGTATACTGAATGATCTAATCACTGCTCATAAGTCCCAAACCTCTGCCCATCTGCCACAGGTGTAGTAGAAGCCTGACTCAAAGAGAACAACAAAGGAGGGATAGCATGAACAGGAGGAGACAAAGAAATACAAGGAACAAAAGTTGACGATTCTCCAAGTTCAGAATCGAACTCGAGGAAGGAAGGTCAGGGTTGGGTTTGGAAAGAGAGTTCTCTCGAACCGACATGGGAGAAACAAATAGAGATGAGAAAGACGACTCTCCAGAATTGGAGTTATACTTGGAAAAGAATGGAGAACTCAACTCAGGATCGAAACACAAGTTGTCTCAAACTGACCTAGATGGATGAGTAGGCATGCATGGAAGCAGTACTGTAAGAGTCGGCCTAATAGTCCGGCTACCCATCATCGTGACTCAAGAAATAAAAAATGAAATGAATAGTGAAACAAAGATGATGACAATACTCGGAAGACAAGTTACTGCTAGAACTCAGAACAGAGATATGAACCGACTCATACAAGCAGAAACAACACAAGGAAAACTCCAAATCCACCTACTCAACTCGGTGACGACTGTGAAAGCTAAATCATTAATCTTTTAAATTTTAGATTTAGGTGATCAAACAGTTGTATTAGCAGCTGACAAGTGTAGTCTCCTAGAGTAGACTGTGGGTAAGTTGATGAATCCCTCAAGTAGATAACAATCCACATAAAAGGTCGGTATTAGTTATAAGGAAGTCCACCTTCCTATACATGTGACTACATTTGCTAACATTTAAGGGAGGTGCTTGCAGCAAAACATGACACGAGAGTCTAAGTCCAAGTGCATAAGGAACATGTCTAGGGATTTGGCCTCTACTCCTTATGTGTACGTGCCTCGCTCAGTTAAGAGAGTACCTGCAAAGAAGGAGGGGATTTCTCTCCCAAATCAATGAATGAAGTCTGTTACGTTTAGTTTTATGGTCAAGTTTAATTAAGCAATCCCAATTTTATTTTTGGTTATCGCTTTGTTTTATCTTTTTAGTTTGAAAAAAGAAAAAGTCTAATGTTTTTTTTTTGTTTTTCATTTTTTCTTAGTGAATGAAAATATGGGAAGAATATGAAATGCAATGTATGAAAAATTATGAATGCATGCAAAGATAGAAGATCCGTAAAAGTCGCCCTACACTCTACATGAAAGGTATCCGCACAAGGAATATAAATCTAACCTAAATGCATGAGTATCAAAAAAATGCATAACCTAGAATGAGTGAATACCTCTACATGGGGAAAACCAATTTTATTTATCTTGGTTATACGACCTTATGCTAATTTACCTATTATATGCACTGACAAGGAAATAAAATCCTAATTAAGCACCTATCCACTCACAAAAAATCACAGAAAACAGAGAAAAGATGGTGCAAACCAAAATCGTGGTGACGTCCCCCAAGTGGACTGGCACTTGGTGAAACATACCTCGAATAATGAGTACATGCTGAGATCAAGTTGAGAGACACTTATGGGGCCCCTTCTACAATGTAAAAATGGGAAAATGCCCCTTCCTCTCTCACCAAAGAAAACAGAAAAATATATACAACTACACAACTCTCGTATCTGCCTCGCGCTGCTCCCCTATAACTGGCTTACAAAGAACGCCAGCCTCTAAGTACCTTAGCTGCTCGGCTCCCGAAGAATCTGACCTCGATACTTAGTTCCTGCAACACAAAACAAATACAAAAGCCTTAAAAGAGATACAGGAAATAAAAAAGAGAAAAAAAGAAAAAATGCAACAAAAATGAGATGATGAAAAAGAGAGAAAAAAATAAAACTCTAAAACCTAAGGCTATAATCTATCTACCCAAGCTCTGCATCCCCAACAACGGCACCATTTGAAAAATCAACCGGTTAGGTTGTCTTAAAAGATAAGGAATTCTCGCTGTGGTGACCAGTTGAAATTATAAGAAAAAATTATCATTTTAGATTTCTAGTCGAAACTAATGCGTATAGGGAGTGTCAAACTCAGGGGGACAAACTATAGAAATAAAGAGAAATAGGTAGAGAATCTAAGGTGTGAAGGCTTTCTTATTTAAATTTATTTTTATAAGTTTTTTTTTCTGATTTTGTTATTTTGTTTTATGAATTTTATACTATTTTTCTGATTTTCTATACCTATAAGTAAAGTAATATAGATATTTTATATTATATTTTTTATTTGATTTTAATTTTTTATATTTTTATGTTTTTAAAATATTTTACTATATATATATATTACAGATGTTTTCAAAATTTTTATGCATTTTGAAATATTTTTATGGTTGAAAACAATATTTTTATTGAAAATAGGGAAGTATATTTTATTTTTTAAATAGCAAATAGGAACAAAATATTTTTATTGTATTTTAACTGGAAGTCTGGAGAAATATCTTTGAAATAATGCGTTGTGCGTATTTTTGTGATTTTTCTTCAATTTATTATGAATTTTTGATTTGTTTGTGTATTCATGATTTTTTTATAGATTTTAATATTCTTTTTTATTTTATTTTTGATTTTCTGTGTAAAATTTAGTAGAATATACTATAACTAGTTTTTGCTGGATTTTTGAAGGTGTTTTTATATTTTTTTATGATTTTATATTTTTGTGTATTTTTTGTATTTTATTAAAATTATAAAAAATAAAAAATAGTTTCCATTTTTAAAAAATCAATATAAAGTATATATAATATAGTATACAATATTTTTTGGTATTTTTATAATTTTATTTGATTTTTATATGTATTTATTTGATAAACTATAACGGGGTATAATAGTAATTAGAAGGAAATCTGGGGTACGTGAGCAAAAGATGAAAATTGGGGGTATTTGGCTTAAAAACTCGAAGATGTCACGTGTCAAAGAACATACTAGTGTAGCTTGTCCTGGCGCTGTTTGGAAATTCAAAAACTTTCGAGGATAAAAATGCAAGAATCCTAGAGATCACATGCAGTTCACGTTATATGTTCAGCTAATGGACTTGTTCTGAATTATAGTAAAAATCAAGGTCATGCTCACAATTTTTCCCCAAAATATCTGAGACACACAAGTTTCGCATGTGAACCCAGCTTGAGCAATGGGGTCCTAATACGTGCCACAACTCCTCGTAATTTTAATGGAGGTCCTGTAGAAGATAATATGGCTCGAGGGCGAAGTCCTTGACCAAAATCCAAAGGGGGTTGTTAAATGGGATTGATCACTAGTGTGATATGAAGGAAGTAGTCAGAACTCCGGTGTCTACTCACCCGAGGTGAATAGATCAGAAGGTATAATGAGAAATACGAGGGTTTCAGATGTTGACGTGGTTGAATTCATTGGAGTCGAAATTGGAATAGGATGATTGAGAAGAGTAAAGGTGGAGACAACTATTGAAGAAGAAATCAGAAAGGAAGGGGATCAAAGTTAAAATCTAACCTGGAATCTAAGTAGAATGGAGAAAATTGACTAAATTGGAGGAGGTGATTGGGATCTAGAGTGGCAGATCTAGAGGTTGTTGCCTCGATACGCAATAGTACACGAAGGTTGTGCACGGCGGAGCTGTGCTCAAGCCAGCATACGATCATGCCGGACCTCCCTTCTCCTCCTCGCTGTGACGACAAGAGGAGCAGCTCCTGTCACGAAAGATCTCTCACTGGAGCTCACTAGAAGGAAGGGAGACAAATAGCAAATCAAGTGGATCTCTCTAGTTGGAAGGCTCTTTATAGGAGCTGAGGAGAAGCGGGCAAGGGATGAAAAAGCCTGGGGTTGAGGAATAACCTGGAGCAACCAGGTTGTTGGAGGAACGGAAGAAGAGAGGGGAAGAAAGGGGTAGAACGAGAGAGAGAGAGAGAGATAAGTTAGGAAATAAATAAAATAAATGAGACTAATTCAATTAATTAAATTACTTAATTAATGAAATACTATTTATAAATAATTTAATAAATAAATATTTATGAATAAATACAAGTAATTACATATATATATATTAATCATTTTTACAAATAATTAATACTTTAATAGTTTCATTATTTACATAATAATTTAAGTATATTAAATATTTTTTGTATTTTATTTGTAAAAGTTAATTTAATGGTACATGTAAATACGAGTATATATAAGATAGATACATTATACCAACAGTATAGGTGCATTATTTATTTTTTTGAATATTTTTCATTTTTTTATTTGTATTCTATATAATTAAAATAAATATATAAAAAAGATTTAAAAATATAATATGTGCATGAATATACAAGAAAAAAAGTAAAAAATATATACAATATATACATGTGTACAAGTATACCAATAAGGTCCCAAAATCTACTTTTTGCATATTAACTCTGATTTTAATGAAACAATTTATTTGATAGATGATTTTACAAAAAGAACTTTAAAAGTGAGTACACTCAATTTGGAGTTCATATGTATGAGTTATGAGGTTTGGAACTTATGCTTAACCACTTTTAGATTTTGAGATTTATACGTATTTATTTATATTTTTTAAATTATAATTTTGTATTTTTATATTTATTTTTATAAATTATTTATCAGAAGAATTAAGTTAATTGAATTTAGTAATAATTATATAGAAAACAAAGAAGTTTTATATACATATAGAAAAAATATACAAAGGAGTCCTACGCCAAGACTCACACGATTTATTCGTGAATTTTTTGATATTTTTAATAAATAGTATTAGTTAAAAATTGACATTTAAAAGTGGGTTTTATCCATTTGGAGTTTTCGATAAGAGTTTTTTACTTTTTAGGTTCATTGCAATTATTTTTTCATAAAATATTTTTTTTTGATATTTTTAGAAATTAATAAATATAAATATGAACAATTTTTAAGAAGGAAATATTTTCATTTGGTGTTGTTTTATCAGTAAATAAAATAAGTAACAATATCTACAAGGTGAAAATTATGTATATGTACAAATGAGAATTGGTTTTCTGAGATTATTATAAATTATGGACCCTATCTCTCCATACTTTATTCCTGGTCGACCATCCCACCGCTTGGCCTGGTCTTGAGGTTCGGATCAGTCTGCATTTATTTCATAAATACATCCTTTCTTATTTCTTTTCTTTCCTTTTCTTCTTTATTCTTTTCTTATATATATAACTAAGTGTTAAATATGAATTATTAACAAATCAAGGTTGAATGATAAAGGAATTATTATAATTATTATTTACAGGCGCTATGCCAAGGATTTTAAGCTAAATTAAAAGAATAAAGATGTTGAATCATGGATTCACCATTCTCCTATTCTTTACCTTTGCTAGTCCCTTAGCAAACACTTATTTGAAGAAAAAGTGAAAAAGAAAACTAAGAAAAGAAAAGGGAAGGAACCTAGAACAATTTTGAATTTTAGACTTATCTTCATAAAATCAAAGTATGGAGCTTTGTCAGACCTTTGGATTATTAGTTTGGTGGAACCTTATTGGGAATAGGATTTAAGACCTAACATAATTCAGGTCGCCTCAACAATCAGGTCAGAACAATTACACATTGGCAAACTCTTATGACTACGAATATTTACTTATACGGTGTAAGTGAAATATAGCTCCCACCTTAGAAATAGCAAAGAAACAATCTCCTCTAACAAGGTAACCCTAATATCTCCGGTCTAGCTACTCTTTCCTCGAGGAGCAAGGTATTACCTTCTAAGTTCAAGTACAACAAGCTCAAGAAGAGGGGGTAGAGAAGGGAATGGACTGTGACAAGTGTAGTCACATCATAAAAGGCAAAATAACGATATATCAATGATATATCATTAATATATCAGTACCAGTGGGTCCATCATATCGATATAAGCCAGTATATCTATTTCCCGGGTTTTGTCAATATGTCAGCAATACATCGTTCACAAGTGGAATCGTACATCGTGTAAATGCACAGATATCGAGCCCATATCGATGCATATCGGTCTAGACCACCGTTTCCCTCATTCTTCATCAAACCTCTTATCCAAAGCTCTTGCTTAGCTTCCTTGAGATAGGTAACATCTAGATATACGATCAAATTCAGGTTGATTCATCATAGATAGTGTAAATGGCCGTTGTTGGAGATGGGTGGAACGCGGACTTAGCGCTGCCTGACTACGCCATTGACGAACTAGAGAAGCGCTTGTCACGTACTTCTATACTGATATCAAGAGAGCGGAGGCAGAACGGTTCAAAGTCAATTCAAAATGGAAGAGGAAGATTAGATGGGATTTTGTACAGGTGGCCGAGCGTAAGTGAAGATCAAGGATGTCAGCTCGATATAGTGATCCACAGCCCGAGGAGTCAGGCCGGCGTGAATCACCAATGATCAAGGAAAAATATTGCAGAAGAAATCATCCCAAAAGGAGGAGCGGATCTTGGGGGAAAATCGAGAAAACATGTCAAAATACAGGTATGATAGATGTCCACGTGGACCAACCACAAAAAAATCAAACCTGATATTATTTGTAAATTACATAATAAATAGTAAATGATTTTATTAAATAAATTTAAGAAATGAAATAAATCAATTATTTTCTATTGAATTTTATTATATTTTTATTTATTTTTTAGACGTATTTAATTACAAGTTTATTTTTGGGGATTAACTATATGTATATTTATATATGTTTTGTATACTTTTATTTTGCAACTTTGATTTTATTACTTTATTCTACTATTTTATATATTTCTAACTTATTTTTATATACTTAAATATGTTTTTTTGTATTTTTCTGATATAATGTAAATACTTAAATAAACAAGTATATTTATTATATATGCATAAGTATTGTATATTCGTCTTGGTATTTTATATACATATTTTATTTTAATGTTTTATTTATTTTTTTATTCTAGTTTTAATATATACATGTACTATAAGTAATATTTACAAAATTATAAAAATATAAATTTATAAAAATAATAACGAATAAATAAAATGAATACTTTAATCGGGTATATTGTACAATAGGGATCCAAAACTTAACTTTCACATCTTCAATCCAAAAAATATGAAACTACCTCCATTAAATAGCTTATTAAAAGTTATATACAATTAAAGGTGATTTTGATACATTTTGATGTTTTATTTGAGAGATATGGGTCTGGAAATTAGGATTTTGGAATCTTATTCAGTGTATATCTTTTACATTGTATATTATTTTCTATATGAAATCAAGTTTGTATTTTTCTATTATTATTCTCTACAACGTTCATGTTCAAAGTTTCTTTATTTGAGATATAAAAAGTGGGAAATAAAATGGGTCCCAAAAATGAATACTTAATGAATTAACAAAAGGGATTTTTATTGGATTTCTGGCCCTTATCTCCCCCTACTTATTCCTTGCTGACCTAGTCATCAAGATACCTAGGTCTCGAGATTTAGAGTCATAAAATACCTTTGGCATTTTATTCTTATTCTGTTCTTTTCTTTATTCTATAATTTTGGTATTAAAACAGTTTTTATGCAGTTTTATACAACAAATAATGGATGTTAACTTGTGCAAATTAAGGGCATTTACACGCATTAGATAGGTTTTTTAAGGCCAAAATGTTAGAATAAATGTGATAAAATGGAGATTCATCAATCTAGTCTGATGTTTTAGTAGAAATTATTATAGTTGTTAAGGCTTTTGTTCATGGTTGTTTGCTAATGCATATTCTTGTTTTTTCGAAAGATTTGAAGTATTTTGTTATATATTTGGGGAACTATTTTGGGATTTTTTGTGTTAGTTGTGAAATCGAGTTAATTTATAGAAGAATAAAGTTGTATCTCATGTTTTAGATGTAGGAAACAATGTTTTACGATGGATTATGTTAACTATATATAATTAATCAATTAAATCCATGACTTCAAAATTAGATCTATAATATATTGAGATATTTGGGAAACTAATTTGAGATTTTTGAGTTATGTTGTGAAATCACGTTATGAAAGAATAAAGTTGGATCTCATGTTCTAGACATAGAAATCAAGATTCTATGGTGATTTATGTTACCTAAAAATTATTATTTAATTAAATCCATGAATTAAATATAGATCTATAATATAGTCAAATATTTGGGAGAACTAATTTGGAGTTTTTGAGTTACATTGTGAAATTAATTTAAGTTATAAAAGAATAAAGTTGGATCTCATGTTCTAAACATAGAAAATAAGATTCTATCGTGGTTTGTGTTGACTAAAAATTAGTATTTAATTAAATACGCTAACTAATATTAGAACTATAATATAGTGAGATATTTACGACATTTAATTTGGGGTTTTTGAGTTATATTATGGAATTAAGTTATGTTATGAAAGAATAAAGTCAGATCTCATGTTCTAGACATAGAAAAGAAGATTCTATGGTGATGTATGTTAACTAAAAATAGTATTTAATTAAATCTAAAAGCTAAAACAAAATATACTTAGAGTGAGGTTGTAATTGATCATTCTCCTCATATGGTATATTTCAAGGATGTTTGTTGTATAATTTCTTTGCAGATTTCATGCTTCAGTAATCAACAACATGTGTTCACACTCTGACTCAGGTTTGGAATCTGATGGTTCTGGTCATCAATTGGATAGTGGAGAGATTGGTTGGAGGTATGCCACCGCTCCAGATGGCAATAAATCAAAACCACAGTACAACTTCTATGGGAAGAATTTGGAGGAGGGGGATTACTAGATTGAAGCACCACCTTATGGGCAACAACAAGAATGTTGCCAAGTGCACTTGTTGTCCAACAGATGTGAGGGAGTTGGAGAAGGACAACATGGAGGGGAAGAAGGACAAGGATGTTACGAGGTCGAGAAGGGATGAACAGTCCAAAGAATTCATGTTTCACAAAGAGTTCAATGTGCTCTCTGATTCAGACGATGACAACTTTGTCTACCCTGCATACATTAAGTTCGATGCGGAGAGGAGATGATGAATCCCCATTTCATCACCTTTACTCTATCATTTTGGTCTTAAAAACCCTAACTAATGCATGTATATAACAATGTTTTGTACAAAATAACATTCATTATTTATTCCAATTATTGTACATAAAATATTATTTTTAATTGCAAAATTATATAAAGAAAAAAAAGATAAATAATAAAATGCCAAAGGTATTTTATGAACATAAACCTTGAGACGAAGTCAAGACTTGATTTGGTGAACAAGGAATAAAGTAGGGGGAGATAAAGGCCAAATACACAATAAAAACCATATTCTTTCATTCATCCATAAGGAACTTTTTGGGACATATTCTATTCTTTATAATTTGTTCATCAAATCAATAAACTTTGTGCATGAAAATTGTATATAAATATATAGAAAAATACAAAATTGAGTTTGTACAAAAATAAGATATAGTGTATTTTTTATACTCAAAATAAAAATCCAAAATCCCAACTTCCCAGACCCATATCTCCCAAATAAAAACTAAAAATATATTAAAATCACATTTAATTGTATATAACCTTTAATAAGCTATTTAATGAAGGTGATTTCATATTTTTTGGAGTTAAGGTGTGAATGTTAGGTTTTGGATCACTATTGTACCATATACATGAATAAAATTTTCATTTTATTTATTCTTTATTATTTTTATAATTTTATATTTTTATAATTTGTTATTATTATTTGTAGTACATGTTCATATTCATACTAGAATAAAACCATAAAACAAAATTAAATAATATACATAGATACATAGGTGAATAAACAATATTTATATCAATATAATATATACCCCTATTTATTTAAGTATACAAATAACATCACAAAAACACAATAAAAACATATTTGAGTACATAAAAATAAGTTATATATAAAATAAGGAAATAATATAATAAAATCGAAAATACAAAATAAAAATAAAATATACTAAACATAGATAAATATACTTATAAATATACCCTTAAATGTTAATTGGTAATAAATAAACCAAAAAATTAAATAAAAATCGTATTAAAATACTGCATAAAGTAATAAGCATTTTTTCTTTTTTAACCCAAAATTAATAAAATTATTTACTAATTTTAATCAATTATTTTCAAATAAATCCAGCCTTCATGTCCTATAGCGGCTGAGGTGGACCAATTAGAGTTTTGGGACTGTTGACCCAGGTCAACACCCCCCTCTCTTTCTTGAGTCGCTAGAATGTAAGACTCCTAGATTTCACCCATTTATCTGTTGGCGTTCATGATGCTCTGGCGAGGCATGATGCGTGATTCATGGAGACTAAACACCCTTAATGAACGCCTTAGGCAAAGATCTAATCAACTCTCCTCGATTAGATCACATGTCCTTGATCAATAAGCGCCGACCACCTTGTTTATAAATAAGAAACACTGCTTCTCCTATGCTTTTTAATCCTTCTTTGAGCATTGAATCCCCTCATCATGTGTGTATGCGTCTTCCTAGTGACAGCTGGAGCATCCCTAAGCTTTGGGCATGCAATTTAGGTGAGGTGGAGGGTTGTACGGTGGTTTTCTAGCCACCATGCTCCCTACTTCATCACAGGTATAAGAGTTGCTCCATATTTACATTTCTAGATAGTTTTCCAATCCGCAATTTTAATTCTGTGTTTGGTGTAGCCTTTAATCCGATAGGTTTAGTTGTAGCTCAAGTCTTTGGTTCGCCATAGCTACTAGGGCTTGGGGCATTTCATTGCGCTCTACACCCATTCCAGCCCTCATAGCATGACCATCTCATTCCCTATCGCGTTCTTCATCGAACCCATCTCATTGTCCAACTTGATCGATCCTCAATAAGTGAATCCCTATTCCATCTCCGTCGCTCGCTGGAGCTGGTCCAACCTGCCTCATCTTGTCGTGATTCTCCACAATAATAGCCATGGATCCTTCCCCCCCTCCTTATGGTGCATTTGCATGTTTTTGTAGTACTTGGAAGGGGCATTTGAGCACTTTTGAACCCCCAAGAACTCAACTCCAGGTGCGCGAAGCTCCGGGCCCCATCCATTGGGGCTCAGACCTTTTTAAGCCATCTCGTAGCTGTGGAAAGACCAGACGATGATGGAGAGAATCTCAGCAGGCCAGGAGGGGGTCGCATCTAGGAGGAGGATCGATCCGAAGCAACCCGCGATGGATTTCTCGGGGTGCTCTTCCAGGACCCCCAGAACAGTTCGATCAAGATTATCCCTCCAGATGTAGCAACCAGCGTTAGATCACAATCTCCCTCCACCGTCATATCATGGGTTGGATCTAATCCTAGGCGTAGATCGACAAAGCAGCAACGGTCCATTACGACCGTTGATTGCGAAAGTGGCGGGCATCCAGCCGTCAGCTCGTGTGCTGCATATCTTGTACCGCCATTTTTTGTATTTATTTGTTAATTCTATAAATAAAATGTATAGTGTAAATAAATGTGGATATTTTGTATTTATACCCCTATATTTATTGCATATTACACTTTGGTCAAGTAGACGTCACCTTAAATGATGTCGCACGTGAGGTGGTAAAATTGCATGAATAGGCTTGGGAGTTTTTCTATTTATATTTGGTACAACAAAATTTAATATACATTGTATATTTTTTGGAAAATTGCACTAGTGCCCTGGTCTTTCATTTTAATTACAAATATGCCCTTCCTAGTTCATGTATTTTTGGTGCTTGAATATTATTTACTAAAAATGACACACATGCTCTAAAAATTGTACGAAAATAAGATTAGATGCCTGCTAGCATGTTTCATGTCATATTTTGAAAATGCATTTTGGCCACTTTAACTATTTATTAAAATCAAATGAGCACGTTTTTGTCCCTTTCTAAATTAAAAATTCCAAAAAATTAGTAAAAACATTTTTTGAAAAATTCCAAAAACAATATGTGGTTTATTTTAGCATACTTATCTCCAGACCAAAAATCCCTAAAAATAGAAAAGGAAAAAGCATAAAAATTAAAAGCTCCAAAATCCAACAAAAATATTAAAAATCACCAAAAAACTAAAAAAAATTATTTTTGTCTTTGAATTTTCTTTATATTATTAAATATCTATTAAAATTGATTTGGAGAATTTTGTATTTTATTTACTATTTTTAATATTCAATACAATTCACCCTATTAGTTTTAAAAATCTATAAAAAAATGCAAAAATTACAGAAAAATCACAAAACATTTGAAAAACATTTAAACCCCAAACACTTAATTTTCTATAATTTGTTCATTTTTATTAGTATTTATCATTACTTTATCCTATATTGTATATATAAACATTCATATATCCATATTATATACTCAGTCAAAAAATAATATAAAAAATATTATTATCGATATTTTTAAATAAAAATAAACAAAAAATCTTTATTTATGTAAATGTGTGAATACCTTATATGTACATTTTCACTTATTAATATAAACCTATGTATATATGTATTAATTTAATATATGGATTTTATTATTATTAAATACACTAGACATTCAATCTTAATTTAAAAAAAAAAAAAAACAACCCACATAAGGAATAAAGATACACATGTACATAATATACATTGATTAGAAATAATGATAGGCTGCATAACTTGTTCTCTATGGATCAACCTTTGCATGCTTGCATACTATACAATTTTGTGTTATAGAGAATAATAGATTTCAACTCCACATTTTTGTTATTCCTTTATTAATTGATATTGCGGGTTAATTGTTTATTGATTGGGATTTCGTGAGTGGTCACTGCATCGACTTGATTTCTCACCTTGTGAGATTTCTAGACCCTCGCAAAATCTCCGTCATCAAATGGCACCATTGCGAGGGAGCAAGGTGTATAGCATATTTTGTAGCCTATTGTGTACATTTAGTTATTCATTTATTGACTTATAGATTCAAATATTGATTCATTTTTCTATGCATATTTATTGATTCATTTACTACTTGTGCATAACTCATTCTGCTACATTTATTGGAATATTTGCATATATGTGCTAATATACCTCTCGTGTTGAATTTGTTGTTAGGGCCCGCTATGCGAGGATGACTTCTTAGGAGGTTGATGCAGTCACGCTTGGTGAAGACTGGTCTTCATGTTTTGACCAGTTGGAGAGGCAACAAAGGTGGCAAGGAGAGGCTACTTAGTATATATTTAGATTAGATTCATTTATTGGTGATAGAGAGATCTTCATTTATTTGTACTAATTAAAGACTTGGACACTACTCTACACAACGAGGTCCAGTGCCTGTGTGTTTGTTCACATGAGGGCCTCGTCGTAGTTTTCCCACATTTTCGACGCCTTCTTTGATTTCGTTTCACAATGTTTTAAGTTTTCCACCTTATTTTTATTTGTTTTGTGTGCATGTGCCCTTAGCTTGTAGGTTTCTTGTATCGGTAATTAGGTCCACATCCCTAATAAGAATTTCATGCTCCTATAGTCTCTCGTGATTGGATCTAGTCAAATAAATAAATGTTGATTATTTGGACTTGAGACCGTGTGCCGAGAGAGGTCACATGCAACACTGGCAGGACCCATTGTGGCAGGCATCGAGTGGCATCAAAGACCATACTTTTGGTCTCTCTTCTGAATGATCAACATATGGTTCTTCACGATTAATAGCAACCACTGTTTAGGGCAATTTTGTCGAATTCACACTACCATGTAGATAGGTTTTAAAAAATATGTTTTGCATACCACATGGAGAGAGCTAGGAAGCAATGTAAGTCCTCTAACTCAGCATGCATCATTAGATTCAATGGCGAGATTTCCATCACCGAATCAACCTGCATGGCTTTTTCTCTATCTCCCTCTGATTTTAGGCACCTAGTACTTAAATTAAAATCTACAAAATTGTCAGGCGCTTGTATGCAAAATACCCAAAAAAGTGAAAATCCAAAAAAAATAAAATAAGGGGAATGCTAAATAAACTTTGACCTTAATTAAAATATGTAATGGACATTCATTGCCTTGGGTTCAAAAAGCCCTCATTGTTTTCAGGTACTTTCGGAGCAACCTAAACCCCTCCCATGAGCAAGGCATGACCCACTAAGGATTAGAGCCAAAAATCCAGTATGTAATTGCCTTGTGTATCGCCTGGATTTTAGAAGTAATGGTGCTTCTATTGTACGTGACAGAGTAGGGCCTTGTCAGCGATGGTGTTCATGCATTGTGTGGAACATTGACTTGGTCTGAACTACCGAGCTTAGGCCACACCTTCACAGGGGTGCATGAATCATTGGTTTACGTCCAAATAGGTCCTTGCATGCTCATGGGTGATTCCGTTGTGAGAAAGATTCGATGTAGTGGTTTCACCTATAGGCTTCCTCCCTCTATTTCTTTGGCTGAGTAGGGATCCATAAAGGGTTACAAGGACCTCAAAAAGTGCATACTACAGGTTACAAAGGAGGAGGACAAGTATGAGATACTTTTTTGGTAGTACTCTCTCTCTCTCTTATACGGTTAGTGTGGTAAGGACTTGTTATAAGATATGCTTGCAACAACAACTGTAAAAGGGAAAAGATAATAAATAGCTGATCCCTTACGGCTTCACATGGCGTGAGTTGGTGAACCCAATTTGTATGCCTTTGTATGGATCTTGACTAAGGTTCAAAGATAAAGTCCCGTGCATTTGCACAAATCTTGTCATATGTGTCTTCTCTTTGACCCCTGGTCATTTAGAGCCTTTCTACTATTTTACACTCTGTTTTATTCCTCATTGACAACTATATCTTTCTTTCAGCATCGATCTTCTCTTGCTACACGTTGACGATTCTTGGATGGTTTAGTCGGGACTCTGCTAACACCCACATCGATTCCATGGACTCGGCACCGTCAATAACTCGAGGTGGTTCCCGAGAACCTGGTTTGGACTTTGCGAATCGATCTCTAGACTCCTCATTTTCTATCCATTCCCCTTTATCCCCAATAAACCAGAACCATTCTTGTACCACTACCGTCTGTTGTGAATGGAGGTCAATTTCAGTATACATCTTTTTTCTCCAATCGCAACCATCTGGGATTGACCTTAATCCGAAACTCATTTCGACATCTGGAATTCAATCTCAATGGTCTGATTGGAGTTCTCTTGTATTGTAGCGAGAAGCCAATCCCAGTCCTGGATCCCAATCCATAAATCATTTCTTCAGACTCAAATCGAGAGATGGCTCCCCAAGGGAAGGGTAAAGGGCAGTAGCAACCCCAACCAAAGCAGGGGCAGATTCCAGATCAGAACCAGGTGAATGCTCAGTTGGTGGTTTCCATCCAAGCCATACCGCAACAACTGATGAAGCAAGCCCTAGCATAGACTACATTTTAGCATATGTTGAACGATGTAATGAACAGAACAGGAGGAGGAGGTGGAGGAGAAATACCCCGTGATGATCCAGACCAAGAAGAGAAGGCAGGGAATGGGAACCCTAAACCTACACTGAAAGATACATACAATCCTTGAAACATCTAGAGGATAGAATGGATCCACATCCCACCGATCCTTGCTCATTTCAAGCTCAAGCCCCAGTTCTATGCGCTCCTCACCTCATTTAACAGAAAAACTAACATGGAGCCATACATTCACCTACAGCATTTCTCTCGCATCTGCAGGATGACTCACTACCCTAACATCTCGTTAGGTGTAGTGAATATGATGACATTCTCCTTCATCTTGCAGAACAAGGTCCTCTATTGGATCAATCATTTGGGAAAGGTTGTGACAACCTGGGAGGAACTCAAATCTATGTTACTTCACAAATTCTACCCTCTCGGGTGGCTCTACCAGTTGCGAGCCAGGATCAGAAACTTCTCTCAAGCCACCAATGAGTCTATCCATGAAGCCTATGAGCGATTTACAGAACAGCAGGAAAAATGCCCCTACCATGAGATACCGAGGACCAGTCTGGTCCAACACTTTTTTGGGGGATTGAATGTAGAGAGCCAGCGACTAGTGGATGCTACATGTGGAGGACCACATTTTAACAAGGATGAAGATGTGGTATAGTAAATTTTCGAAGAAATGGCCAAGGGAGAGGCTGCCCTCTCTTCATCGCGCGCTTACCAGAGACAGTCGTAGGTCCTCTAGAAGTTAGTTCACATGGCAGCGTCCCGTGAGTCAGAGAGAGATGAGAGCTCCAACCTCAATATCATCGGGGGCCATCTTTCAAAGGTTGACATTATCGAGAAATGGTCACAGGATCTTGAGAAGCTTGCTGCAATCAACGGAGGACACATAATTTAGATATGTTATATCAAATCACCAAGAAGTTAGAGTTGCTGGTGAGCACCATCAGTTCCATTCAGTCGGTGACACCATCATCAGAGACTCCTGCTGAGAAGAAGGGGGAACCGTTACAGCCACATCAGCCTCAGCCGAGTCAGCAACAGCCGGCCATCTAACATGTATACTACGTGCAGGCGCCCGAGCAGGCCCCACCACAACAGCATATTGTGGTCTGCCAGCTAGACTACCTCCCATCTTTTGATCGATCATTTCCACCACCACCCCTGATCTAGGAAGTAAATGGTGTTTGAAGCAACGATGCACATCTGACCCATCCTGCAGGACAACATCATGGCCATCCACCAGCCAACCGGCCTTACCACTAACCTCAGGGTGGTCTTTATGCATAGTCCTCCCAACCTTAGCCTTAATATCAGCACCACCAATCTCAACAATATCACAATTGGAGACAATAATAGTAGTACCTTCGGTCGCAGTACCGTCGACACCTGCAATATCACTAGTATATCGTTGTACCACAACAACAATATCCTCCCCATCCTCCATACCAACCATATCAGCTTCCTCCATCTCCCTAGCATTACCAGCAGACTCCACGGCAACTTCACCATCACCAGTCACAGCGTGGTCAGCACGTTGAATCTCTTGAGGCAGCTCCCATGAACCCCAACCTAGATTGCTTGGCCCAACTAGTGAAGGGTCTAGCAGAGATGACGAAGAAGCTAGATGACTTGTTGGCCACAAAAAAGTCCTATCCCAACTAGTGAAGGGTCTAGCAGAGATGACGAAGAAGCTAGATGACCTAATGGCCACAAAAATTCCTATCCCGACCCAGGACGAAGCAAATCCTAGTAATTTTAAGAGAAAAGAGAAGGTAGAATGTGATGTCTAGTCTATGCCTGTAGAGTCAGATGATTGTAATATTGCTTTATATAATGATGTCACTTTCAGGAGCAGTAGGACCTTGCCTCCATCTGTCGCAAGCAAAGGGAAGAATAAAGCTTTGATAGGTGAATCACCATCTTCTACATTGCTAGCTACTAGTTTGGGTGAGATAGAAGAAGAATGAGGAGCCACGTCAGCAAACATCTGCCACCATCCCTACCAACAAAAAGAACAAATAAATCAAAAAAAGCAAAAAGACCAAAAAGATGATCACCGTCAAAGTGAAGTCACACCAGCCACGGAGGAGCTAACATTAGCAACCGATCCAATGCCAACCGATGAATCATAGACTGCACTTTTAGCTTGTCCACCAACTGCACATTCATCTCCAACATGTACTCCTTTTTGTGACCTGAATGTACAGAATATTGGGGACAAGAATTTTATTGTAAATAAGAGCTCTATTTATTATTTTATCTCTATAAATATTCCTTTCCAGATGCAATAGCAAAACCCAAAAAAATGTGAAAAGAAAAAGTGCATTAACTGATCCTGGAGTTGTTGATATTATTAGCAATTTAACTATTGAAATAACATTGATAAAAGCCATGGAATACATGCCCGCAGTGAAGAAGGGCTTGAAAGAGGAATGTACAAACAAGAGTCTACCGAACCATAACAACATATGCCAGCATGTTGAGAGGCATGTCCTCACCACAACCACAATTGCAGCCATCAGCAATCTCCCATAGAAGAAGTAAGACAAAGGAGAACCTTTAATCAGATGCAGGATTTTCGACCAAGTCTTCGAGCAAACCTCGCTTAACAATGATTCTTCCATCAACCTCTTGCCCTCATCATTATTGCAAGAATTCAGGCTAGGTCCACTCAAGCAGACATGCATGATTCTTCAGTTCACTGATCGATCCATCAAGCAACCCCGAGGGATTTTGGAAGACATTGTAGTAAAGGTGCAAGTGCAGTTCCCAGTTGATTTTGTAGTCCTTGATATGGACTCCCCTGCATCATTACTTCATACCCTAATTATCCTTGGATGGCCATTCTGCTCACCACAGAGGCCATAGTTGATTATGGGTATGGGAAGATCATGTTCATCTTGCGCTCGCATGAGGTTACAGTAGACATGGTCAGTGAGCCCAAGATTGTATCTGATGAAAGTCATACAACACCGCCTGAAGTATACTGTGACTTTATTGCAGATATCGGAGATACAAACTTCTCTTTGAATGACACTTGGACCCTAGAAATCCTCTCAACTGAGGAGGATTGGGAAAGCACAGTCGACACAAGCTCCTATGGCACTTGCGAGACAGAATTTGCTGATGCATCTCTTTTACTCAGATAATTCATTCCAGCCCGAACACGATGAATTCATTGCAGATCTAATCGGCACATTGTTAGTGGAGCATCTACCTGCTGAGGTGAGTAGCACTTCTGAAGCCATGTTAGATCATCTGCCTTCCAGGACAGTTTCTGAAGTGATCGAGAAGCAGACCCGATCAGAACCAGAATTAAAGCCACTTCTAGCAGGCCTTATGTATGCTTTCCTTGCGGGTGTAGAGAAGATGTGATCCATCATCATCAGTAGTAGGCTGACCCCGGATCAAGAATCTTAACTTCTCGAGGTTCTAGAAAAAATCGCAAGGCACTTGGTTGGCATGTCTAGATCTCCGCGGGATCAATCCTGCTATGTTCTCACACCATATCTACTTGGAAGAAGATGCCAAGTTGTCTCGAGAGTTCCAAAGAAGACTGAACCCAAATTTGCGGGACGTCGTCATGAAGGAAATCACAAAATGGTGTGACACAAGCCTCATTTATCCCATCTCCGATTCGAAATGGGTGAGCCTGCTACATGTAGTTCTGAAGAAATCCGAGATCACCATGGTTACCAATGACAAAGGAGAGGATATTTCTACTCGGGTATCGACATCATGGCGTGTATGTGTTGACTATCACCGCCTTAATGCAGCAACTAAGAAGGACAACTTCCCCTTGCCATTGATAAAGCATTGGAAAGACTAGCCAGCAAGGAGTTCTTCTGCTTTCTAGATGAGTACTCTGGGTACAACAAGTGGCAATCGCCTCTGAGGACCAAGAAAAGACTACCTTCACTTGGCCGTTCAGCACCTGCCCTTTTAGGAGAATGCCCTTTGGTCTGTGCAACGCACTAGCTACATTCCAAAAATGCATGCTTGCAATGTTCACTGAGATGGTTGGCAGTCTTCTGGAGGTATTAATGGACAATTTCTCTGTCTATGGTGACAACATCGATTCTTGTCTTAAGCATCTAGACAGTACTTCCGAAATGTTGTGAAGTCAATCTCGTGTTATTCTGGAAAAAGAACCACTTCATGGTCACATAAGGGATTTTGCTAGGTCATATCGTTTCCAATCCTAGCATGGAAGTCAACCCGATGAAGGTGGATGTAATTGCCAATTTAGAGCCACCTCAGACTGTCCGAAATGTGAGGTCATTCCTGGGACATGTATGTTTCTACAAGAGATTCATTAGAGATTTTAGGCGCATCGTCCAACCTCTCACAGAATTGTTATGCAAGGAGATCAAGTTTAATATTGTTAAGCAAGTTCTCCTCTCATTCAATCAGCTGAAGGAGCTACTCACTCAAGCTCCATTCCTACAGCCTCCAGATTGGTATCTCCCTTTTGAGATCATCACGGATGTGTCACACTTTGCAGTTAGGGCTATTCTAGGACAAAAGAAAGACAAAGCACCTTATGCCATTCACTATGTCAGCAAAAATCTAGATGTAGCTAGAAGAAATTATACTGTCATGGAGAAAGAATTGATGGTTGTGGTTTTCACCCTTGAGAAGTTCAGATCCGATCTTCTTGAATCAAAAGTCACCATATACATTGACCACTCTTCTATCCAATACTTACAACAGAAGAAGGGTGCCAAGCCTAGACTGATCAAATGAATCCTCCTCCCCCAATAGTTCAACTTGGAAACTAAAGACAAGCCCGGGGTTGAGAATGTGGTAGTAGATCACCTCTCCAGAATTGAGTAGCAAGAGCCTACACTAAGCAGTGCACCCATCACAGACACCTTTCCTGATGAGTATCATGGATTCACTCCCTTGGTATGCCGATATTGTGAACTACCTACTCTTCGGTGTATTTCCATAAGATTGGATGAAGATCAAGAAGGACAAGTTCTTGTCCACTATTCTTTTTTACCAAGGGGAAGACCCTCTCTTATCCAGGGAAGGAGCGGACTGCATTTGGCACAGGTCTATCCCTCAGGAGGAGCATCATAGTGTCCTCAAGAATTGTCATTCTCTCGAATCTGGTGGACACCAGTCTGGAGATAGAACGGCAACAAAAGTACTGCAGTGTGGCCTCTGATTACCTACACTATTCAAGGATGCCATAGCATATATCAAGTGATGCATTGACTATCAGAGATTGTAATGTACCCTCATGGCTAAAGATTCAACGCCCCTAAAATTCATTTAGATTGCAGATGTATTTGATGCTTTGGGCATTGATTTCATTGGACCCTTCCCCAATAGTCAGGGATACGAGCACATCCTTCTTGTCGTTGACTATGTGAGTCTCTTGGTTGAAGCTATCCCCACTAGAGCCGTAGTTAGTCGTACAGGTTGTCTCTTTATGAAATAAAACATCATGTTGTGGTTCAAAATTCTAAAGATATCGATATCAGATGGGGGTAGTCACTTCATTAACAGAGAGAAGGAGTACGACAACGAGCATCAAGTTGCATCTCCTTATCATCTCTAGACCAATGGCATGGTTGAACTATCAAACAGAGAAATCAAGACGATCCTACAGAAGCTTGTGAAGCTGGATAGGAAGAATTGGTCCCAACTCTTGGACTCAGTCCTATGGCCTTATAGAACCACTTACAAGTCTCCCGTGTGCATGTCACCCTACCGTCTTCTGTATGGAAAACCATGCCATCTGGTCGTGGAGTTAATACATAAATCATTGTGGGTAGTCAACATTTACAATTTGGACTCAATAAAAGGTGGTCAAAAAAGGAAAGTGGATTTGAATAGGGTCCTAGAATTTTGAGACTATGCATATGATAACACATTTATGTATATGGAGAAGTTAAACACCAACATGACTGGCACATCAGATGAAAGACCTTCGAGTCTTGGAAGAAAATGTGGCTATTCGATGCAAAGTTGTAGATATTCCCGGGCAAATTAAAGAGTAAATGGATAGGGCCATTTAGAGTGCAAGAAGTGTGTGATAAAAGAAGCATTGTGATATCAGAATTGTCTCTCGATGTAGAACCGTTTGTCGATTATGTCCAGTTACTGAAGCCTTACCTCGAGCATGACACTTTCATGGCCATTGTCGATTATGTCCAAGTGATATGCACTGAAGGAGCATCCACAACCTCAACAACATCGAAAGATTCAGATAATGTCACTCAAAAACCCTTCCTTTTGTTTGCTTATTTTCTTCTTTTCTTCTTTTCTTCTTTTCTTTTGTATTTTCTGTTCTATTTTTCTCTTTCATTACTTCTATACTTAGGATATTTTTCATCCTAAGTATGGGGGGATGGGTGACATAACTTGTTCATTCTCACCACCTATCTCCTCTCTTGTTGACATTCTTGTCTATACATAGGGATATATAACCCTAAGTATAGGGGGAGCCGGGTTGAATCGTTGAGTTGTTCATTCCCACTCTCAATCCTCCCTACATGTAGATATAGTCTTCTATACTTAGGATTATTTGATCCTAAGTATAGGGGGGACAGTCGACTTCTCATTCATTCGTTCCTTATTCTTTATTCGTGGTAGTATAGACTCTTATATACTTAGTACGAGTTATGTCTTCTCTTTTCTCTTCGATCTATGAGGACATACCTCAAGCTAAGTATAGGGGAATCATATATACTTTGTATAAACTTTAGCCATAACTCGTACTCTCTTATTTTAAATAAATATGGCAAAATTACTATATATATAAACATATACAATTCAATTAACAAAAAGATGCATATTATTCCTCAAACTATTTTTGTATATACCGATTAATAAATCATATAAAAATGTGTTGCAAAATGTTTGAAAAACAGTTTGAAAATTTATTTGAAAATTCTTTTGAAAACTGTTTGAAAAATATTTGTAAAATGTTTTGAACCTTTGTAAATTGTTTGATTTGCAGAAATTTCTTTTCTTTTACGAAATACAAATGTTTTGAAAAGCTACTTGCAAATGGTTTTGAAAATGGTTGCAAAAATATTTGAAAAATCTATATATACTATTCGAAAAATCTTTGCAAAATGATTTTTAAATGCATGTAAATGTTTGTAAAAGTTATTTGCAAAACATATTTTGAACTATAGTTTTTCAAAATTCATTGTAAAACCTCGTTCAAATAAGTTTGAGGAATATATACATCCTTCAAATAAATTATTTACAAATGGTACAAACGTACCTATAAAAATAACTCACATTCGATCTGTAAATCCTCCATCCTCAATTCTTTTAAGTAAAAAGAGCCACGCCCGTGTAAATATCTATGCATACTTCCTTTTTGTGCCAAAAGTCTTTTTGTTTTGAAAAATCTCTAAAAATTTTCAAAATACAAAAAATCCAAAAACATTTGCAAAAATCTTCTTCAAAATTTGCATAAAAATTTACAAAACTTTTCAAAAATCCATAATAAGTTCAAAATTAGAATATGGTATCACAAAAATATTTTCGTCCATTGTACATAGCATTCGCATTTTTTGGAATAATATAGACAATTGAACAAGTCAAAATAAAGTCCGGAGATTGGAGCTTGGAACAAACCTTAATACACCTAACTTCAGAGAACCCATTGAGGACTACAAGTGGAGATGTTTCAGGTCACCTTGACTTAATTCTTTAGGTTCCATAAGACTATGTTCATGAGTCAATTCAATGAGCTTAAATAGTATCCTTCATATCATTCGTATGACTCTTGAGACAATGACTTGACTGGAAACCTCGCACCTAGAACTTAGCTCAACTCAGATGTACTGTTGAAAAATCTTGGGGTCTAAATCGGGACGATGCATGGCCGCTTCGTCAAGGGTGGCTCAAGAACCATTCTTGCGGATTGCAGAATATCTAAAGACTAGAGATGGATTGAGACACTACTTCAGATGAGAAATGGTCTACCGACGCAACTTTTCCACAACCCCAAAACAGTGGGTGGAACAAAAGATAATAGATCCCTCGGGGCATAAAGAAGAATGTAGAAGTTGTATAAAGTTAAAGAAAATATCCAAAGAAGCCTATACAAAAATTCCACTAAAATTTGAGCTACAGAAAAATCCTGCTTCTTGGTGAAGAAACGGTTACACTGATCGACTTCACAAGGGAATGAAGACTACACTGGTCCATTCCCACTTCTCTTCCCATTCTTCTGACTTCTTTCCCCATTCGGTTGTAAAGAGCAGGAGTACCTGACCTTAGAAGGGAAAATCTGTCTACATGAGGACGTGTTACCAGAACAACAGACAACTTGATGGTTCCATCATTTTTTCTGGGAAGAGTAGAACAAATCCACACACATGGTTCTATCATTTCAAGATAGCAAGGGTACGTGACTGGGAGGATGGTGTGATTGGACTGAATGATAGGGGTATGGAATCTGAAGGTTGTTATGTCACACTTCATGACTTCAATAGGGTTTTGAACACACCTTTAATCCATAGGCTTTGTCCGAGCTCCAAACTTTGACTTTATTAAGGACTAGTTTAAAAGTCGACAACTATTCCAAGTTACTACTTTTCTTTTCTTTTTTTTCTCATTTTCTACACTTATTCCACAAGTGTTTGCTAGGGACCAGTAGAGGAAAGTATAGGGGGTGATCAATCTCCATTTCATCACTTTATTCTATCATTTTGGTCTTAAAGACCCTAGCTAATGCATGTATATAATATTATTTTGTACAAAGTAACATTCATTATTTATTCCAATTATTGTATAGAAAATATTGTTTTTTAATGCAAAAAATATAGAATAAAGGAAATAAAAGGAAACGAATAAAATGCCAAAGGTATTTTATGATCCTAAATCTCGAGACTAAGTCAAGAATTGAGTTGGTCAACAAGGAATAAAAAGGGGGAGATAAGGGCCAAATACACTAAAAACCACATTCTTTCATTCACCAATAAAGAATTTTTTAGGACCTATTTTATTCTTTAATATTTGTTCATCAAATAAATAAACAGTGTACATGCAATTTGTATATAATAATATATAGAAAATACAAAATTAATTTTGTACAAAAATAAGATAAAATATACTTTTTATACTAAAAAATCCAAAATCCCAACTTCACATACCCATATCTCCCAAATAAAAACTCAAAATGGATCAAAATCGCCTCTAATTGTATATAACTTTTAATAAGATGTTTAATGAAGGCCATTTCATATTTTTTGGAGTTAAGGTGAGAAAGTTAGGTTTTGGATCCCTATTGTACCATATAGTTGAATAAAATATTCATTTTATTTATTCTTTAGTATTTTTATTATTTTATATTTTTTGATAATTTTGTCAATATTATTTATAGTATATGTACATATTCAGAATAGAATAAAACCATAAATAAAACATAAAAATAAAATACTACACATATATACATAGATGAATATACAATACTTATATCTATATAATAGATACCTCTATTTATTAAAGTATACAAATACCATCAGAAAAATACAATAAAAATATATTTGAGTACATAAAAGTAAGTGATAAAAATATAAAATAAGGAAATAAATCAGAAAATCAAAGATACAAAATAAAAATAAAAAATAAAAACCATAGACAAATATACCTATAAATATACTCTTAAAAATTAACTTTAATAAATAAACACAAATAAATAAATAAATAAATATCATATTAAAATACTAAATAGAATAATAAATTTTTTTATTTTATAACCAAAAATTAATAAAATCATTTTTTTTAATTTTAATTAATTATTTTCAAATAAATTCAACCTTTTTATCCTGTAGCGGTCGAGGTGGACCAGTCAGAGGGTTGGGACTGTTGATCCAGGTCAACAATCCCTTCTCTCTTCCTCGAGTCGCCAGAATGTCAGACTCTCGGATTTTGGCCATTTTTCCGCTAGCGTTCATGATGCTCCGGCGAGGTGTGATGCACGATTCACGGAGACTAAACTCCCTTTATTCACGCCATAGCCAAAGATCTAATCAACTCTCCTCGATTCGATCACATGTCCTTGATCAACAAGCCCCAACCACCTTGTTTATAAATGAGGAACACGACTTCTCTTGTGCTTCTTGATCCTTCTTTGAGCCTCGAATCCCCTCATCGTGTGTACATGTGTGTTCTTGGTGACAGTTGGAGCATCCCCGAGCTTTGGGTATGCAATTTGGGAGAGGCAGAGCGATCCACGGTGGTTCTCTGGCGACCCTGCTACCTGCTTCATCACAGCTATAAGAGCTGCACAATCTTTACATTTCAATATAATTTTTGAATACGCGATTTTATTTCCATGTTAGTGTAGCCTTTAATCTGGAAGGTTTAGATGTAGCTCAAATATTTGGTTCACCGGAGCATCTAGGGCTCCAGGAATTTCACTGTGCTCTACACCCGTTCTGACCCTCATAGCATGACCATCTCATTCCCAATTGTCTTCTTCATCGAACCCATCTTGTTGCCCAAACTGATCAAGCCTCGATTAGTGAATCCATGTTCCATCTTCGTCACTTGCCGGAGCAGGTCCATCCCGCCTCATCGCACCACGATTCTCTGTAATAATAGCCCATGATCCTTTCTCTTTTCCCTGTGGTGCGTTTGCACATTTTTGCAGGACCTGGATAGGGCATGTGAGCCATTTCGAAACCCAAGAACTCAACTCCAGGTGTGTGAAGCTTTAGGCCCCATCCATTGGGGCATGGACCTTTTTAAGCCATCTCCCAATTGTGGAAAGACCAAGCAATCATGGATAGCATCTCAGCTGGCCGGGAGGAGGTCGGATCTCGGAGGAGGATCGATCTGAAGCAACCCAAAACTGAGTTCTTCGGGTGTTCATCCAGGACCCCCCAGAACCGTTTGATCAAGATCATCCCTTCAGATGCAATAGCCAACATTAAATCATAGTCTCCCTCCACCGTCAGATAAGGGGCTGGATCTAATCCCATGCTTAGATTGGCGAAGCCGTAACGGTCCATCTTGACCGTTGATTGCGGAAGTGGCGTGCATCTAGTCGTCGGCTCACGTACTTATAGGGCTAAATTGCATTTCCTTCCCTACCATTTTTTGTATTTATTTATTAGTTCTAAAAATAAAATGTATAGTGTAAATAATGTGGACATTTTGCATTGATACCCCTATATTTATTGCATATTACATGATGGTCCAAACCTTGTCACCTCATGTGTTGTCCGATGTGAGGAGGCAAAATTGCATGAATACCCTTGTAGGTCTTTGTAGTTATATTTGGTCTAAAAAAATTAATATATGTTATATATTTCTAGGAAAATTACACATGTACCCTGGTCATTTATTTTAATAGCAACTATGCCATTCCCAATTCATGTATTTTTGGTGCTTGAATTTCATTTATTAAAAATAGCACCCGTACTCTAAAAATTATGCGAAAATAGGGTTAGATGCTTGTTAGCATGACATTTACATAATATTTTTAGAAATGCATTTTGGGAAATTTAACTATTTATTAAAAATCAAATGACCATGTTTTTGTCCATGTCTAGATTTAAAATTCAAGAAAAAAATAGAAAAATATTTTGAAAAATTCCTGAAAAATGTGTTTATTTCAGCATATTTTAACTCCAGGCCAAAACTCCCTAAAAATAGAAAAATAAAAGGCATAAAATTAAAAAAACTCCAAACTCCAAATTATATTAATAATCACTAAAAATCCCAAAAAATATTTATTTTTATCTCCGAATTTTCTATATATTGTTATTTATCTATTAAAATCAATTTGGAGAATTTTATTTTCTATTTTCTATTTTTAATCTTTAATTCAATTCAGTCTATATATAAATCCCTCATTTGGGGTATTTTTTATTTTAAAGATCCATAAAATTTTAAAAATTCTAGAAAAATCATAAAAAGGTTAGAAAAATGACTAAAATCCAAAAAAACTTCATTTTCTATTTTTTGTTCATTTCTATTAGAATTTATCATTACTTTATCCTATATTGTATGTATAACCATATATATATCCATATATATATATATATAAGTATTATTATCAATATTTAATCTAAAGATATGAAAAATCTATATTTTATGTAAATGTGTGAATAATATATATACAAGTATTATTATAAATATTTAATCTAAAGATATGAAAAATCTATATTTTATGTAAATGTGTGAATAACTTATATTTACATTTTCACTTATGATAATAAACCTGTGTATATATGTATTAATTTAATATATGGACTTTATTATTCTTAAATACACCTAGACATTCATTCTTAATTTTAAAAAAAATTAAAAAAACCACCCACATAAGAATTAAAGATACACATGTATATAATATACATTGACTAGAAATAATCATAGGCTGACTAACTTGTTCTCGGTGGATCGACCACTACATGCTTGCATACAATACACTTTTGTGTTGTCAAGAATAATAAATTTTAACTCCACATTTGTGCTATTCCTTGATTAATTTATTTTTGGGTTCATTGTTTTTTGATTGGGATTCCGTGAGTGGTCACTGCATCGACTTGATTTTTTGCCTTGTGAAATTTCTAGACCCTCGCAAAATCTCCTTCATCAGGAGAGCATACATGAGAGCCACAAAAGGGTCGATGAGGAGCGAGTTTGAGAGGAGGGAACTCGATTGTTGCACATGGTAGCTTCCATAATGTTGGTGGTAGTGGGAGTGATTCTGGAGAAGCATCATTGCCACCTTCTACCAAAAAACACAAGGGGAAGAGAGTAAAACCCTTCTTGATGAGGAGCGGGTCCACGCAGAACAAGCCAAGCAAGGATCAAAGGAAGAAGATGGTGAAAGGGATGTTTACCAATGCACAGGAATGAGTAGGCAAGGCCATTAGCAAGTTCTTCTTTTCTGAGATCATTCCAGCCCACATTGCTAGTATACCTTTTTTTTTGCACGCCATTGAGGAGATCGTTGTAGTGGGAATGGGAGTGAAGGCTCCAATATCCAAGGAAATAATGAACAACTATCTTGGGCAGGAGAAGGAGGAGATGAATGAGTACATCTTCGAGTTGAGGAGGAGATGGCCAGAGTACGGGGTAACTTTGATGTGCGATGGCTAGACGAGCTACATGAGGAAGCAAATTATCAAATTCCTCGTTTACTATGATGGAAAGAAATTTTATTGAAATTCATCGATGCATCTGAACACATGAAGGTCCACAAGTACCTGTTGAAGTTGATGAAGGACATCATCAAGTATGTTGGGAAAGAGAACATTGTTTAGATTGTCATGGAAAATGGTAGCATCTTTATGAAAATTTGTGAAACAATAATGGAGTCTAGCAGGTATGGCAATTTTTGGACACCATGTGCTTCACATTGTAAAGATTTATTTCTAAAGGGATTCAGCAAAAGGAAGCTCGTCTCCAAGGTGGTGGAGCAAGCACATACGATCACCACCTTCATTTACAACAATTCCAAGTGCTGGCTTTGATGAGGAGGGCGTGCAATGGTGAGCTGGTGAGGCTAGGAATCACACTCTTTGCAATCAATTTTATATCATTGCAAAGACTCAAACAACACAAGACATGGATGAAGACCATGTGTTGCTAAAGTGAATGGTTCGAGATATCTGAAGCTCGGACCGAAGGAGGACGGAAAGTGGAGTGAATCATCAATGATCTCCACTTCTAGGATGGCATGACTTGGATCATGAATATAATGGATCTGGTTGTTTCTGCATTGCATATCGTAAATGGCAACAAGAAGCCCACCATGGGAGTGATCTACGAGGCAATGTGTTGCATGAGAGAGAAGATAAGAGAAGAAGTTGGGAGAGTATTCCAAGCATGGTTGGACATCATAGGCGAGCGATGCTCCAAGATACTCTCACATCCTCTTCTGGTATGTATAATCTAATAAATATATTTTTTTTCCATTTTTGATAGTACTTTTATGGTTTAAAATTTGAGAATTATACATGTTTGTGCCTAGCTTATTACTTCAATCCCAAGTACTAGTACAAGAATGGTCTTGGTACAAATGTTGACCTTCTAGTAATGTACAAGTTGTGGTGGAGAAGCTCGTCAAGGATGACAAGACACATGCCTCGTGCATGAATGAGGTAATTTTGATTCGTGCATGAATGAGTAACAAAATGTTCAGAAAGAACATTGTGCAACATATTGTGACTTTAAATAATTTGCAGGTTAAGTACTTTTGGGATGCCTTGAGTTCTTTCGTCAGAATTACATTGGTTAATGGACGGGGCAGTACTCTTCTTGGTAAGGACTAAGACAAAGAAGTCCATTGAGATTGTGATGTATAGCTATTTTGCTATTATTGATTTATCCCCTTTTGTATTTTCCGCAGCTGAACGGTGTTTCTATATGGGATGGAAGCTCCCAACCTACAGAAAGTGGTAGTGAAAGTATTGTCCCAAACCACATCTGTCGGTGGTTGTGAGAGGAACTAGAGATCATTCAACATGATCCATTCGAATAGAATTGGAACAAATTGGGAGAACATAGGCTACATAATTGTGTCTTTGTGCACTATAACTTGAGGTTGAAGATGAAACATGCAAGGAAGGGGCGGGACAAAGAGGACTATACATACCTCATCGATCTTGCTTACATTTTCAAGATGCGTCGTGACGATGCAAATGAAGATGTTCTGTAGAGGTGGCCGGATTCCAATGGTGCTCCACTACTTGATCAACTAGGAGGCAGGCCGAATCAGAATATTAGCCCACAAATGGGAGCAGATATTGGTGACTACATGGCCAGATCTGGGCGAATCATGGACCCTCTTGGAGGGGTGGAGTTGATGCAGTTGTGGACGACATTCTTTCCACTGGGTCAAAATCCAAATCCAGTGGAATTGATGATGATGATGATGACTATGATGATAATGTTGTTGTTGGTGGTCGTGGTGGATCAGGTGATTGGGAGACATATTGAGGGGGGTCAGGGTCACCAGGGGTGGCCATGAACCACATGATCATACAAGATTCGAGGAAGGGCAAGAATACATGGAGCAACAAGGAAACGAACATGGGCAGTTTGTCCCAAGTCTGAGTCTAGAACCTATGGATAACAATGCATATGGACGACGTAGACATCATCCTATGGATAGTTACATGGACAATATGATATCATATGTAGGTTCGTTGAGCTGCATGGACATTGACAGCCCATACCGTGGAGGAACACCAAGTCCCTTGGGCGGATATGTATCTTCACAAGACGAGAGATCATTTGGCATCTTCCCTGAATATTTTAATGATCCTCCTCCTAGACCTCATCCTCATATACATGTTCCTCCTCGTAGACCTCCTCCTCAGACGTATAGTCCTCCATCATATGGATATGGTTACAGTAGTAATGGAGGATATAACAGTTACAACAGTGAGAACTACCAAGGTAGCCAACCCAAGTTGAGCCAGGGTAGCTTCTTTGGTTGTGACAGTTTTTTTTCTTCCCTGAGTATGAGAATGTGCCTCCTCCTCCGAGTCCTCCTCCACAGAGATCTTATCCTACTCCATCATCTTCAACCCGATGATCTCAAGACAGTACATCGCAGCCTCGTCGTCCACCTCGTGATACCAGATCTAGTGCTTCTTATCTTTGTCTCGGGATACTCATGGGGATCGATGACCATCAATACATGCAGTATGTCATGGATTACAAGGCCATGTACTCGTACATGACATGGGAAAACTACTACGAGTTCATTAAGTCCGCAATCCACTATGAGAGACAATAGGGCAGGGGGCCGATTCAGATCATTTGCGAAACTCTTGGTTCTAGGTAATATCTTTTACAACATTGCAATAATTTACATTTTTTCATTTATTTTTGTGAATAGATAAATATTTATACCAACGAAACATTGTCTCATTAATTATTAAGTACATTTTTTGAATCAAGTCAAATGACTCATCTCAATGACATTCAGTATGTGCCTGATATGAATGATATGTATGATGTAAGGATTATAGATGATCTATATGTGTCATCTAAGTGTATATTTGCAAGTTATTTAATGTTATAAGAACATGAATGGAATCCATTTCCAAGATCTATAAGTCAGAATCAACATTAACAACGATATATTCGGTATGACCGATATGTGCCATATGTGGGCTATAAATGATCGATATGTGTGATATAAGCATGTATTTGTAGGTTATTTGTTGTTTTACTATCTTGGATGATCTTAATTTCTAAAAGAAACGGCAAAAATGGCTTTTTGAGCCATTTCTGACATTTCCACTGATATCGTCGATATATTGTTGATATATTCCGATATATCATTTTTAAGGCAGACAGATACGATATCCATATCGATATGGCCTTCTATGAGTCACATATCCTTGGAGCTTGACCAATGTAGCCAAGTCTCCAGCTGCAGGCTTCCTTGGTATGAGACTTTAAAACATATATGCCTTTCTTATTCATATTTTTCTCCGACGGAATTTTTTTATTTATTTACTTTTTGCTCATCTAATTTTTTTGAAGATTTTCTACTTTTTTTGAACATATATACAAATGTGCAGCATGTGCATATGGAGATTTCCTTCTTGAGCAAATAGACTATTCCTCTTTTGAAGTATTATTGTAACCCACAACATCCCGTCGTTAGACATCAGCACCACTAGACTAGGTTGTGACACACTGACCACTTATTGTGAATGTGAATGTTTCCACTCATGTGTTTCCCCAAGCTAAAGGATTATGACTCCTCATCACCTCATCTGTGCTGAGCTACATGTAGAGTGCTTTTCCAAGTTAAGCCATTCTCTAAAAGGTTCATGCTTGTGCTGTGAAATATTCTACTTAGATCAATTAGGATGACATGTGAACATAGTTTGGTGGACTCAAAGAATTAAGTCGCTATGACCTGAAAAGTCCCAACACAAGTACATATAAGATTCCTTTTGAAATTAAGTGAATTAAGGTCTCAAACAAGCTCCATTCTTTGATTTTATTCCAAACTAGTTTAATCATCAGATTCATTATGAAAAATGCAAATGCATATGCAAGACAATCATACTTTTGTCAAAGAAAATGAAAGAAGAGGAAAGAAGAAACCTATTTAAAAAAAAGGTTTTTAGAGAGCCTTTGCAAATTTTTTATAGATTTTATCTTTTTCAATTTTTATGTTATTTTTAATAGAGTTAGCGGATCAGATCTATTTATAAGGATTTTTACATGTTTTAAAAAGAATTTTATATAAAAAATGATTACACGTTTTATGCAAGATTTCACAAAAACAATTTTTATTTATAAGTTTTATGTACAAATTTTACTATAGATTTTATCTACAAAAGAATTATATATATATATATTAATTACAACTTTATACAAAGATTTTATTTACAAATTTTTAGTATAAATAACAAATAATTACAATTTTAAAAATACATGGATTTTACAAGTTTACAAATAATTTATATACCCATGACTTATATCCCACATCACAAAGTATTTTACAAAACCTTTACAAACTATTTTATAAAAGTTTACAAAATATTTACAAAAAAATTATGAATAGTTTAGAAAACCTTTTTACAATCTATTTACAAAGCTTTTCAAATCATTTTACAATAGGATTTCAAAACTAATTTTACAAACTTTTTATAAATCAATTATTAAACAATTTTATATATAGATTTTTGCAAATATTTTATTTCCTAATATTTTACAAACATTTCAACAATATACATAATTTTGATACAAAATAATTTACAAATAGTTTAAACAAAACAATTTTACAAATGTTTTATAAAAAATTTATACAATAATAATTTATGAAGGTTTTTACAAAAAATACAAATAATTATAAAAACCATTTTCAGAAAACATGTAAAAAATTCCACAAAATGTCTTACATTTTTTACAAAAAAATTACAAAAGCGATTACAAACAATTTTTACAAACATTTTACAAATTATTATTCAAAACATTTATATTCCAGTTTTAGCCATATTATTAACACAAAAGTATGAGTTATTGTTAAAGTATATATACAATATATACGACACACCCCTATACTTAGTTCGAACTATGCCGTCATGACGACAAAGAAGTAACTAAGGAAGACATAACTTGTGCTAAGTATAGAAAAGTGAAAAGACTCCTATGCTACAATGACTCAAAGAATAAAAAAATAAAATGGAAAGAAGTTGGCGATCCAGCCTATACTTAGGATTAAATAATTCTAAATATAGAAGAATGTACAAGTGGAGAAGATCGAGGAAGAGAATGTACAAGAAATCAATGACTTGATGTGTCCCTCCCATACTTAGGGTAAAATATCCCAAAATATTGAAGAGAAAATCAATAACTGAGGGACAAGTGAGAGAATAATCAAAGAAATAAAAAACAGATATTACCTCCTCTATATAGGGTCGGATGTCCCTAATTATATGAAAACAAATAGAGGTAATAGAACAAATTGAAATATGAACAACACAGGTTTAACACCTCCTTATACTTAGGATAAAGTGCATACTAAGTATAGCAAAAATCCTAAGTGCAACTTGGGGTGTTAAACAAAAACGGAAGAAAGAAAGAAAATAAAGAAAACACATATATACAAAGAGAAAAGAATGAACAACTCAATGAGAACTGTACAAGATCAAGAAAATCAAAGATTGGTCTTCTTGTGCAACCGAGGAATGATAGAATGTACAAGAGAAAGGTCGACATCAAGGTCATCCTCAGAGATATCCATATCTGAATCAGAGAATCCCTGACCTGCGTCAAGTGGTGAGGAGCAGCCCAGATGGCCAAAAAGATGTACAAACTGACCTCCGAAAGTTGTACTGCGGTCTCTGAATCACTGTCAACATTGACATTGGCATAAGAAGATGAAGAATCATCATCTAACAGTGTATCATCAACTTTGTGTTATTGAAGAGACCTCGATGGCATGCCTGAAATAGATGTGATGTAGAGGTCCAACTCTGTTGCAATATGATCTATATCCTCATCAACATAGCCATTATCTGATCTACATGAAAAGAAGGCTCAACGTTCTCACAATTAAAAGGCTAAACCAAAGGATCTACAACTGAACCAAGTACAGTGTTTGAAATACGTGCCACCAACGGTTTTGTCTCAATGATGTATATACTACGAATCTCATAAATACAATCGCTGGGATTTGGAGATCAAGCCAGTGAGAGAGCTTCCCCTTCCACATCATCTTCTTAACCATCAGTGTAGAGACCCAGTGTAGTGATGAATCCACATTTCATCATCTTTATTCTATCATTTTGGCCTCAAAAACCCTGGCAAATGCGTGTAAATGTCATTAATTCCAGCATCTTAGCATTCATGCATATGCATGCAAATAGTGTATAAAATATTGTAATTAAAGCCAAAATTATAGAATAAATAAAAGAAAAAAAAAGAATATAATATTGTAAATATTTTATGACCCGAAACCCTGAGACCTAGGCATCTCCATGAATAGGTCGACAAGGAATAAAGTAGGGGGAGATAAGGGCCAAAATACAGCAAAAATACCTTTTATTTTATCCATTCTTTATTCATTTTGGGACCTATTTTTGGTTCCACTTTTTACACCTCAAATAAAGAAACTTTATGCATGAAAGTTGTAGATAATTAAATAAATAAAAATACAAAATTGATTTCACTTAAAAATAATATACAGATAAAAGGTTATGGTCTGAATAAAAATCCAGAATCCCAACTTCACAGACCTGTATCTCACAAATGAAAACTCCAAATGCATCAAACTCACCTTTAATTGTATATAGTTTAAAATAAGCTATTTAATGGCGGTGGTTTCTCATTTGGCGGACCTACGGTTTGAAAGTTGAGCTTTGGACCCCTATTGTATACTTATATAGATTAAAATAATCAAATTATTATTTATTCATTATTTTTATATTTTTATAATTTTTTAAATATTACTTATAATATATTTTATATTTAAATCAGAATAAATACAATAAAGAAACATAAAAATAAAATACCTGTAGATAATACATAGGTATAAGACCTACAAGTACACCTATATAAACCATATTTTTATTTTATTAAGTGTATAAAATACATCAGAAAAATAAAATAAAAAATATAATTAAGTGTATAAAAGTATTCTACAAATTTATAAAATAATAAACAAAAATAAATAAATTAAATTTACAAAATAAAAATAAAATAATAAAATATACAGATAATGTACCTATAAAGGGTATAAAAGGTAACTTATAAAATTATAACTTATAAAAATAATTAAAAAACACCATAAAATAATTTTAAAAATAACAAATATTTTTCATTTAAGAACCTAAAAATAATAAAGTCATTTACTATTTTAATTTGAATTTACAAGTATTTTTCAGGGGTTTTTCCTGTGGTCCACGTGGACCAACCGGGGGCAGTCGTCGTTGACCCAGGTCAACTGTCTGCCCTTCCCCCCTGTAGCATGTCACAACCTCGTTTCCAACCCTTTTTCTCGATTTTTTCAAGGGTCATCCTTACACCATCTCGGGTATCATTCTTCACAACTTTTATTCCTCGATCAATGGTCACCCACGCCCTAGTGATACCTCAATAAACGGATTGACGGGAGAACCGCTACGCCTCATTCTTCCCCACCTGTCCGTCAACCCTACTTATACAACCCTCAATTTTCCCTTCAATTTTTGAACCCCATTTTGTCCCGACCTTCTCCTTCTTTCGTGTGCTTTTGCGACCTGGAGGTGACAGCTCCAGATTCAGCTGACCAAGGAGGAGTTTGGACGTGGATTTGGGCGAGTTCCACACCTCCGGCGAGCCCCACCGGTGAGGGACTTTCGACCTCAGGCCCAGTCCTTTGAGGTGCTTATTTCTCTCTTTTTTCTTTGCTCTTTTGTTCAGCATAGTCGTAGGAATCCATAGCCACCTTTATCCCCGTCATCCATCAATCGATATCCTCGCCGGAGCTTGCTCCGACCAGGCTTCACATCCCCGTTCCCCGCTTCCATTCGCTTTGCCAACCGTCGAGGCATTTTCCCCTTGACGATGTTACCCCTTTTTGCAGGTCAGGAGTCAAAGAAGAGCTCAGACGCTCGTTTTGAGCACTTGTCGGAGGCACCTGGAGTCCCCAAACTCCGCCGTCACCGTGCGAGAGCTCCGGCCATCGTCGGACCTTTTTGGAGCTGCCAACATCGAGAGGAGGACCACAGGAGCTCGTCGGCCCATTTTGAGAGCTTCGGACACCACGGAGGAGGAGGAGCAAGGCCGGGGAAGTTCGCCGGCAGGGCCTTCTTCCCCGTTCTTTGTCTTCATCTTCTGGCCGTCAGATCAAGGGCCCTCGCCCAGGCGAGCAGCAGCCGTCGGATCGTTAATGCTACCAACCGTCAGATCGTCCACAGATCTTTTAATCTCAGCTGTAGGGAGTCAAACCGTCATCGCACGATCCAGAGCCGACACGTGTATAAGTGAACTCATCACCGTCGTTGGATCGCGCCCCTTCGTAGGTATTTTGCATACTTCACCTATGATATTTTTGTATTTATTAAATAGAATTCAAACTTTCATCTGGCGTTAAATAAGCTTTGTAATATTTAGACGTAGACCCCTGAACTTCTCAGTATTCGCAAAAAGGTCCTCTGCCACGTCACCTCACGTGCCTGTACGCGTGAGGTGAAGGGCATTTTGCGAGGGACCCCCCTTAGGATTTTCTTATTGCATCCTAGTCTAGAAACTTCTATATGCAGTGTAATATTTTTGTGTATTTTGCATCAAGGCCCCCGTCTTTTTGAAATATTGCATACAGGTCCTTACCAGGTGCGTGCTAGTCACGCGCTTGGTTGGGTAATTTGCAGACGCACCCCTTCGGGTCTTGATATTTGTATTAAGTCCATTAACTGCAATATTTACTTATATATTTTGTGTGAAAATTGTAGTATGGCCCTGGAACTTTTGTCTATTTACGTTTATAACCTTGCCTGCCTGTAGTTTCTCTTTGTTGTTTCTATTTATTGCATGCATCTATAAATCTTTAAAAAATCTACAAAAATTTGCATAGGCTCCTGTTTGCTTGATCATTCACGCCATATTTTTGTGTTTTATTTTTATTGCATTTTAATATTTATTAAAAATAAAAAATATGCATTTTCAGCATTGTTTGCATTAGAAAATCCATAAAAATTAGTAAACCTTTTTGAAAAATTCCAAAAAATTACATTTTATGTATTTTAGTATCCTTTAGTGTCAGTCCAAAAATATTAAAAATTTCAAAACAAAAACCATTAAAATTAGAAAATCCCTAAAAATTTTTTAAAAATCTAAAAAATTCTAGAAAAATCCAAAAAATACAAAATCAGTTTTTGTAGCTTCTTTATTTTATTACCTTTATTTTAAAATTAGTTTGAGGAATTTTGGGTACTTTTTAATATTTTTAACCCTCATTTTAATTTCGGCCAGCATTGTTACTCACTGTTTTCTAGTATTTTGACATTTAAAATTACCAAAAATATTCTGAAAAATCCCCAAAAATCACAAAAATAGTAGAAAAATATAAAAAGACCAAAAACATTTTATTTCCTAATTTTTGACTATTTTTCTCTATTTTTATAAATATCTTATCCCCTCTTTTCTTATATTATATATATATTCCAGTTATTGAAAAAGAAAATTAAAAAAATATAAAATATAAAAAGAAAATATAAAATCAGTAAATTAAAAATCAAAATACAAAAACATAAAATTAAAAAAATTAAATAAAAAATTGAAAATTAAAAACCCACAAAACTTTTGCATACTTGTAGACACACATCACAATCACATTTTTGGCACTTTGCTTGATCTATCCTGCTTGCTCCCTGTGTTTGACACTCTACATACTTACACTATACACATATTTGTAGAGTTAAAATAAATTTGACTCCACATTTATTCTTCTCATTGTTTGATTTATATTGTGGGTTCATTGTTGACTTTGATCGGGATTCATTGAGGGTTGCCGCAGCGACACTGTTGTCTCCGCCTTGTGTGAGACATTTAGACCCCGTGATTTTCGGTCGAATCAAATGGCGCCGTTGTCGGGGAGCAACAGCGTATAGGTCTTGTTTTTGAGTGATTGTATTTATTTGTCTACATCATTGCTTCATTTGATCTCTCTACTTTTGATATATCTTATTTAGATATCTGACCATTGTCTTTCTTGTCTTCTTGCGAGGGATCGCGGATCGAGGAGGATCGCCTAGGGGATCATGTGCAACCTTGGAATGCGGAGTCGGCTATTCTAGCCTAGCCGGCAGGAGAGAGCAGGAGGAGTGAGAGAAAGGATAGTTAGTAGTTTGTACTGTTTGTGAGAGAGAGACCATTCATTTAATTTGTAATAATACAGGTACTTGGACTTCGGACACTCGGGCCTAATTTCCAGGTGTTTATACACCTGGGGGCTCATCGCGTTTTTACCGCTGTCATTTTTCGGTTTTGATTTATTTTTCTTTTCTTTTGTGGAATGAGCCCTTAGCCTTTAGTATTTAGTTGATCGAGTTGATTAAGTCCAAACACCCTAATAACCATTGCATGTAACTATAGTGCATTTTGGACTTAGTTTAAATTAAACAGTCGCATCATCATCTTCAAATTGTCGCGCCGCGAGCCCACCCTACCAAGCGCTGCTCCTGAACTCGATGTGTCGAGAGGAGGAGGGGTGAGCCTAGACCAGACTCTTGGATTGAGGATCGTTGACCGACTTGTGGTTATTCATGCTAGCAATTGCTTGCTTAGGACGATTTCTGTGTGCATATTGGCATATAGATTAGGTTTAAAAATTCCCGCGTTGCATCCTGCATGAAGAGAGCTGGAGTCACTGTAAGTCTTTCTACTTGAGCATTCATCATTTCGGCACAAAGGTGAGATTTCCATCTTGGTGCCAACTTGCATAGCTTTTCCGACTCTTCTCCCTCTGTTTTTGGATCAAGTAGGAATCAAAGAAAATACAAAACCGTTAGGCGCTTGTTTGAATTGACTCAAAGCAAGTGATAACACCAAAAAAAATTAAAGAAGGGACTGTTAAAGAAAACTTGACCTAAATAAAATTGGATAGTTGGATTCATTACTTGGGGTGCGTAATACCCTCACTTGTATTCAGGTTGCAAGGGAAGGTCTCCTTCCAAGTGAGCGGAGCGGCTTCGTAAGGATTAGAGCCCAAAACCCAGTCTATGACTGCCTTGTGTATCGCCTGGATTTCTGAAGTATTGGCGCTACTATCATACGTAGACGAGTAGGGCTTGGCCACCATTGATGACTCTCTATTGTGTAGAGCATCGATCTTGTCCGAAGTATCGAGCATAGGCCACGCCTTTAGGGGGTGTCTGTCTCATCGTCTTACGTCCGAGTAGGATCTTGCACGCTCACGGGTGATTCCGTTGCGAGCGAGATCCGAAGTATCGGTTTCGCCTGTCAGCTTCCTCCCTATTTTCTTTGGCTGAGTAGGGATCCTGGAAGGGTTACAAGGTCCTTAAAAAGCGCAGGCTACAGGTTACACAGGAGGAGGACAAGTACGGGAATGCTTTTCCGGCAGTACTCTCTCTCCTATAGGCGTAGCACTCTAAGGACTCGTTCAAAGATAATTTCCTGAATTCAATCTAAAAACTACAAAGATAAAAACCGAACCTTCACTGTTGCACGTGTTGAGTTGGTGAACCCCTTGTTATGTGTTTGATTTGCTAGTTGGATTTAGGTCAAGATCAAAAACACCGCACAATTGTGCGCAATTTTGCTTCCCTTCCGTGCTTCTTCATTTCTCAACTTTGCTCTTCTCAATAATCACGATGATGGGAAGGAGGTCTCTTAGGCCTACTTTGGCGGCCGCTATCCAGCACTCCTCCCTATTCATCTAGGACAACCTCAGGGAGTCCAGACCCACTCTCCGAGCATGAGTTCACTTCCACCCTGTTCCCCCTCGACCACCCTTCGCTTTCCATCAGTCCAAGAGTTTCAGAGTTTAGTGCATCACAGAGCTCAGATCATTTGACGGCATCTGAGATGGGTTCTTTTCCCTTTTCAGAGAATCCAGCCATGGCAGACAGAGGAGAACACCCAGATGATCATGAGCACCCTCTATTTCTGTTTGACCAAGCTGTCATCAACAATTCCTTGTTAGCATCGTTGGAGACTATGTAGAGACAGATCCGAGACTAGGGAGTCTTCATGGGTGACCTCATGAGGGAAATTGCACAGATGCGAGAGGGAAGACCTGAGGGCGGTGGAGGTGATTGAAGGATATGGTTAGATCCTCAAGCGCATCATGGAAGCGTGAGCGTCGTATTGAATACGACGAAGAGCGACTAGTCGCACTAGTTGCTCGATGCAGCGTAATTTAAAAAATTTTCTTACGACGAAACCACATGATCCAAGAACACTTCTCGGATCATTTCGTCTAAACCACAAAAAAGTAATAGGATTACCTCTTGAAGCGTGGTTGCGATCGAGTCTCTAAACGAAGAGACCTCCTGTCTCAAGTCCGATCCGACGGAGGAGACGCTTGCGAGCGCGGGGATGAACCGCGTGCTTCTCGCAATCCATGTTGATGATCCAAGCGGCGGATCTCCTGATCTCGACACACGAGATCCTATGTCTTCTTCACGAGTGAGGCGCACCGAAGGAGACAGAGATCCACGAGCAGAAGAACGGGCATCATAACGACGATGCTGCGGCGATGGAGAACCTCTCTTAGGTCGTCCATGGTGGACGACCACATGAGAGGGAGAGAGGGCTGTCGAGTAGAGAGAAAAGAGAGAGAGATGCTTCTCAAGCATTGTGTGTAAAATAGAGAGCATGGTATGCCTCTCTATTTATAGGGTTTTGGGATCCATGGATCTCAATCCATGTGACATATAAAATCAATGGATGAGATTGATTTATGTCAATCCAATGGTCAAGATTATTGTTGGTAAAAACCAACAACTTGTGATTTAATTTTGATAAAATATATTTGATAAATCAAATAAATATTAATACCAAATTAAATCAATCAAATAAGGAGAGAAAATACAAAGGAGATCAACCTTCCCCTTTAGAGGGCAATCTCATGGATTCCCATGAGATTGCACATCTCCTTGATTTTCTCTCTACTTATTTTCCAACAACTATTTGTTGGGATTTTTATTCACCAAAATAATTCTCAATTAAATTTGGGAATATTGCAATCTTGACATTGGAATATTGTGAATCATATTCACAACCCAAAACAAGATGTAATTTACATTTTCAATTAATTAGACAATGTGTATCCAATACACATTAATAATTAATCTACTAATATAAGTTATATTTACCTCTCTCTAATACATTATAAATCGCATTTATAATATATTATGAATAATTGGATATTACTATCCGCATTATTATTATCCATAATAATTAAATCACATTTAGTTATATTGGATAACTTATTCTCATGTGCTTAAATAATATGAATCACATTCATATTATTTACATCTTTGATAATCAAATCACATTTAATTATCTAAGATAACTCTCCTTATAATATGAATCAAATTCATATTATTCATGATAATTAAATCACATTTAATTATCCATTTTCTCAATGCTCGGATACATATATAACCAATAGAATTATCCATGAACTCTTTCAAGGATAATGCGCTTTCTCCGCGAATACTTGGAGATAAGGACAGGGCGATTGTATTGTTCCATGTATAGTGACATGGATATTGAGATCACATCTCAAATCCAGATCTCGGGCCTCCCATAGATGCTTGATTAAATCAAGACCGTAAATCTAATCTTCTCATTGAATCTGAATCACATTCAGATCAATGTCTAACATTTGGACTAAGATCAGATTACTTCTCTACTGAGAGGAGTCACTAAAATCCAAACCCGTTTCATCACTCCCTAGGAATGGAAGCGTCATGGTTATACAATCGTTTATGATCACATCACCCTCAGGTATTCCTAATACCTGTACATCCTGCATACTGGAAGACTCAGAATAAACCCGAAGTATTAGATCAACTTTATACTGTCTGCTTCAGGGTTTTATCAGTAAGTTTCTCATTCGATCATTGGGAGTCGGTATCGATCATATACTTTCCAAAAGCATATATCATACCTAGGTCTTGATCATATACTTTCCAAAAGTATATATTAAACCTACAAATTCAGTCAAGCTTCCAAAGTGAGACGACCATGCGCATGGAATTTGATTCTTCCCAATATCTCATGAGTGAGCTCATGTCTTCCGGTTCAGTAACTGAACCTGTATGATCCCTTTGAGAGATCATATTACTCATATGCCCTTATATGCACACCAGCGCGCCGGTGTATAGACCTTGATTAGGTCATCAACCTATTGGTCTGCCAAATGTACATACTCAGACATATAGTAACACATCTATCTCCGGTCAGAGAATGTGTGCCTATATCATGACAGCATATGATATAGAACTTTGGTTATCTCGATCTCGTTAAGTCAACTCTTTGACCTAACTCATCTGACACCTCCGAATCTCTATTCCTATGCAGAGGACCTGCATCAAGAGGTCGGTCAGATATCAGCCTAAATGAGATAGGATTGCCATCTCCTACTCAGGCTGGAGATCATCTCTTAACAATCATTTGACGGTGCTCGATGAGTCCTCAATCTCACTCATTAGATATTCATCAAAGCACCAGCCTTTATGATTCAATAATTGAATCAACAGCTGTATGATCATCAAGATGGCCATAGTACATAACCCTAATTGTACTAAGGGACCTATTATGAAAATTATGTATTCTTTATTTCAGATTAAGGAGTGATTTGCAATAACATTTATTGCATAATGGCTCGCCGTGGGCTCGCATGTCCAACAATCTCCCACTAGCCAAAAGAGCCATTAATGGGCTAATCATTTAAACCCACACTCATGTGACAATCATAGGCTATTTAGAAAATAGCTAGGTAAGGTGATCAGTCACTCTGTTCCCAAGAGACTACGCCAAGTCCTTTTACATCACTTGCATATCTCCCAGTTACAGTGCTTGCATCCAATGCGAATGTTGCATCCTATGCAACCAATACTCAATTTTGTCGGTTGTAGTGTCCTTGACACTACATCTTATTAATTATCATAATCAGTATTCCCATAATCCTTATTAGAATACCTTCACTCCTGGAGATCTCTATCTCATAAGGTATCTACAGTTAAGACCCTTGTAGATCACTATCTACAAGGTTTTAAACTTTTGAAGATAAGACTTTGAGATCACTATCTCTAAGTTTCATCATCTTTGAAGATATTGTTATTACTGCAACTAAGTTTTTTATTTCCAGAGTAGGATTAGTAACAGATTACTACTCCCACTGCATGGTAGACATCTGGTTATTGTACACATCTAGCATACACTTCAGCTTCTCGTAACTGATGCACAAGTGCAAGCAGTTTTAGCATTCACTTCCTCAACTCTTTGAGGTGGTATCCCTTTAGATATTTCACTACCACATCTTAAGGGAAGGAAGCTTTTCTTGGAATTGTCCAAAAAATGGAATAATTCCAAGGTGTACTACTAATGCGACAGTCCCAATACCCTCTTCTCTTTGCTTCTGAATGACTTCAGAATTAAGATCTAAGAGGTATCCTTGAAATCGTATCTCAAGGTATGGAACAACCAAATTATAAAACACTTATTATTATTCTTATATCATTCTAAATGATTAGAATAATATCTACATTTAGCACGATGAACACAATGGCACTCCCACTAAGCTTCACATGGTTCATCAAGATTTTATCTGAAATCACAACATTTATAATTTCATCAAATCTTATGTTCCAACTACAAGAAACTTATTGGAGTCCAAAGATGGAGTTCTTCAGCTAGCACACCTTGCTTTCCTCAACCATGAAGCCCTAGGGCTACTTCATATGAATATCCTCAGAGAGGTATTCATAGAGGAATGCAATCTTGACTCACATCATGAGGATGTCATAGTCAAGTTGTGTAGCTATAGTTAGCAATATTCTGATGAGTTAAAGCAAGGTCACTGGAGAGCAAGTCTCATCGTAAGCGATGTCTTCTCTTCGGTGTGTAGCTCATGGCTACGAACCGTGCTTTGAAAGTCTATACCTTCTCATCAGGTTCCCTCTTTCTCTTGAAGATCCATTTATATCTTAATGGGTCTGACCCATATAGGTGGATCCTCGAGGGTCTATATACAACACTTGTATATGAAGCCTACATTAGACTTTTATTGCTAACATCCATCTTTCCATGTCATGATCCTCAGGAGCTTCATCACATGAAGTCCGATCATTTTCAGATGGAATACATCCTCAAACTTATTTGAAGAAGTATTAGTGTTTCATCTTCAATTATTCTTTTAGTTTCCGATTCCAGGAGCCTCATTATCTTCTCAAGATTAAATGAGTTCCTTTATTTCATTTTCATCTTGATTCTCAAGAGAGTCGTCCTATAAGAATTATATTCTCAAAGATGAGATCTTTTAAGAATCTCAAGGTCATGAAGTAGGTATCCAATACCATCCTTTATTTTCCTAATGAAGTAGCACTCTTTGGTGCTAGATTCCAGCTTACTAGCTTGGAACCTTATTAAATATATATAATGTAGTCTCTACCACATATACATATACCTGGAAACTAAGAGATAATTATGCTAAGATTTATCATTGATCAAATCATGTCACACATGATTAATTGCATCTCCTTACAACTCTATTGAGTTAAGGTTCATTAGGAGGGGTGAGATAGAAATGATATTCATATCTCTATAAGGTATTCCTTGAATTCATCTAATAGGTACAATCTACCTTGGTTAGATCAAATTCATTTCATCTTCCTTCAAACTTTGGTTCTAAACCAAAATTGTGAAATCTTTGAACATTTCAAAGTTTTCTAAGGTGAAGAGAAGAAATTTCATATCATACATAATCATCAATAGATATCACATATCCATAATGTTTACTATGATATAGATGATTCTCATACATCGATATGTATAAGATCCTGAATACCTTGACATCTTACATCTTTCCCAAAGAAAGGTGTATTGGACATTTTTCTTTGAATACAATATTCATAAGTATGTAAGATTTGAATCTTTAGACAATCTAAAGTTTCATGTCTTACTAGTCCATTGATCTCATCAACAGACATATGTCCAAAACTTGATGCCAGATCATTGTCAAATGATCTTTATCCTCCTATTGATCTTTAAAGGTTTAATTTTCACTATTAGAAATCTTAATGAACCATTCATTGATTTTCTAATTTAGTAGAGTCCACTAAATTTTAGATTACTATCTGAATTATCTCCATCATAACTCTTTATGATAGATTTATTACAGAATTCATGTTTATATCCAACAATTAGAAATAAACAATGAGTGTATTCTAATATCTAGGTCATAGAGACATTCTCTAAGACTAAGGGCTCCCACTGAGAATATGAAGTCTATTGATCCAATGGAAATTGTTGCAACACTTGCATCACTTTCAACATGGATGACCAATAACTCTTAAGATCAAATTTCTAATATTCTAATACATATGCAACCAATTGCAAGTGTTATTAGAAGATTGAGATACAATTATTAGACTTTATCTTATCAAATAAGTAAGCCAATTTTAATGATTATATGTAGATTAATTTGATGCACTATCTGATTCCTTCTCTAAGGATTCCAGATAGATTTGATAGTCATACTATCAACACATCAACTTATTGCAGTATTGGCATTCATCCGACTCTTTGGATGTCATATGGAAGTCACAGAACTACAGTCAACTCTTTGATTATACTTCTTGCTTGGGTCCAACCCATGCTTCCACTGCGCTCCCTTTATCTATAAACAACCATTGCTTAAGACTAAGGACCTCTTATGTTAAATTCAAAATAATTTAATGTAAGAGCATTTCGACATTTATACATGCTTCACCCAATTCATACAATATGAATATTATGAAGCTTCAGGAATGACTAGAGTATAGACAGTAGAATGATGACACTCATCAACTACATCCATCTAAACTCTTAAACATAGGTTCAGGTAGGTACTCAAACAATTTGAATACATCATCTCTTATAGAGCTACCATTCTACATGATGCAGAGAACCATGTCATTCATGATTAAATGTTGAGAGCACATATGTATGCCAGAATATCTTTATTGATTTTATAAGGATTAGTTTGACAATTGCGATCATCATCAACATGTTACTTCCAAAGCACATTTGATGATTTCAAGACTATAGAAACATACAAACCCTAGGTTTGAAGTCCTACTATCTATTTAATTATCATTCCTCATTATTATGAGGAAACTTGCATACTGCAACCACATAATTATGTGTCCAACTGCAAGTACAATATCTGGATCATGAGTCCAATCCATGATATTTTACTGGTTATTATTGAGTATAGAATTGAATGGGTTTAATGATGGATTATCTGAAATAAGAAATTTTCATGAGTGTATATATTTATATATATATACATATTATACTTTGATTTAGGAGTTTTTATATCAAAGTTGTCTTGCCTTATCAACACTGAAAGTTCATTCCCTTAATCACTTTCAATGTATACTTACCATCATATCTCAGCAAGATCTGGGATCTCCTTCCTTATCTTTGTTACATCCCAATAATATGAGAAACTGCAACTCGGATAAAAAGAAGCGGGAACACATTCCGCCTTGCAAGTCCAACTTGCATTTCCCAATTCGGTCTTTAACACCCGGGCCCACCACCCCTAAGGTGATGTTGACCTGTCGTTAATTGAACCAACCGTCAACAGGAATAGAACTCGCTATGCGCAATCCAATATCGCCCCAATAATATGAGGATCCGATATTGGGGTCACTACGCATACGGCCTTACTCTTTCGAGAAGCAAAGAGTCCGATCCAGATGCGCTTGTATATAGGAGCTGCCACTACGTACAGGCGTCTCCTATATACAATCCCTGGCGACGAAAACCCTTCGCCTTGACGGGAGACCATGGATGTCACTTATGTGATCCTCCATATCTTATTCAAATTTAATTAATTACTATGAATCACATTCATACAATTAATTCTTCCAAGAGAATTATTAACTCCAATCATATTAGAGTATTTTAATTGGACATAATTAACTTAATCATATTAAATTAATTATCAATCCAATTCAATCAATCAAACTTGATTGTCTTACTTGAATATATATGGTATTATTCTCAAAGTACGTATTAATTCGTATTTTAATAATTAGAAAAATACATCTTAATCCCTCAGACATTATCCCGGCCCTACCCGCTGTCATGGCAAGTACCGGCGGGAGTGGGACGACCCGCATACGTTGCAACCCGCTACCCCAGCGATCCCCGACTAGACACCATATCCGCCTCGGGAAAGGATAATGCCAAATTGATTAATTTGTACTTGAGATGATCATCGGTTCTTCAACCGAAATTATACCACATAGTAATCAAAACAATTTTGATTATAAGGAAATTTGCTAGACAAATTCCCAATCCTATTCAAGCAAGAGTTTGATGATTGTGATTTCAATTATGATTTAGATCAAATCTAATCAATTAATTGATTGAGGTCAAGTCAATTAAGGAAATAATCATCTTCCAATATTTTTCATAATTATTTCTCGAAATTAACAATTAATTTCATTAATTGACAATCACATGGTTCTTGATTAGGAAAATAATTTCAGCAGTGACCCCTACTTACTAAAATTAGCATATCTCAATCAATTTAAATCCAAATTAAGCAAAGTAAGTTTCCATAGTTTGCTAACTTGATTTACAACAGAACCTATGTGATTCGCACGCATTTCGAGGCGTCTCTAAACAGTAATTAACTCTTTAATTACGTTAAGATTCGCAGTTCCCGTAACAGTAGATACATGTTCATTAAAACAACCATATCTAGAGCATACGAAATCCGATTTACGCAAACTCAGATCCTATAGTTTCCTTATTTAATGGGGAACAAAATCCAAGTATTAAATTCGTGTTTAAACAATTTAAACAGTGCCGAATTTATTTACTAAACAGATCTGCGAAATCAAATGCGATGAAAACTTTCGCGACCTTAACGAACCCAAGTCATCCTTGGTTAGCGAATCATATTCGAAACCGTCAACCTAAGGCTCTGATACCACTTGAAGGATATGGTTAGATCCTAAAGCGCATCACGGAAGCGTGAGCGTCGTATCGAATACGACGAAGAGCGACTAGTCGCACTAGTTGCTCGATGCAGCGTAATTTAAAAAATTTTCTTACGACGAAACCACATGATCCAAGAACACTTCTCGGATCATTTCGTCTAAACCACAAACAAGTAATAGGATTACCTCTTGAAGCGTGGTTGCGATCGAGTCTCAAAACGAAGGGACCTCCTGTCTCAAGTCTGATCCGACGGAGGAGACGCTTGCGAGCGCGGGGATGAACCGCGTGCTTCTCGCAATCCATGTTGATGATCCAAGCGGCGGATCTCCTGATCTCGACACACGAGATCCGATGTCTTCTTCACGAGTGAGGCGCACCGAAGGAGACGGAGATCCACGAGCAGAAGAACGGGCAGCATAACGATGATGCTGCGGCGATGGAGAACCTCTCTTATGTCGTCCATGGTGGACGACCACATGAGAGGGAGAGAGGGCTGTCGAGTAGAGAGAAAAGAGAGAGAGATGCTTCTCAAGCATTGTGTGTAAAATAGAGAGCATGGTATGCCTCTCTATTTATAGGGTTTTGGGATCCATGGATCTCAATCCATGTGACATATAAAATCAATGGATGAGATCGATTTATGTCAATCCAATGGTCAAGATTATTGTTGGTAAAAACCAACAACTTGTGATTTAATTTTGATAAAATATATTTGATAAATCAAATAAATATTAATACCAAATTAAATCAATCAAATAAGGAGAGAAAATACAAAGGAGATCAACCTTCCCCTTTAGAGGGCAATCTCATGGATTCCCATGAGATTGCACATCTCCTTGATTTTCTCTCTACTTATTTTCCAACAACTATTTGTTGGGATTTTTATTCACCAAAATAATTCTCAATTAAATTTGGGAATATTGCAATCTTGACATTGGAATATTGTGAATCATATTCACAACCCAAAACAACATGTAATTTACATTTTCAATTAATTAGACAATGTGTATCCAATACACATTAATAATTAATCTACTAATATAAATTATATTTAACTCTCTCTAATACATTATAAATCACATTTATAATATATTATAAATAATTGGATATTACTATCCACATTATTCTTATCCATAATAATTAAATCACATTTAATTATATTGGATAACTTATTCTCATGTGCTTAAATAATATGAATCACATTCATATTATTTACATCTTTGATAATCAAATCACATTTAATTATCTAAGATAACTCTCCTTATAATATGAATCAAATTCATATTATTCATGATAATTAAATCACATTTAATTATGCATTTTCTCAATGCTCGGATACATATATCAACAATAGAATTATCCATGAACTCTTTCAAGGATAATGTGCTTTCTCCGCGAATACTTGGAGATAAGGACATGGCGATTGTATTGTTCCATGTATAGTGACATGGATATTGAGATCACATCTCAAATCCAGATCTCGGGCCTCCCATAGATGCTTGATTAAATCAAGACCGTAAATCTAATCTTCTCATTGAATCTGAATCACATTCAGATCAATGTCTAACATTTGGACTAAGATCAGATTACTTCTCTACTGAGAGGAGTCACTAAAATCCAAACCCATTTCATCACTCCCTATGAATGGAAGCGTCATGGTTATACAATCGTTTATGATCCCATCACCCTCAGGTATTCCTAATACCTGTACATCCTGCATACTGGAAGACTCAGAATAAACCCGAAGTATTAGATCAACTTTATACTGTCTACTTCAGGGTTTTATCAGTAAGTTTCTCATTCGATCATTGGGAGTCGGTATCGATCATATACTTTCCAAAAGCATATATCATACCTAGGTCTTGATCATATACTTTCCAAAAGTATATATCAAACCTACAAATTCAGTCAAGCTTCCAAAGAGAGACGACCATGCGCATGGAATTTGATTCTTCCCAATATCTCATGAGTGAGCTCATGTCTTCCGGTTCAGTAACTGAACCTGTATGATCCCTTTGAGAGATCGTATTACTCATATGCCCTTATATGCACACCAGCGCGCCGGTGTATAGACCTTGATTAGGTCATCAACCTATTGGTCTGCCAAATGTACATACTCAGACATATAGTAACACATCTGTCTCCGGTCAGAGGATGTGTGCCTATATCATGACAGCATATGATATAGGGCTTTGGTTATCTCGATCTCGTTAAGTCAACTCTTTGACCTAACTCATCTGACACCTCCGAATCTCTATTCCTATGCAGAGGACCTGCATCAAGAGGTCGGTCAGATATCAGCCTAAATGAGATAGGATTGCCATCTCCTACTCAGGCGGGAGATCATCTCTTAACAATCATTTAACGGTGCTCGATGAGTCCTCAATCTCACTCATTAGATATTCATCTAAGCACCAGCCTTTATGATTCAATAATTGAATCAACAGCTGTGTGATCATCAAGATGGCCATAGTACATAACCCTAATTGTACTAAGGGACCTATTATGCAAATTATGTATTCTTTATTTCAGATTAAGGAGTGATTTGCAATAACATTTATTGCATAATGGATCGCCGTGGGCTCGCATGTCCAACAGTGATATACTAGTAGTAGCAGACGAGGGAGGCGAACTGAATCAGGAGAGGCCGCCACAGTCAATTATGAGAGAATTGCACAATCCAGCGGCATCCCTCACTCAGTGATGGATCCGACTCCTTCCCATCCATGGAGACTTCGAGCTTCGCCCACACAATATTTAGCTACTGCCTAAATTTCATGGGCTGGCGACCGAAGAGCCACACCTCCATCTGCAAGAATTTGAAATGATCTGCAGTACAATTCATAACAGGCTGGTGACAGAGGATACCATTAAGATGATAGCCTTCCCATTCTCTTTGGTTGATAGAGCCGCTTACTGGCTGAAACATCTGGGGAGTTTCGTCAACACTTGGGCACAACTCTGGACCGCCTACTTGAAGAAGTATTATCCGCTTGGCCGGACTAACGCAGCACGAGCTATGATCAGCAATTTCACAATGATCCCTAATGAACAGTTCCATGAGGCTTGGGATCGATTCAGAGAGATCATAGACTGGTGTTCACACCATGATATATCCAAGCCCAATCTGGTTCAGAGTTTCTTCTGTGGGCAGACACCGGAGATGCAGGGGCTAGTAAATGCCTCTTGTGGTGGGTCCTATTTCTCCAAGGGTGAAGACGACGTTTGGTCCATCTATGAAGGGATGGTAGAGAACTCGACATCGATGGCCCAAGCCTGAGTCTATACACAACAGAAGCCCCCCCTCAAGGGGCATGATCATTTCAGAGAATCGTCCGCATCGATGCCAGTCCTCATACTCCATTGGCAGCCGCAGCCCAAGCCGAATCAATCGCAGCCGACATGGGCATCATTAGTGAGAAGTTGGACCGCCTCGAGATCCTCGAGAAGAAGCAGACGCAAGGACTGGCCCAAATGGACTAGATAACTAAGACCATGAGTGACCTAAAAATGCAGATTCTTTACGTCCAGGAGGCACAAACATCTACTCAGCAGCCTCCCAGGTCACGAGATGATCCCAGCAGTAGCAGCTCCACCCAGCCCTCTGCCTCACACCGCCAGGTCAACCACATCCAGGCAGAACCGGTCCCGTTGTTATAGTACAACTTGTCGCAGCCACCATCTCAGGACACTCAGATGGTGGTCTATCAACCTGATCAGCCACTGGAAGTTCTACCTCCACCATCCTTCGAGCAGGAGCCATTGATGGAAGTCAATGGGATATGGTACGACCGGTACACACAGCTAGTCAGGATTCGACGTGATCACCATGGATGCCGATGGACCACCGGAGGTACCTCCTCCCATCAACAACCTCCCGCTCCAGGACAGCAAAACAACCAACAGCAGCAGCAGTCTCAGTATGCCCACCAGTAGTATCAGCATGGTCCTCGTCCCGCCTATCAGGGACAGTAGTAGTGGCAGCGTCAGCAGCCTCAACAAACATACTCCCAGCCATCCCAGCATTATTCTCACTAGCAGCAGCCTCATTTCCAGCAGGGAAACACTTCCGGTTCTCAGGCTCCCACCTTTGAGAACCCAGCTCTAGATGACCTTGCCCGTTTGCTCTATGAACAGCGAGCATCCTTCCGGCAAGAAATGGATGAGTTTTGGCAGGAGGTAAGGGTTATCATCTAGGGAAAGGCCGCCATACCAGCTCAGATTGAACCAAATCCGAACAACCTGAAGAGGAAGTCTGAGCAGGTACAGTTCACAGAGGATGCATCTCCTAGTGATTATTTGAGTGACATGTCTTCTTTGTATGATGTTGATTTTGTCACTACTAGGAGCGGTAGGATGTCAGCTGGCGGCGCCTCATCTGAGCGACAGCCACACGAAGAACCACGAGCGCCAGATGAGCAAGGAAGCAGTGCTGATGTCGCTGATGATGTTGATGACGGTGGTGCTAATGTCACCAATGATGGAGATCCAGATGACGGTGCTGAGGCCGTCAAGAGACCAGGTGCAAACTGTGGTGCTGATGCCACCATTTTTGATGCAAAGCCAGAGCGCGGTGCTGATGCAGCGAAGACAGGTGCCATTGGTGGTACTGAGGCCACCACTTCTACTTTTGTTAAGCTCCCACATGTAGTGTTGCCACGTTTTGTATCTAAGGACTGTGGTAACAAAAAGACCAAAAAATGAATAAAGGAAAGGGTTCTATTTACACTTCAGATCCATATATGTTGAATAAACATCATGGTATGGATTCTATTCCTTCACAGGCGCAGGAACCTATTCCTAGTCCTCCATCTGCGGAGTCCCCTACTATCCCCTTCTCTGAAGCACTCCGCTTAGCAAAGGGAAATAAAAAAGAAAATCTCAAAAAGACATAACAGATAGAGTTCAATAATCAGATGATTGAGAGATTCCACATTCAGCTGACTCTACCGGAAGCACTTGAGCACATCCCCCTCTTTAAAAAGAACTTGAAGTAGAAAACTACAGTCCGCAGGAAGAGGAGGAACCACAGAGATCAGATCCATGTGCTCACCCATTCCACTTGCTGCACCATTCAGAACAAATTGCCAGCCAAGAGACCAGATGTAGGAGCTCCCTATGTCAGATGCGAGATTCAGGAGCAGCAGTTTGATTGTACTCTATTAGACAACAGATCTTCTATTAACCTTCTTCCGGCAGCCTTACTCGACCGATTCGAGTTTGGTACTCTTCTTAGGAGCAGGACAATCCTTCAGTTTGCTGATAGGTCGACTAAGAGGCCGAAAGGGTTGTTGAGAGACGTGGTCGTTACCATTCAGGGCCTGAAATTCCCCGTGGACTTTGTTGTATTGGACATGGAGATCCCTGAATCGGTGACCGATGCCCCCATCATACTTAGACGCCCATTCTTGGCCACAGCCAAGGCGGTGACCGATCATGATAGTGGGAAGGTATATTTTCACGTAGAGGCTGAAATCATACAAATAGAGACGATCGACGAGACTAGAGCGAGAGAATATGCTTGCTCAGAGCAGTCCAGCGAAACCACACAGATGACAGAGGACGAGCTATACATCCACCAGGAGTGTGATTTTGTGATGACAGATGATGAATCCATTTGGACAGATCCCGTAGCACAGACCCTCGCCTTGCCTACAGACTCACCATACTTACAGCTTATGGCAGTTGAGAGCCTGGAGAGCACATCATGGACGAGGATACATTTGAGGATGACAGTTGTGGGATGAATTGTGATGATTTTCAGTATTGTTCTTCTAATTCACCCTCAGATTCAGACATTGATTGGGATGATTTTGATGAATATTTGCCCTGTCTGATTCCTTCTGAGCCGACAGCTAGGACGGAGTGTGAGCCAGTACAGTTCATAGATGATTCAGCAGGATTCCCTTTGTCAGATATTCATCCGCAGCGAGAGTTCTCACATGCAGACCTGGTCGCTTTCACACAGACATATCAGAAGCCAGATATGCCACCTCCCAGTTGTCCAGAACTGAAACCTTTGCTGCAGTCTCTAAAGTATAGATTCCTTGCGGGTGAGCCAGATATGCACCCAGTCATTATCTCAGCAGGTTTGGCTGGAGAGAAAGAATCTCGTCTGATGGAGGTTCTTGAAAGAAACCTCAAGGCGATAGGATGGAGTATAGGTGATCTCCAGGGGATTAGTCTGGCTCTGTGCTCCCACCACATCTATCTTGAGGAGGACGCTGGGCCATCGCGTGAGTTCCAGCGACGGCTGAACCCGAATCTTCGAGATGTGGTCATGAAAGAAATATCGAAGTGGTGGAGCGCCAATTTTATCTACCCCATCTCCGTCTCCAAGTGGGTTAGTCCATTACATGTAGTACCCAAGAAGACGAGTATCACTAAAGTTGTGAGTGAGTCTGGAGAGGAGATAGCTACCCGAGTACCCACTTCTTGGAGGGTTTGTGTGGACTACAGATGATTGAATCAGGCAACCAAGAAGGATCATTTCTCACTGCCATTCATTGATCAGATTATCAAGAGTCTAGCTGGGAAGAGTCACTACTGTTTTCTTGACGGGTACTGCGGTTACAATCAAGTGGCCATTGCGCCCGAAGACCAGGAGAAAACGACATTCACCTGTCCGTTTGGGACTTATGCTTTCAGACGGATGCCCTTTGGTCTATGTAACACCCCCGCGACATTCCAAAGGTGCATGTTGTCAATTTTCTCGGACATGGTGGGTGATTGTTTAGAGGTCATCATGGATGACTTCTCGGTCTATGGCGATGGGTTTGATGCTTGTCTTGACTGCCTAGACCATGTGCTTCAGTGCTGCATAGAGGTCAATCTTATCTTGTCTTGGGAGAAGAGCCACTTTATGATGACTCAAGGGACGGTCCTTGGTCATATCATCTCCAACAAGGGCATGGAGGTCGATCCGGCTAAGGTGGATATCATTAGAAAGCTCAATCCACCGTCCAATCGGTGTCAACTGCGATCTTTTCTGGGGCATTTCGGGTTCTACCGATGGTTCATTCAGGACTTCAGTCGTATTGCCCGACCGCTTACTGATTTGTTGACAAAAGACACCGAGTTCATTGTAGAAGATAAGTGTCTTGCATCTTTTGAGACTCTCAAGAGTATGGTTGTCACGGATCCTGTCCTTCAGCCACCTGATTGGTCTCTTCCATTTGAGATCATGACGGATGCTTCCGATTTTGTCGTTGGGGCTGTGCTTAGACAGAGGAGGGATGGAATGCCATTTGCCATTCATTACGCCAGCCGGACTTTGGATGCCGCTCAGCGCAATTATACTGTGACAGAGAAGGAGATGATGGCCGTAGTCTTTGCTTTGGATAAGTATAGATCGTATATTCTCGGATCTAGAGTGACCATTTTTACAGATCACACCGCCATCTGGTACTTAATGGCCAAGAAGCATGCAAAAGCATGCCTTACCAGATGGATCCTTCTACTCCAGGAGTTTGATATTGATATTAAGGATAAGCCTGGAGTTAAGAATGTGGTGGCGGATTATCTCTCCCGATTAGAGAACCTTGAGGAATCTGAGCCCAGTGCACCTATCACAGAGACATTCCCAGATGAGGCGATCTTGTCTATCACTCGCTCCCATGGTATGCCGACATTGTAAACTATCTCGTCACCAAGACGGTTCCACAAGGTTGGCCCAGGCAGAAACTCGAGACCTTCCTGGCGAAGGCCAAGTTTTATCATTGGGAGGATCCCGTCCTTCATCATGAAGGAGGGGATAGCATCTAGAGGAGGTGCATTCCTCAAGAAGAGCAACATAGCGTCCTCACATACAGCCACAAGCTTGAGGTAGGAGGATATCATTCTGGGAGACGGACAGCACAGAAGGTGCTTCAATCCGGCCTTTGGTGGCCTACTCTCTTCAAGGATTCAGATGAGTTCGTGAAGAGATGTACTGACTGTCAGAAGATGGGTACTTGCGGACAGAGAGATATGATGCCCATGCAACCCATTCACTTTTGTGAGGTTTTTGACGCATGGGGTATCGATTTCATGGGCCCATTACCTAAGAGTCAGGGATTTGAACACATTTTGCTCGCTGTAGATTATGTCAGCCGATGGGTTGAGGCCATCCACACCCGAGCCGCAGATGCTAAGACCGTGTGTCGATTTTTAAGGAAAAATATCATTTCACATTTCGGGGTACCTAGAGTCTTGATTTCAGACGGGGGGTCTCACTTCATCAATGACAAGGTTAGGGCCCTTGCAGATGAGTTCGGCATTGACCATCGTGTTGCCACGTCGTATCACCCTCAGACTAATGGTCTTGCTGAAGTATCAAACATGGAGATCAAAACTATCTTACAGAAGGTTGTCCGCCCAGACCGAAAGGATTGGTCCCAGCTTTTGGACTCAGTCTTTTCGGCCTATTGGACTTCCTTCAAGAACCCATTAAGGACATCTCCCTTTCATCTCGTCTATGGCAAGTCATGCCATCTACTAGTGGAAATCAAGCACAAGTCACTTTGGGCAGTTACTGAGTTATTATTGGATCCCGACAGTATAGGAGAATAGAGGAAAGGAGAGTTGGCAGCCCTAGAGGAGTTGAGAGACACAGCCTTTTCTAGCAGCCTACAGTATAAGGAAAAAGTGAAGACATGGCACGATTCTCATATCAACCATAAACAGTTTGAGCCCGATCTGCGCGTATGGTTGTTTGATTCCAGGGTGAAATTATTTCCAGGGAAATTACAGAGCAAGTGGAAAGGTCCGTATGTGGTCAGGAAGGTACATGACAATGGTAGCATTGATATAGCCAAGTTGTCATCTTCCTCGACCTTTCATGTTAACGGTCAGCGCCTGAAGCTATATCTAGACCATGATCCGCCGACCGTTGACGTTGGCCCCATTCTTCTGGTATGAGATGTGTTCTTTGACTCAGATCATTTGCATCTCATACATGGTGATCACTTCCATCTTCTGCTGTACAGGTCCATCTGTCCATATCATTCTTTCATCTGTTGATATCTTTTCTTCTTTTCTTCTTTTCCTTTTCTATCTTCTTTTTGTATTAAAAAGGTGTCGCCCCTTGTAGACACTTTTCTATACTTAGGATGCACTTTGTCCTAAGTATAGGGGGTGTGCACCCCGAGTTTTCATTCTTTTCGATCCTCTCCATTGTCTCCTCTTCCTGTCTATACTTAGGGATATCTTACCCTAAGTATAGGGGGAGACAGTCCGAGTACGATCTGTTCATTCCCACCCTTGACCCTCCATGCGTTGTGTACAATCTGCGATACTTAGGATCATTTGATCCTAAGTATAGGGGGGACGGTCAACTTCTCATTCGTTCATTTCTTTCTTATTGTGTTTACTCTTTAGACTTGCCTATATGTAGTACAAGTTATGTCTTCTCTTTTCTCTCCGATCTATGAGGACATAGCTCAAGCTAAGTATAGGGGGTCATAAATACTGCGTATATACTTTAGCCATAACTCGTACTTTCGTATTTTCCTAGTAAATATGGCTAATAATTCTTTAAAATTCATTAAAAACCCTAATAAAAAGATGTTATCATTCATCAAATTCTTTTTATATTTACTGATTAATAAATCAGGTGAATTTTTTTTTGCAAAAAGTTTGAAAGATAGTTTGAAAATCTTTGTGAAAAATCTGTTGAAAACTATTTGGAAAACGTATTGTTACATGTTTTCAACCTTTGTAAAAACATTTTGGTTTGTAAAAATTTATTTTCTTTGTGTGAAATAAAATGTTTGAAAAATAATTTGCAAATGGTTTGAAAAATGATTGCCAAAAATATTTGAAAAATCTATATATATTGTTTGGAAAACTTTTGCAAAATGATTTTCAAATGTGTGTACATGTTTGTAAAGGTGTTTGTAATAATTATTTTGGACTATAGTCTTCCAAATTGTTTGAAAAGCCTGTGTCAAATAAGTTTGAGGAATATATACATAACACCAAAATCCACTATATAGATATACTTATAAAATTGATCACTTACCCTATAAAGTCTTAAAATCCACTTCTTGTATAAATAAGAAGTACTCCCGTGTAAATATTTTAACCGAGTTTTTATCCAAAATTTTTGTTTCAAAAATCCCAAAATCATTTGCAAAATTAAAATCCAAAAACTTTTGAAAAATCCTTTTAAAAATACAAAAAATGCATATGCATCATCAAATTTTCAAAAATCCATAAAAAGATAAAATCTTTGAAAATTGCATCACAAAAATATTTTCTGCATCGCATTGCATAGCATTGGCATTTTTCTGATTGAGTTTGATAGTTAAACAAGTTTAAATAAAATCCAGAGATTGGAGCTTGATTGGACCTTAAAATCTACCTAATAACAGGAACCTTGTAGGAACTGGGTTTGAGGTACTTCAGGTCTAGTTGACTTAATTCTTTGAGAATAACGAGACTTGGTTCAATGGATTCTTGATTGCCTAAGTAGAGTATTTCAGAACACACGCACGACTCTTGTTGATAATGACCTAACTTGGACACCTACACCTTTCACATGGCTCAACTCAGATGGAGTGGTGAGGGGGTTGGATTTGCCGGTATGAGATGCACACAAGTGGAAACACTTGTCCTCCTCTATGGAGCGAAGTGCTCCCCAACCCGTCCAGTGATGAGAAATTCTAAAGACAGGAGAGTGTGGGTTGCAATAAAGCTTCAAAAGAGGGATAGTCTACTGGCTCAAGAGGAAAAACTCCTTATGTAAATGCTGTTGTGAATAGTACTTCAAAAAAGATATGGCCAGACCTGTACAAAAATAAATGCCAGCAAAGTATGTACATATGTTGTAATGTAAATAAGCAAGCTTGAGTTCCAAAGTCATATTTTGTGAGCCTGCAGCTGGATGACTTGACCACACTGGTCTTGCATCCTAGGATAGGTAGCTACACTGGCTATCATCCATTCTTCTCTTCACCCCCTCCTCTTGAGTTGGTTGCCACTTGAACTTAGAAGGGAATACCCCGCTCCTCGAGGATGGAGTTGTTGGATTGGGGAATCATTGGGTTGTCATACTGGAGAAGTCAGTCTCTTGTCATTCTAGTTGGGGAGAGCCACTATCACTTACACTGTACGAGTCAGCTTCATAGTCGTAAGGGTTTGCGTATGAGTTGAAGTATTTCTGACCTGGCTATTGAGGAGACTTCAACAGAGTATTGGGATTCTCAGGGACTGTTGGATTTCAAATTGGATCTCATTAAGGTTCCGTCCGCACTAAAATTCCAAAGGTCCGACTTAAGCTCCAAAATTTGATTTTGTGAAGACAAGTTTGATAATGAAACTAAATCCACTTTCTTCTTTTTCTTTTCTTTATTTCTATTTTTGCACTTATTGCATAAGTGTTTGCTAGGGACTAGCAAAGGTAAAGTATAGGGGGATGATGAATCCCCATTTAGTCATCTTTATTCTATCATTTTGGCCTCAAAAACTCTGGCAAATTTGTGTAAATGTCATTAATTCCAGCATCTTAGCATTCATGCATATGCATGCAAATAGTGTATAAAATACTGTAATTAAAGCCAAAATTATAGAATAAATAAAAGAAAAGAAAAAGAATAAAATATTGTAAATGTTTTATGACCCAAAACCCCGAGACCTAGGCATCTCGATGAATAGGTAAACAAGGAATAAAGTAGGGGGAGATAAGGGCCAAAATACAGCAAAAATACCTTTTATTTTATCCATTCTTTATTCATTTTGGGACCTATTTTTGGTTCCACTTTTTATACCTCAAATAAAGAAACTTTGTACATGAAAGTTGTAGATAATTAAGTAAATAAAAATGCAAAATTGATTTCACTTAAAAATAATGTACAGATAAAAAGTTATGGTCTGAATAAAAATCCAGAATCCCAACTTCCCAGACCTGTATCTCACAAATGAAAATCCAAATGCATCAAACTCACCATTTATTGTATATAGTTTAAAATAAGCTATTTAATGGCGGTGGTTTCGCATTTGGCAGAGCTACGGTTTGAAAGTTGAGTTTTGGACTCCTATTGTATACTTGTACATATTAAAATAATAAATTTATTATTTTATTCATTATTTTTATATTTTTTATAATATTGTAAATATTACTTATAATATATTTGTATATTAAAATAGAATAAAAATATTAAAGAAACATAAAAATAAAATACATGTAGATAATACATAGGTATAAGACCTATAAGTATACCTATATAAACCATACTTTTATTTTATTAAGTGTAAAAAATACATCAGAAAAATAAAATAAAAATATAATTAAGTGTATAAAAGTATTCTACAAATTTATAAAATAATAAACAAAAATAAGTTAATTAAATTCACAGAATAAAAATAAAATAATAAAATATACAGATAATATACCTATAATGGGTATAAAAGGTAACTTATAAAATTATACCTCATAAAAATAATTAAAATCACCATAAAATAATTAGAAAATACCAAATATTTTTCATTTAATAACCTAAAAATAATAAAGTTATTTATTATTTTAATTTGAATTTATAAAGTATTTTTCAAGGGTTTTTCCCGGTTGGTCCACGTGGACCAACCAGGGGGCAGTCGTCGTTGACCCAGGTCAACTGTCTGCCATTCACCCCTATACCATGTCAGAACCTCATTTCCAACCCTTTTTCTCAATTTTTTCGAGGGTCATCCTTACACCATCTCGGCTGTCACTCTTCACAACTTTTATTCCTCGATCAATGGTCACCCACGCCCTGGTGATACCTTAACCAATGGATCGACAGGAGAACCGCTACGCCTCGTTCTTCCGCACCTGTCCGTCAACTCTACTTATACAACCCTCGATTTTCCCTTCAAGATTTAAACCCCATTTTGTCCCTACCTTCTCCTTCTTTCGTGTGCTTTTGCGACCTGGAGGTGACAGCTCTAGATTCAGATGACCAAGGAGGAGTTTAGACGTGGATTTGGGCGAGTTCCACACCTCCGGTGAGCCCCGTTGTTGAGGTACTTTCGACCTCAGGCCCAGTCCTTTGAGGTGCTTATTTCTCTCTTTTTTCTTTGCTCTTTTATTCAGCATAGTCGTAGGAATCCATAGCCACCTTTATCCCCATCATCCAACAATCGATTCGCTCAATCGATATCCTCGCCGGAGCTTGCTCCGGCCAGGCTTCACATCACCGCTTCCATTCACTTCGCCAACCGTCGAGGCATTTTGCCCTCGACAGTGTTACCCCTTTTTGCAGGTCAGGGGTCAAAGAAGAGCTCAGGCGCTCGTTTTGAGCACTCGCCGGAGGCACCTGGAGTCCCCAAACCCCGCCGTCACCGTGCGAGTGCTCCGGCCATCGCCAGACCTTTTTGGAGCTGCCAACATCGAGAGGAGGACCGCAGGAGCTCGTCGGCCCATATTGTGAGCTTCGGACGCCACGGAGGACGAGGAGCAAGGCCGGGGAAGTTCACCGGCAGAGCTTCTTCCCCGTTCTTCGTTTTCACCTTTCAACCGTCAGATCAAGGGCCCCCACCCAGGCGAGCAGCAGCCGTCGGATCGCCTCAGCTACCAGCCGTCAGATCGTACACAGATCTTTTATTCTCAGCCGTAGGGAGCCGAACCGTCATCGCACGATCCAGAGCCGACACGTGTATAAGTGAACTCATCGCCGTCGTTGGATCGCGCCCCTTCGTGGGTATTTTGCATACTTCACCCGCGATATTTTTGTATTTATTAAATAGAACTCAAACTTTCATCTGCCGTTAAATAAGTTTTGTAATATTTAGACGTAGACCCCCGAACTTCTCAGTATTTGCAAAAAGGTCCTCCGCTACGTCACCTCACGTGTCTGTGCGCGTGAGGTGAAGGGCATTTTGCGAGGGACCCCCCTTAGGGTTTGCTTATTGCATCCTAGTTGAGGAACTTCTATATGCAGTGTAATATTTCAGTGTATTTTGCATCAAGGCCCCCGTCTTTTTGAAATATTGCATACAAGTCCTTCCTAGGCGCGTGCTAGTCACGCGCTTGGTTGGGTAATTAGCAGGCGCACCCCTGCGGATCTTGATATTTGTATTTAGTCCATTAACTGCAATATTTAGTTATATATTTTGTGTGAAAATTGTAGTATGGCCCTGGAACTTTTGTCTTTATACATTTATACCCTTGCCTGCAGGTAGTTTCTCTTTGTTGTTTCTATTTATTGCATGCATCTATAAATCTCTAAAAAATCTACAAAAATTTGCATAGGCTCTTATTTGCTTGCTCATTCATGCCATATTTTTGTGTTTTATTTTTATTGCATTTTAGTATTTATTAAAAATAAAAAAATATGCATTTTCAGCATTGTTTGCATTAGAAAATCCATAAAAATTAGTAAAACTTTTTGAAAAATTCCAAAAAATTACATTCTATGTATTTTAGTGTCCTTTAGTGTCAATCCAAAAATCATTAAAAATTTCAAAACAAAAACCATTAAAATTAGAAAATCCCTAAAAATTTCATAAAAATCTAAAAAATTCTAGAAAAATCCAAAAAATACAAAATCAGTTTTTGTAGCTTCTTCATTTTATTACCTTTATTTTAAAATTAATTTGAGGAAATTTGGGTACTGTTTAATATTTTTAACCGTCATTTTAATTCCGGCTAGCATTGTTATTCACTGTTTTCTAGTATTTTGACATTTAAAAATACCAAAAATATTCTGAAAAATCCCGAAAAATCACAAAAACAGTAGAAAAATATAAAAAGACCAAAATCATTTTATTTCCTAATTTTTGACTATTTTTTCTCTATTTTTATAAATATCTTATTCCCTCTTTTCTTATATTATATGTATATTCCAGTTATTGAAAAAGAAAAATAAAGAAATATAAAATATAAAAAGAAAATATAAAATCAGTAAATTAAAAATCAAAATACAAAAACATAAAATTAAAAAAATTAAATTAAAAAATTAAAAATTAAAAACCCACAAAACTTTTGCATACTTGTAGACACACATCACAATCACATTTTTGGCACTTTGCTTGATCTATCATGCTTGCTCCTTGTGTTCGACACTCTACATACTTGCACTATACACATATTTATAGAGTTAAAATAAATTTGACTCCACAATTATTCTTCTCATTGTTTGATTTATATTGTGGGTTCATTGTTGACTTTGATCGGGATTCATTGAGGGTCGCCGCAGCGACACTGTTGTCTCCGCCTTGTGTGAGACATTTAGACCCCGTGATTTTCGATCGAATCATGTAGCAGCACTCGAGCATGGAGTTTTACCATCTTCTTCTTCATTACCACCATCTTCACATTCACCAGTTAGATGCAGTTCACCAGCAGCAGAGAGGGAGAACATGGCAGTCATGGATTCTTCCTCTAAACTAGCAGCAACAACCCGTCCAGTTTTTTTTTTGTTTCTTCAACCATTGTTTTGGACAACATTGTAAAGACTAATTATGGTTTTCCTATTGTACATGAGGATTCTATTTTTAATAATCATTTGAATGTTTCTTCTAATTTTGTGCCATTTCCTTTTGCATTGAATAAAACAAAGAAAATCCAAAATTTAAAAACAACCCTATCTTATTTAGGAGTGGTTGAGATTTTACAAAATATCTTCTTAGAGATGCCTCTCCTAAATGCCATAGAGTACGTGCAAGTAGTTAAAAAGGGAATGAAAGAAGCATGTACTCGAAAGTGTCAAGCCAAGCAGAATAGAAGAAATAGGACAGAAAAGCACATCTTAACCATGGACATAGTTCATACAATCAACAACCTCCCACCAAAAAAGAAAGACAAGGAAGCACGTCACATCTGTTGCCACATCTTTGATCAATAATTTGATCGCACTCTTCTCAATAGCAGTTCCTCCATTAATCTCATGCCATCCTCTCTACTTACTGAGTTTGGGTTTGGACCCCTTAGATCGACCAGGATGATCCTTTAGTTTGCTAATGGATCGATATGGAGGTCAAGGGGTGTTTTAGAGAACGTTATTGTAACAGTGTAGGGAATGAAATTCTCTGTTGATTTTGTTGTCATGGATATGGACACATCTGCACCATTACTCCACACCCCAATGATACTAGGTCGACCGTTACCCCAAAGGCCAAAGCGGTAGTTTATTACGGTAGTGGGGAGATCATCTTTCACTCTCGTAGTAACAAAATGAAAATTGAGACGATCACCGAACATAGGCCATCATCGCCAACAGTAGCAATAGATGAGAAAGAGCCAGTTGCACCAGATCTAGAGGACTGTGATTTTCTTGCTAAATTTAGAGAGACATATCTTTTAACTGATTTAATAGATTACCAAGAGTTCCTTTCCTAGGAGGACCTTTTGTAAATCACAATCGTCATTAGTTCCCTTGTTGATCCGTCTGAGTTGTTTGTTGATGGGTGATGAATCCTCATTCATGACTTATTATTCTTTTATTTTAGCTAAAAACCTGTCTAGAACGCCATGTATATTTGTGTAAATAAAATAAATTGCCAAAATGCATGCATTGTGTAAATATTGACAATTAGCATATTTTTGTGCAAAAATAAAAGAATAAAGAAATAATGAAAAAGAGGGAAATATTTAAAATAAATATTGAGTGACATAATCCTAAGGGAGGGCTCAGCATGGGCCTGGCCGCAAAAGGAACCAAGTAGAGAGTGATAAGGTCAATCATGCTTGTACATACACTTATGTATATGAATAATTTTATTTTCCTCAAAATAAAAATAAAAAGGTGTTTCTCATATTTTGTATATATTTATAAAAATAAAGTAAAAATCAGAAAAATAAAAAGAAAAATAAAAAAATTCATTTCCCACCTTGTATATATACTATGTACATATGTATATAGATCTATTTATTTAACTAATGTAAATAAATCAAAAAAATAAATAAAAAATACCTTTTATTCCATATTTTATGTTGTAAATAAATAAAATATAAAATTTGAATATTTATATAAAATAAAAAATAAAAATAAAAATAAAAAATACATATGTACACATACTATATATAATAATAATATAATATAAAAACCTGATTTATTTTTCAAAAAAATAAATAAAAATCACTAAAAAAATATTTGAAAATAAATAAATATTTTTTATTTCGTAAATATTTTGAAATAAGGTCATTATCTATTTTATTTTGGTTTTTCAAAATCATTTCCAATGGAATTATTCCATTGGTCCACGGGGGATTGTTGACCCCCGGTCAACTCTGCCCCCAGGACCACCTTCCAGACGTATCGGGTTTTTGACCCAACTTCTCCAAATTTTCCGAACTCGATCCGCCTCCCATTTCCTAATACCCCGGGCCCCGATTATACTTGATCCATCCCTGATCCACGCCCGATGGTCATTCCTAGGGATCTGAGCTCCGATTTGCTTGTTCGACTCCATCTTCTTGGATCCCTAACACTATAAAGATTCAGCTCCACCGCATTTTTCACGCATCTTTGGCCATATCCTTCCAGTACCAGGAAATTTATTCTTCTTCCTAGAGTGACAGCTATCGAGGGAGGGTGTCGCAGCGAGGATTCGAGGGTTGCAGCCACTGATCCGGCAACCTTCGCCGCCGTGCTCTGTCACCGAGCGAGCTTGAGCCTCTAGCCTCGACAAGCCATCGAGGAGACGACCCCAGGAGCTCTCTGATCTCTAGCACAGTCAATCTCAGCCATCAGGTACCCTTGATACCCCTTAGGTTAGGCCAATTTTCGAATTTCCCAATTTGCGCCGCTGGCAGTTGCCAACCATTTCACGCCGATCAGATCATCCTTTTGTCAATCCGACCCGACTATCACTTCCACGAGATCCCTTTCCATCTTCTACACCCCTTCGATCAACCTGACTCGCTCCGGAGCAGGACATCCGCTTTCCTACGTCGTCGCTTCACCGGAGAGCGTCGCCCCGCCTCATCCAATCACCGGATCCACCTCTCATCTGGTCGAGCACTTTGCCCTCGACCCAGGAAGCGTTCTGTGCAGCTTGTAGGTCAAAGCGACCCTATCTGGGGGTCCAACAGATGAGGCACAGGAGCTTCGTGCCTTCTTCGTCGCTGGAGCTTTCTAGAGCTCTTTCGCGTCATCAAAGCATAACAGGAGCTGCGGACGACCCCAGCCATCACGTTCACCATCTCAGCAGCTCCGGAGGAGCCCTCCACCGCGCATATTTGGCCGACGAACCTCGCCGACGAAGAGTTTTTGGAGAACCTCCAGATACTGTCTGATCGAGCCTCCAGCCCTAGTTTAGATCCTCACCATCCATTTGCAGGAGGCCTCCAGCCGTTGATCCATCTGAGGGTCTTGTTCAACCATCGGATCGAGCTCAGGATCCCATCTGAAGCGTCAATCATCGAATGGGTGTTCGATACTCTCAGTCGTCCGATCAATACGTGGACACCCCTCTTCCGTCGATCGTTAATAATAGGGGTAATTCACATAGGCCCTTGTAAATAATACCTTTTTATTATTTCCATGTAGTCTTGTAAATATTTTAGGAAGTTGTTTTTTTTTGGTACATTTGCACTTTGGACCTTATAGTTTTGGTATTTGTGATTTAGTCCCTGCCTGTGTTAGACACGTGCTTCAACACGTGAGTTTGTGGATAAATTGTATGTATGGGCTTGGGTTTTATGCCATGCTATGAAATGATGTTTTAGTTCTAAGATTTGCATTTATACCCCTCTGTGTGCCAGTCACGTGTGTTGCGCGTGTTATAATGGGATTTTTGCATTCCATCCCCTGGGCTTTTTACATTTGTTACTGTTTGGCCTATAAACAATGTTTTCTTACACTTAGGTCATTACTTGTTGTGTGCCTTGTTTTGATTGAATAAAATATCAATTAAATTCGAAATCAAGTTAAATTTGGATACGTGGCTCCTTCCACTGTGTAAAAATTTCACTAAATTTTTGGTACATTTTTTAGGCTTTTTATTATTTTTAAAAAATCAAAAACCTTGATTTTTGTCACTGTCTAATATAGAAAATCAAATAAATACATAAAAATTCATTTAAAAATTTTAAAAAAAATTGTGTTTGATTGTTTTGTTGTTTTCTAACTTTTGTTCACTTTTTGTGTAATTTGGACTTAGAAAACCCCCAAAAAAATTAAAACACTAAAAACCTTACAAAAATCGTTAAAAATTATTTAAAAATAAAAAAATGCAAACTCTTTTTCTGTAGCTTATTTTTTGTATATATTTTTCATAAAAATAGTCTTCAGATTTTTATAGGCCAATTATATATTTTTAATTGGCTTTTCAAGTCTGGCTGCACATTGATCCACTGTTTTCCCCTTTCTTGATTTTTAAAAAATCAACTAAAAATTATAAAATTCCCATAAAATCAACAAAAACACTTAAAAATATAAAAAACACAAAAACAATTTTTATTTGATTTTTTGACTTTATTTGGAGTGTTTTATAAATACTTGTTTGTTGGCTTTGTTATTTATTTTTATATTTTCCTTATTATTAAAAATCTAAAATAAAATTAAAAATATTTAAAAATCCACCAAAAATACCTTTGTTTGTTTTATTTTTTTTGACTACTTCGTAGGTCGTCTTGGCCATTTCGTGCTCCTTGTGTTCGACCCTGGTCGCTATACCAGGTAAAACAAAATAGCAAGGACCGCTATTTGTTTCACTTGTTTGATTTTTATATTTGGTGGTTCCTTGATTTTTCTTGATTGAGCCAGGCCCGAGAGGTTGAGGTCGCAACGACCATTGACACCTACATGCCTTAGTCGCTCGAGCCCACTCATCCGAATGGCACCGTTGCTGGGGAGCACGGCTTAGTAGTCTTTGTTTTTCATTTTTGTTCGATTTTGTTTTTCACGGCTTTTTCCACAGCTTTTCGGTTTTCCGTGGCTTTTTGCAGTTTTTTGATTTTCTTTGTTTTCTTTTTATATTTTATTTTTATTTTTATTTTATTTTATTTTTTTTGTTTTGTTTTTATTTGATTTTATTTTGTGTGTTTATTTTGTTCCTATCTTTGCATATATTTTCTTTTATTGCTTTTCTTTTATTTTTATAATAATCTGGTTTGATACATCTGTTTGTTTACTTGCGAGGGCCCGAGGACTGAGGTAACTTTTTCGGAGGCCGAGGAAACCACAGGAGTCGGAGGCGGCTCTTTTCTGCATAGAGCCGCAGGAGGACGCGAGGAACCAAGCAGGAGTGTGGGAGCCGTATAATAGCTGCGTAGATAGCCGTAGAGTAGCTTAGATTTAATTTCTGCAGACCATTATTAATTATAATAATATAGGGACAGGACTTGGACTTCATCCTACAGGGGTCTGTTTTGCCGAGCACCGGTGTGCTCGGGGGACCTCACCGAGTTTTTCGCCGGTTTTTTGTTTTTATCGATTTTTATTGTCTTTTTAACTGCTTATATGATTTTCGCAGTTTTTGCCTTAGCTTAGGATTTTTGCCGATTGAGCCGTAATTAATTAGGATCCAAACACCTAACTATCTACATGTGCCTATTAGATCGTAATTGGACCTAACTAAAAATAATAAACAAAAGGCTAACCTGGTCACTTGAGGGGTCACGCGCCGCTAGAGGCCGTATACAGTGCTGGCAGGACCCATTGTGGTGGGCACCGATCGGCATCCGAGACCAGACACTGACCCCTCCGGTTGACCCGTTAGTCAACGGTTCTCTCCGTGTAGAAATTGCTCGTCAAGGCCAATTTCCTCGTGCATCATATAGCTAGTTTATTTTTAGTCATTATTTTATACGCGGATCACCCTGCATGTAGAGTGCTGGAGTCAGGTATGCCTTTCTTATTCAGCATGCATCATTGATTTTACCGCGCATCAGCTTTTTCGTCTTATTCCCCCGTTTTCTGGACTTAAATAATCAGGAGAACTTGAAAATTTTGTTAGGCATTGTTTGCTTGAAAAATACCTAAAAAAAGAAAAACTATAAAATTTGGACTGCTAAACACACTTGACCCCAAAAGACATCACATAAAAATTTGTCTTGGGGAGAGCAACCCCCTCATTGTCTGGTTTGGATGAGCGAGAGAGCAACCCGCACCCTAGTCTAGAGCCACATCTGACCCCTTTTCAGACTACTGCTTCTGGGCTAGTCGTTCTTTAGTGAGGATCTCTCCGGTCTCCGGTACTTAACAGAGCGAGCCGATCGGGTAGCCGATAAACGGTCTGCGGCTTGTACCGGCTGGGAAAGATCTAGTTCAGGATCGGGACAGTCTCCTGGGGGCGTCGGATTCCTAACAGCTCGCGTAACGACTCTGATATTCTTATAAGATCACCTAAAAAAATTGACAAGATAAATTGATTGAACCCTTACGGTCTTCAGCTCTGTGTTGAGTAGGTGAACCTGGGGTTTTGTTTGCTCATGTTGTGTGTTTCCAGATCTCATCCTCCTGACTCGCCAAGATCAGGATAATGAGCAGGAGATCTCTTAGGCAGCCTCTGGCTGCACCGCTTTTTAGCACTCCAGCCCATTCATCTAGGTTGGTTCGCGAGAGCTGAGTCCTGCTCTCCGAACCCGAGTTCGATTCCGCCATGTTCCCCCTCGACCACCCTTCTACCAGTCCTGATATTCCAGTGCCAGATGAGAGACAACAGACAGATGATTTATTGGCACGTGAGTTTGGGTCTTTTGCCTTTTCAGAGACCATGGCCGGCAACAGCGATGACCGCACTAGAGGTCCCTGACCAGAGCAGACTTACGTCTTGGACTAGGGTGCGATCAACAACACCTTGATAGCCTCCCTTGAGATGATGCAGCAGCAGATTCGGGATCAGGGGGCTTTCATGGTCGAGATTTGGAGAAAGATAAAGAAGATGAGAACCGACCGCGAGCAGCGCAGGCCCAGGGGAGACGGACCGGAGATACCCGATGAGCCAGCACAGCCGGGAGCAGCAGACGCAGCAGCAGCAGCCGCAGCAGCAGCAGGAGCCAGACCGATGCGGGAGTTGCACAACCCCGGATCGACACATACACACCGGTGGGTGGTGCTTCCGGCGATCGTGGGGGACTTCAAGTTCCCCCCACAGACTCTTCAGATCCTCCCCCGCTTCCACGGGCTCGCCACTGAGGAGCCCCATCTACATCTCCAGGAGTTTGAGATGATCTGCAGCACCATCCACGATCGGTAGGTAGACGAGGACACCATCCGTATGATTGCCTTCCCTTTCTCCCTCGCTGATATTGTATCCAACTGGCTAAAACATTTAGGGAGATTTGTGTACACCTGGGAGCAGTTCTGCACCGAGTACTTGAATAAGTACTATCCACTCGGGCGGACCAATGCAGCAAGGGCCCTGATCAGCAACTTCTCCATGCTTCCCAATGAGAAGTTTCACAAGGCATGGGAGAGGTTCAGAGAGCTTACAGACAGATGCCCACACCACGACATCACGAAGTCAAACCTAGTTCAGAGCTTCTTCTGCGGGTTGACACCAGAGCTGCAGGGTCTGGTGAATGCTTCTTGTGGTGGTTCCTACTTCACCAGAGATGAGGATCAGGTCTGGGCCATCTATGAGGAGATGACCGAGAACTATACAGTGATGTCCCAGACCCGTATTTACACTCAGGGACTCCCCCCAACCACATACTGTGCAGTACCATAGGATAGCACGGGTCGATGTCGGCCCTTCCACTTCATCTGCGGCAGCCGTACAGGCCGAGTCCTCAGCCGTAGACATGGGCATCATCAGCGAGAAGCTAGACCGGATCGAGCTGATAGAGAAGAAGCAGTGCCAGGGCATGACACAGATTGATCAGATGGCACAGACGCTGAGTGACTTGAAGACACAGATCATGTGTATCCAGGAGGCACAGATGGCTTCTCAACCATGTCTCAGGTCACGAGAAGATCCGAGCAGTAGTGGTAGCTCGTCCCAACACTCCATCCAGCCTAGACAGGTTCACCATATCCAGGTGGAGTCATACCAGCAGTCGCCGCAGTCTTACCAGTCACCACTATCTCCAGACACTCAGATGGTGGTTTACCAGCCGGGTCATCCTCTGGCAGTACTTCCCCCTGCCTCGTACGAGCAGAAGCCGTTGATGGATGTCAATAGGATTTGGTACGACCGACCCCTGCCCGGTATCTGACGAGACCATCCCGGATTCCGCTGGTCGGCCGGCAGTTCCCAGCAGCATCCTCTAGCCCAGGGTAGCCAGTTCGGCCAGCATCGTGAGCAGCACCAGCAGCAGCAGCCCCCAGTACACCAGCAGTAGTAGTCATCTCATTATCAGTAGTACGGTACTCGTCCTTATCAGCAGAGACAATCTTGGAGGCGAGAGCAGCCTCATCAGAAGCAGTATCAACATCAGCAGTACCCCTCTCACCCTCACCAGCAGCAGCAGCCTCACTACCAGCGAGGCTACCCGTCAGGTTCTCATGGGCCGAACTATGAGAACCCCGCCATGGATGAGTTAGCCCGCCTCATGACCGAGCAGCAGGTCACATATCGACGGGAGATGGATGTGTTCCGTCAGGAGATGCGGGAGATAGTGAGAGGGAAGGCCGCCATCCTTGCCCAGATCAAGCTGAATCCGAACAACCTCAAGAGGAAGTCTAAGCAGGTAGAGTTCATTGAGATTACCACTCCTAGTGCTTCACTTGGTGATATGTCTGCATACATATTTGATGCTGATTTTGTTACACTTAGGAGCGGTAGGATGCCAACAGGCGGCGCCTTGTTTGAGCGACGACACGATGCCGCTTCAGGAGTGCCAGGCAAGGAGAGGAGCGGTGCTGAGGCCGCCAGAGATGATGACGGTGGTACTGATGCCACCACGGACGTTGATCCAGCCGATGGTACTGAGGCTGTTGTTTCACCTAATGGAGGAGGTGGTACTGATGCCACCAGATGCGATGCTGAGCCAGAGCGCAGTATTGATGCCGCACAACCAGATGTCGAGGTTGGTGCTGAGGCCACCAACACTTCTACTGCTAGTATTGTTCTTTTTCCATCTGTTCATGTACCTCAGTACGTTTTTGTGAATAAAGGAAAGGGTTTGTTTTATTCTAATCCACCTGTGGTGATTGATGATGTATGCATGGATTCTGCTGTACTTGAGCAACCCTGACCCTCTCTTAGTCCTTCATCTGAGAAGGACCCAGCAGTCCCCTTTCCCCAAGCACTCTGCATGTCTAAGGGGCAGAAAAAAGAAAATCCTAAAACAATCATCAGATAGAGTCCAGTCAGTAGATGATAGATTGAATCCACATACAGCTGACTCTACAGGAGGCCTTGGAGTACATACCTCTACTCAAGAGATCACTCAGAGATAGGACCATTGTTCGGAGGAAGAGGAGGAACCACCAGTCTGAGATCCATATGCTCACTCGTGCCACTTGTTTCGTGATCCAGAATCGTCTGCCAGCCAAGAGGCATGATGCAGGAGCCCCGTATGTCAGATGCCATATTCAGGAGCATAGGTTCAATCGTACTCTATTAGACAACGGGTCTTCGATCAACCTAATTCCGGCAGCCCTACTCGACCGCTTCGAGTTGGTCCCTCTACGATAGAGAAGGACGGTCCTTCAGTTTGCTGATCGATCTGTCAAGAGGCCGAAGGGGTTTCTGAAGGACGTTGTCGTCACGATTCAGGGCCTGAAATTCCCCGTTGAATTCGTTGTGTTGGACATGGAGATTTCTGAGTTCGTGACCGATACCCCAACATTTTAGGACTCCCGTTCTTGGCCACAGCCAAGGTAGTGTCCGATCATGATAGCGGGAAGGTATACTTTCGTGTCGAGGGCAGGAGTGTACAAATAGAGACGATCGAGGAGACTAGATCCTGAGATTCAGCTTGCTCTGAGCAGACTTCCGATTCCGAGCAGATGATAGATACAGGGCGAGACATCCACCAGGACTGCGACTTTGTGATCACAGACGATAAGGCAGTTTGGGCAGACCCAGTAGTACAGGCCATCCTCTCACCTTCAGAGTTTGCTAATGCACAGATGACAACAGAGGAGAGCTTGGATAGTGCACCCCTGGTCCATGATACATCTCAGGCAGCAGAGCCAGTCCCCGATCGCGAGGCAGAGTTTGTTAGTGATTCTGATACAGATCCCTCAGAGTCATATTTTGACTGGGCTGAGTTTGATGATTTGATACCGTGTCTGACTTCCACAGAGCTGATAGCTAGGGAGGAGGTTGATTCTACACAGATCAGAGAGATACCAGCAGAGCAACCTTCGCCTGATTCAGATTGCGAGAGAGAGAGTTTCCATTCTCCCATACAGATTTGGTCGCGTTCACTCAGACCTTTCAGAGGCCAGATCCACCAGCACAGTGTTGTCCAGAGTTGAAGCCACTTCCTTCATCGCTGAAGTATAGGTTCCTTGCGGGCGAGCATGAGATGTACCTAGTCATTATCTCAGTGGATTTGACTGGAGAGCAGGAATCCCGTTTGATGGGGGTTCTTGAAAAGAATTGCAAGGCGATAGGATGGAGTGTAGCCGATCTCCATGCGATAAGTCCAGCCCTGTGCTCCCACCATATCTATCTCGAGGAGGACGCGAAGCCGTCACGTGAGTTCCAGCGGCGGCTGAACCCAAACCTTCGAGATGTTGTCATGAAGGAGATCTCGAAATGGTGGAGCGTCGATTTTATCTACCCCATCTCCAACTCCAAGTGGGTCAGTCCATTGCATATGGTGCCCAAGAAGACGGGCATCACTACAGTTGTCAGCGAGTCTGGAGAGGAGATCGCTACCCGGGTAACCACTTCTTGGCGGGTCTGTGTGGATTACAGATGACTCAACCAGGCCAATAAGAAGGATCATTTCCCCCTACCCTTTATTGATCAGATCATTGAGAGACTGGCAGGGAAGAGCCAATACTGTTTATTGGATGGGTACTCCGGATACAACCAGGTGGGGATTGCGCCAGAGGACCAGGACAAGACTACCTTTACCTGTCCCTTCGGGACATATGCTTTCAGATGGATGCACTTTGGATTTTGCAACGCTCCAGCGACGTTCCAGAGGTGCATGTTGGCCATCTTTTCGGACATGGTAGGGAAGTGCTTGCAGGTCTTCATGGATGACTTTTCGGTCTACGGCGACGGATTCAATTCATGTCTTGGCTACCTAGACCACATCCTCCAGCGATGTATTGAGGTGCACCTGGTGCTTTCTTGGGAAACGAGTCACTTCATGGTGACTCAAGGGACGGTGCTTGGCCACATCATCTCCAACAGGGGCATGGAGGTTGATCCGGCCAAGGTGGATATCATTAGGAAACTTAGTCCACCGTCCAACTTGCGGCTGTTACGGTCTTTTCTGGGGCACGTCTGTTTTTACCGACGATCCATTCATGATTTCAGCCGGATTGCCCGAGCGTTGACTGATCTGCTGACGAAAGACACCGAGTTCATTGTACATGATAAGTGTCTAGCTTCATTTGAGACTCTCAAGAGTCTAGTTGTCGAGGCTCCTGTCCTGCAGCCGCCTGATTGGTCTCTCCCATTCGAGATCATAACGGATGCCTCCGATTTTGCCGTAGGGGCCGTGATGGGACAGAGGAGGGATGGAGTCCCCTTTGCTATTCACTATGCTAGCCGGACTTTGGATGCAGCTCAGAGGAACTACACAGTCACTGAGAAGGAGATGCTAGCCGTAGTGTTCATCCTAGATAAGTTAAGATCGTACATCATTGGATCTAGAGTGACCATCTTCACTGATCACACCGCCATCCGATACCTCATGGAAAAGAAGGATGCCAAAGCCATATTGACCAGATGGATCCTTCTATTCAAGGAGTTTGATATAGAGATTAAGGACAAGACTGGAGTCAAGAATGGGGTGGCAGATCATCTCTCCCGATTGGAGTATATTGAGGATTCCGAGCAGATCGAGCCTATTTGTGAGACCTTCCCAGATGAGGCGATCCTTGCTATCGCCTCTCTCCCGTGGTACACTAATATTGCGAACTTTCTTGTTGCCAAGAAAGTCCCACAAGATTGTGAAGGATATGGTTAGATCCTCAAGCGCATCACGGAAGCGTGAGCGTCGTATCGAATACGACGAAGAGCGACTAGTCGCACTAGTTGCTCGATGCAGCGGAATTTAAAAAATTTTCTTACGACGAAACCACATGATCCAATAACACTTCTCGGATCGTTTCGTCTAAACCACAAACAAGTAATTAGGATTACCTCTTGAAGCGTGGTTGCGATCACGTCTCTAAACGAAGAGACCTCCTGTCTCAAGTCCGATCCGACGGAGGAGACGCTTGCGAGCGTGGGGATGAACCGCGTGCTTCTCGCAATCCAAGTTGATGATCCAAGCGGCGGATCTCCTGATCTCGACACACGAGATCCAACATCTTCTTCACGAGCGAGGCGCACCGAAGGAGACGGAGATCCACGAGCAGAAGAACGAGCAGCATAACGACGATGCCGCGGCGATGGAGAACCTCTCCATGGCATCCATGGTGGACGACCATGAGAGGGAGAGAGAGGGCTGACCTCTAAAGAAAGAGAGAGGGAGAGAGAGATGCTTCTCAAGCATTATGTGTGTAAAGAGAGAGCATGGGTATGCCTCTCTATTTATAGGGTTTTGGGATCCATGGATCTCAATCCATGTGTCATATAAAATCAATGGTTGAGATTGATTTATGACAATCCAATGGTCAAGATTGTTGTCTGTAAAAGACAACAACTTGTGATTTAATTTTGATTAAATATATTTGATAAATCAAATATATATTAATACCAAATTAAACCAACTAAATAAGGAGTGAAGAAACAAATGAGAGCCTCCTTCCCTATTGGGAGGAGTGGACGACCACCAATTCCATAAAGGAATTGGTGCCGCCCCCCTCTTCCCATATGGGGAGGGCAATCCCATGGATTCCCATGGGATTGCATATCTCCTTGTTTTTCTCTCAACTTATTTTCCAACAATTATTCACCAAAAAATAATTCTCAATTAATTTTGGGAATATTGCAATCTTGACATTGGAATATTGTGAATCACATTCACAACCCAAAACAAAATGTAATTTACATTTTCAATTAATTAAACAATGTGTATCCAATACACATTAATAATTAATCTACCAATATAAATTATATTTAACTCTCTCTAATACATTATAAATCACATTTATAATATATTATGAATAATTGGATATTACTATCCACATTATTCGTATCCTTGATAATTAAATCATATTTAATCATCTCGGATCTCTTTATCTCATGTGTTCAAATAATATGAATCACATTCACATTATTCACATCTTTGATAATCAAATCACATTTAATTATCTAAGATAACTCTCCTTATAATATGAATCAAATTCATATTATTCATGATAATTAAATCACATTTAATTATCCTTTTTCTCAATGCTCGGATACATATATCAACAATAGAATTATCCATAAACTTTTTCAAGGACAATGCGCTTTCTCTGCGAATACTTGGAGATAAGGACAGGGCGATTGTATTGTTCCACGTATAGTGACATGGATATTGAGATCACATCTCAAATCAAGATCTCGGGCCTCCCATAGATGCTTGATTAAATCAAGACCGCAAATCTAATCTTCTCATTGAATCTGAATCACATTCAGATCAATGTCCAATATTTGGACTAAGATCAGATTACTTCTCTACTGAGAGGAGTCACTAAAATCCAGACCCGTTTCATCACTCCCTAGGAATGGAAGCGTCATGGTTATACAACCGTTTATGATCACATCACCCTCAGGTATTCCTAATACCTGTACATCCTGCATACTGGAAGACTCAGATTAAACCCGAAGTATTAGATCAACTTTGCACTGTCTACTTCAGAGTTCTATCAGTAAGTTTCTCATTCGATCATTGGGAGTCGGTATCGATGATATACTTTCCAAAAGCATATATCATACCTAGGTCTTGATCATATACTTTCCAAAAGTATATATCAAACCTACAAATTCAGTCAAGCTTCCAAAGCGAGACTACCGTGTGCACGGAATTTGATTCTTCCCAATATCTCATGAGTGAGCTCATGTCTTCCGGTTCAGTAGTGAACCTGTATGATCCCTTTGAGAGATCGTATTACTCATATGCCCTTATATGCACGCCATCGCGCTGGTGTATAGACCTTGATTAGGCCATCAACCTATTGGTCTGCCAAATGTACATACTCAGACATATAGTAACACATCTGTCTCTGGTCAGAGGATGTGTGCATGTATCGTGACAGCATACGATATAGGACTTTGGTTATCTCGATCTCATTAAGTCAACTCTTTGACCTAACTCATCCGACACCTCCGAATCTCTATTCCTATGCAGAGGACCTGCATCAAGAGGTTGGTCAGATATCAACCTAAATGAGATAGGATTGCCATCTCCTACTCAGGCTGGAGATCATCTCTTAATAATCATTTGACGGTGCTTGATGAGTCCTCAATCTAACTCATTAGATATTCATCTAAGCACCAGCCTCTATGATTCAATAATTGAATCAACAGCTGTATGATCATTAAGACGGCCATGGTACATAACCCTAATTGTACTAAGGGACCTATTATGCAAATTATGTACTCTTTATTTCAGATTAAGGAGTGAATTGCAATAACATTTATTGCATAATGGCTCGTCGTGGGCTCGCATGTCCAACAATCTCCCACTAGCCCAAAGAGCCATTAATGGGCTAATCATTTAAACCCACACTCATGTGACAATCATAGGCTATTTAGAAAATAGCTAGGTAAGCTGATCAGTCACTCTGTTCCCAAGAAACTACTCCAAGTCCTTTTACGACACTTGCATATCTCCTAGTAACAGTGCTCGCATCCAATGCGAATGTTGCATCTCATGCAACCGATACTCAATTTTGTTGGTTATAGTGTACTTGACACTACATCTTATTAATTATCATAACCAGTATTCCCATAATCCTTATTAGAATACCTTCATTCCTCGAGATCTCTATCTCCTAAGGTAACTGCAGTCAAGACCCATATAGATCACTATCTACAAGATCTTAAACTTTTGAAGATAAGACTTTGAGATCACTATCTCCAAGTTTTATCATCTTTGAAGATATTATTATTACTGCTATCAAGTGTTTTATCTCCATAGCAGGATTAGTAACAGTTTACTACTTCCACTGCATGGCAGACATCTGGCTCTTGTACACATCTAGCATATACCCAGCTTCTCATAACTGATGCACAAGTGCAAGCAGTTCTAGCATTCACTTCCTCAACTCTTTGAGGTGCTATCCCTTTAGACAGGTCACTACTACATCTTAAGGGAAGGAAGCCTTTCTTGGAATTTTCCAGAAAATGGAATAAGTCCAAGGTGTACTACTAATGTGACGGTCCCAATATCCTCTTCTCTTTGTTTCTGAACGACTTCAGAATTAAGATCTAAGAGGTATCCTTGAGATCGTATCTCAAGGTATGGAACAACCAAATTATAAAACACTTATTATTTATTCTTATATCATTCCAAATGATTAGAATAATATCTACATTTAGCACGATGAACACAATGGCACTCCCACTAAGCTTCGCATGGTTCATCAAGATTTTATCTGAAATCACAACATTTATAATTTCATCAAATCTTATGTTCCAACTACAAGAAACTTATTGGAGTCCAAAGATGGAGTTCTTTAGCTTGCTTTCCTCAACCATGAAGCCCTGGGGCTACTTCATATGAATATCCTCAGAGAGGTATTCATAGAGGAATGCAATCTTGACTTACATCATGAAGATGTCATAGTCAAGTTGTGTAGCTATAGTTAGCAATATTCTGATGGGTTAAAGCAAGGTCACTGGAGAGCAAGTCTTATCGCAAGCGATGCCTTCTCTTCGATGTGTAGCTCATGGCTACGAACCGTGCTTTGAAGGTCTCTACCTTCTCATCAGGTTCCCTCTTTCTCTTGAAGATCCATTTACACCTTAATGGGTCTGACCCATATAGGTGGATCCTCGAGGGTCCATATACAACACTTGTATATGAAGTCTACATTAGACTTTTATTGCTAACATCCATCTTTCCATGTCATGATCCTCAGGAGCTTCATCACATGAAGTCCGATCATTTTCAGATTTAACTGACACATGGAATCCATCCTCAAACTTATTTGAAGAGGTATTAATGTTTCATCTTTAATTATCTATTTTAGTTTCCGATTTCAGGAGCCTCATTATCTTTTCAAGATTAAATGAGTTCCTTTAATTCATTTTCATCTTGATTCTCAAGAGAGTCATCCTATAAGAATCATATTCTCAAAGATGTGATCTTTTAAGAATCTCAAGGTCATAAAGTAGGTATCCAATACCATCCTTTATTTTCCTAATGAAGTAGCACTTTCTAGTGCTATATTCCAGCTTACATGCATGGAACCTTATTAAGTATATAATGTAGTCTCTACTACATATATATACCTTGGAAACTAAGAGATAATAATGCTAAGATTAATCATTGATCAAATCATGTCACACATGATCAATTGCATCTCCCTACAACTCTATTGAGTTAAGGTTCATTAGGAGGATTGAGATAGGAATGATATTCATATCTCCATAAGGTACTTCTTGAATTCATCTAATAGGTACAGGCTACCTTGGTTAGATCAAATTCATTTCATCTTCCCTCAAACTTTGGTTCTAAACCAAAATTATGAAATCTTTGAACATTTCAAAGGTTTCTTAGGTGAAGAGAAGAAATCTCATATCATACATAATCATTAACAGATATCACATATCCATAATGTTTACTATGATATAGATGATCTGCATACATCAATATGTATGAGATCCTTAATACCTTGACACCTTACACCTTTCCCAAGGAAGGGTGTATTGGACATTTTTACTTTGAATACAATATTCACAAGTATGTGAGATTTGAATCTTTAGACAATCTAAAGTTTCATGTCTTACCAGTCCATTGATTTCATCAACAGACATATGTCCAAAATTTGATGCCAGATCATTGTCAAATGATCTTTATCTTCCTATTGATCTTTTTAATTCTCAGTATTAAAAAAACTTAATGAACCATTCATAAATTTTCTAATTTAATAGAGTCCACTAGATTTTAGATTACTATCTGAAATATCTCCATCATAACTCTTTATGATAGATTTATTACAGAATTTATGTTTATATCCAACAATTAGAAATAAACAATGAGTGTATTCCAATATCTAGGTCATAGAGACATTCTCTAAGACTAAGGGCTCCCACTGAAAATATGAAGTCTATTGATCTCATGGAAATTGTTGCAACACTTGCATCACTTTCAACATCGATGACCAATAAACCTTAAGATCAAATAAGTAAGTCAATATCAATGATTATATATAGATTAATCTGATGCACTATCTGATTCCTTCTCTAAGGATTCTAGATAGATTTGATAGTCATACTATCAACGCATCAACTTATTGCAGTATTGGCATTCATTCAACTCTTTGAATGTCATATGTAAGTTACAGAAATACAGTCAACCTTTTGACTATATTTCTTACTTGGGTCCAACCCATGCTTCCACTGCGCTCCCTTTATCTATAAGCAACCATTACTCAAGACTAAGGATCTCTTATGTTAAATTTAATATAAGAGTATTTCAAGATTTAAACATGCTTCACCCAATTCATATAATATGAATATTATGAAGCTTCATGAATGACTAGAGTATAGACAGTAGAATGATGACACTCATCATCTACATCCATCTAAACTTTAAAACATAGGTATAGGTAGGTATTCAAATAATTTGAATACATCATCTCTTATAGAGCTACCATTCTGCATGATGTAGAGAACCACATCATTCATGATTAAATGTCGAGAGCACATATGTATGCCAGAATATCTTTATTGATTTTATAAGGATTAATTTGATAATTACGATCATCATCGACATCTCACTTCAAAAGTACATTCGATAAGATCAAGACTTATAGAGACATACAAACCCTAGGGTTTTAGTCCTATTGTCTTATTTAATTATCACTTCTCATTATTATGAGGAATCTTGCACATTGTAACCACATACATTATGTGTCCAATCGCAAGTACAATATCTGGATTATAGGGTCCAATCCACGATATTTTACTGGTTATTATTGAGTATAATATTGAGTGGGTTTAATGAAGGATTATCTGAAATAAGAAATTTGCATGAGTGTATATATTTATATATACATGTTTTACTTTGAATTAGGAATTTTATATCAAAGTTGTCTTGCCATGTCAACAATGAAAGTTCATTCCCTTAATCACTTTCAATGTAAGAGATATACTTACCATCATATCTCAAGCAAGATCTGGGATCTCCTTCCTTATCTTTGTTGCATCCCAATAATATGAGAACCTACAACTCGGATAAAAAGAAGCGGGAACACATTCCGCCATGCAAGTCCAACTTGCATCTCCCAATTCGGTCTTTAATACCCGGGCCCACCACCCCTAAGGTGATGTTGACCCGTCATTAATTGAACCAACCGTCAACAGGAATACAACTCGCTATGCGCAATCCAATATCGCCCCAATAATATGAGGACCCGATATTGGGGTCACTACGCATACGTCCTTACTCTTTCGAGAAGCGACGAGCCCGATCCAAATGGATCATATGCAGGAGCTGTCACTTCGGACAGGCATCTCCTACATATAATATCTGGCGACGAAACTCTTCGCCTTGACGGGAGACCATGGATGTCACTTATGTGATCCTCCATATCTTATTCAAATTAAATTAATTTCTATGAATCACATTCATATAATTAATTCTTCCAAGGGAATTATTAACTCTAATCATATTAGAGTATTCTCAATTGGATATGATTAACTTAATCATATTAAATTAATTATCAATCCAATTTAATCAATCAAACTTAATTTTATGCTTGAATATACATATATGATATTATTCTCAAAGTACGTATTAATTCGAATTTTAATAATTAGAAAAATACATCATAATCCCTCGGACATTATCCCGGCCTTACCCGCTGTCATGGCCAGTACCGACGGGAGTGGGGCGGACCACATACGTTGCAACCCGCTGACCAGCGATCCCCGACTAGACACCATATCCACCTCGGGAAAGGATAATGCCAAATTGATTATTTTGTACTTGAGATGATCATCGGTTCTTCAACCGAAATTATACCATATAGTAATCAAAACAATTTTGATTTTAAGGAAATTTGCTAGGCAAATTCCCAAGTCCTATTCAAGCAAGAAGTTTGATGATTGTAATTCCAATTAAGGTTTAGATCAAATCTAATCAACTAATTGGTTAGGGCCAAGTCAATTAGGCAAATAATCATGTTTCAATATTTCACAAATATTTTTCAAGATTATTTCACGAAATTAATAATTAATTTCACTAATTGACAATCACTTGGTTCTAGATTGGGAAAGCAATTTCAGCAGTGACCCCTACTTACTAAAATTGGCATATCTCAATCATATTAAATCCAAATTAAGCAAAGTCAATTTCTAAAGTTTGCTAATTTGATTTAGGACAGAACCTAAGTGATGTTTCACGCATTTTGAGGCAAGTCTAAACAGTAATTAACATTTTAATCACGTTCAGATTCACAGTTCCCGCAACAGTGCATGCATGTTCATTAAAACGACCATATCTCGAGCATACGAAATCCGATTTACGCAAACTCAGATCCTATAGTTTTCTTATTTAATGGGGAACATAATCCAAGTATAAAATTCGTGTTTAAAAAATTTAAACAGTGCCGAATTTATTTACTAAACAGATCTGCGAAATCAAATGCGATGAAAACTTTCGTGACCTTAACGAACCCAAATCGTCCTCGGTTAGCGAATCATATTCGAAACCGTCGACCTAAGGCTCTGATACCACTTGAAGGATATGGTTAGATCCTCAAGCGCATCACGGAAGCGTGAGCGTCGTATCGAATACGACGAAGAGCGACTAGTCGCACTAGTTGCTCGATGCAGCGGAATTTAGAAAATTTTCTTACGACGAAACCACATGATCCAAGAACACTTCTCGGATCGTTTCGTCTAAACCACAAACAAGTAATTAGGATTACCTCTTGAAGCGTGGTTGCGATCAAGTCTCTAAACGAAGAGACCTCCTGTCTCAAGTCCGATCCGACGGAGGAGACGCTTGCGAGCGTGGGGATGAACCGTGTGCTTCTCGCAATCCAAGTTGATGATCCAAGCGGCGGATCTCCTGATCTCGACACACGAGATCCAACATCTTCTTCACGAGCGAGGCGCACCAAAGGAGACGGAGATCCACGAGCAGAAGAACGAGCAGCATAACGACGATGCCGCGGCGATGGAGAACCTCTCCATGGCATCCATGGTGGACGGCCATGAGAGGGAGAGAGAGGGCTGACCTCTAAAGAAAGAGAGAGGGAGAGAGATATGCTTCTCAAGCATTATGTGTGTAAAGAGAGAGCATGGGTATGCCTCTCTATTTATAGGGTTTTGGGATCCATGGATCTCAATCCATGTGTCATATAAAATCAATGGTTGAGATTGATTTATGACAATCCAATGGTCAAGATTGTTGTTGGTAAAAGCCAACAACTTGTGATTTAATTTTGATTAAATATATTTGATAAATCAAATATATATTAATACCAAATTAAACCAACTAAATAAGGAGTGAAGAAACAAATGAGAGCCTCCTTCCCTATTGGGAGGAGTGGACGGCCACCAATTCCATAAAGGAATTGGTGCCGCCCCCCTCTTCCCATATGGGGAGGGCAATCCAATGGATTCCCATGGGATTGCATATCTCCTTGTTTTTCTCTCAACTTATTTTCCAACAATTATTCACCAAAAAATAATTCTCAATTAATTATGGGAATATTGCAATCTTGACATTGGAATATTGTGAATCACATTCACAACCCAAAACAAAATGTAATTTACATTTTCAATTAATTAAACAATGTGTATCCAATACACATTAATAATTAATCTACCAATATAAATTATATTTAACTCTCTCTAATACATTATAAATCACATTTATAATATATTATGAATAATTGGATATTACTATCCACATTATTCATATCCTTGATAATTAAATCATATTTAATCATCTTGGATCTCTTTATCTCATGTGTTCAAATAATATGAATCACATTCACATTATTCACATCTTTGATAATCAAATCACATTTAATTATCTAAGATAACTCTCCTTATAATATGAATCAAATTCATAATATTCATGATAATTAAATCACATTTAATTATCCTTTTTCTCAATGCTCGGATACATATATCAACAATAGAATTATCCATGAACTTTTTCAAGGACAATGCGCTTTCTCTGCGAATACTTGGAGATAAGGACAGGGCGATTGTATTGTTCCACGTATAGTGACATGGATATTGAGATCACATCTCAAATCCAGATCTCGGGCCTCCCATAGATGCTTGATTAAATCAAGACCGCAAATCTAATCTTCTCATTGAATCTGAATCACATTCAGATCAATGTCCAATATTTGGACTAAGATCAGATTACTTCTCTACTGAGAGGAGTCACTAAAATCCAGACCCGTTTCATCACTCCCTAGGAATGGAAGCGTCATGGTTATACAACCGTTTATGATCACATCACCCTCAGGTATTCCTAATACCTGTACATCCTGCATACTGGAAGACTCAGATTAAACCCGAAGTATTAGATCAACTTTGCACTGTCTACTTCAGAGTTCTATCAGTAAGTTTCTCATTCGATCATTGGGAGTCGGTATCGATCATATACTTTCCAAAAGCATATATCATACCTAGGTCTTGATCATATACTTTCCAAAAGTATATATCAAACCTACAAATTCAGTCAAGCTTCCAAAGCGAGACTACCGTGCGCACGGAATTTGATTCTTCCCAATATCTCATGAGTGAGCTCATGTCTTCCGGTTCAGTAGTGAACCTGTATGATCCCTTTGAGAGATCGTATTACTCATATGCCCTTATATGCACACCAGCGCGCCGGTGTATAGACCTTGATTAGGCCATCAACCTATTGGTCTGCCAAATGTACATACTCAAACATATAGTAACACATCTGTCTCCGGTCAGAGGATGTGTGCCTGTATCGTGACAGCATACGATATAGGACTTTGGTTATCTCGATCTCATTAAGTCAACTCTTTGACCTAACTCATCCGACACCTTCGAATCTCTATTCCTATGCAGAGGACCTGCATCAAGAGGTCGGTCAGATATCAACCTAAATGAGATAGGATTGCCATCTCCTACTCAGGCTGGAGATCATCTCTTAATAATCATTTGACGGTGCTTGATGAGTCCTCAATCTAACTCATTAGATATTCATCTAAGCACCAGCCTCTATGATTCAATAATTGAATCAACAGCTGTATGATCATTAAGACGGCCATGGTACATAACCCTAATTGTACTAAGGGACCTATTATGCAAATTATGTACTCTTTATTTAAGATTACGGAGTGAATTGCAATAACATTTATTGCATAATGGCTCGCCGTGGGCTCGCATGTCCAACAGATTGGCCCAGGCAGAGACTTGAGACCTTCCTCGCGAAGGCCAAGTTCTACCACTGGGAGGATCCCGTCCTTTATCATGAATAAGGGGATAGCGTCTGGCGTAGGTGCATTCCTCAGGAGGAGCACCACAACGTCCTCACTTACTGCTACAAGCTTGAGGCAGGAGGACATCACTCTAGGAGGAGAACGGCACAGAAAGTGCTCCAATCCGGCCTATGGTGGCCTACTCTCTTCTAGGACTCTGATGAGTTCGTGAAGAGGTGTACTGACTGTCAGAGGATGGGCACTTGTGGATAGCGTGATATGATGTCGATGCAGCCCATTCACTTCTGTGAGGTTTTTGACGCATGGGGCATCGATTTCATGGGTCCATTCCCTAGGAGTCAGGGATTTGAGTACATTCTGTTGGCCGTTGATTATGTTAGTCATTGGGTTGCGGCCATCCCCGCACGAACTGCAGATGCTAGGACTGTTTGCAGATTTTTGAGGAAGAATATCATTTCACGGTTCGGGGTACCTCGAGTGTTGATATCTGACGGGGTGTCTCATTTCGTCAACGACAAGGTAAAGGCCCTTGCTAACGAGTTTAGCATAGACCATCGAGTAGCCACACCATACCATCCTCAGACCAATGGTCTTGCTGAAGTGTCGAACAGGGAGATCAAGATTATATTGCAGAAGGGTGTCCGCCCTGACTGAAAGGATTTGTCACATCTTTTGGACTTGGTCTTGTGGGCATATCGGACGTCCTTCAAGACACAGTTGGGTACGTCTCCCTTTTGCCTCGTTTATGGCAAGCCATGCCATTTACCTGTTGATCTTAGACATAGGTCACTGTGGGCAGTTACAGACATCATCATGGATCCAGTGAGTGTAGGAGACCAGAGGAGGGCAGAGTTAGCAACCCTGGAGGAGCTTCGTGATGCAGTCTTTTTGAGCAGACTACAGTACAAGGAGAGAGTGAAGGAGTGGCATGATTCTCATATCAGCCACAAGCACTTTGAGCCAGGACAGCGAGTATGGTTGTTCGATGCCAGGTTGAGATTATTCCCAGGGAAGCTACAGAGAAAATGGAAGGGACCCTACTTGGTTTAGAAAGGTACATGACAACGGGAGTATTGATATATCTGAGTTGTCTTCTGAGAGTACCTTTCGTGTTAACGGACAGCGGCTCAAGCCATATCTAGATCATGAGCCGCTGGTCGTTGACGTTGCCCCAATCCATTTTGCGTGAGATGTGGTCTCTTGACTCACATCTATTGCATCTCACGCCTGATTATCACTATTCTCCCGACTTGTATAGATCCAGTTGTCCATATCACACCATTCTTCAGTCCAATACCCCATTTACATCTTCGACGTTGCTATACTTAGGGTGCACTTTACCCTAAGTATAGGGGGTATGAGAATTTTGAGTTTCTTTTGATTCATTTTTACCTCTGTTTTGCTGCCTATACTTAGGGATATTTTACCCTAAGTATAGGGGAGGTAGACCCTGTACATTCTCACTCGGATTTCCCTTTGTGTACAGCCTGTTATACTTAGGATTATTTGATCCTAAGTATGGGGGGAAACCCCGAGATCTCTTGCATTTCTATTCTTTTATTCGTCTTTGTATATAGCCTTCCTTTTCACTTCCCAATACTAAGCAGGAGTTATGTCTTCTTCATCGCTCGTGACTATGAGGACATCGTTCGAGCTTAGTAAAGGGGGGTGTATATATTCCATATATACTTTAGCCAGAACTCGTACTTTGTATGAGTGTGTTAATAAATAAAAATGGCTAAAACCCAAAATCCATAAAAATTAAAAAAATTTCCTTATAAATATATTTATCGCACATACATAGCTAGTGTACACACTATTTTTGTAAAAATGTTTGTAAAAATCTTTTGTGTAAATAGCTTGTAAATATTTTTATATCAAAATTATGTATATAGAACAAAATTTTTGTAAAATGTTTTGAAAATCAAAAGTTTGCAAAAACCTTGTGTAATTTTTTGTACATACTTTGCAAAACTTGCATTCATGCCTACATCCATGTTTTCAAAACATTTTTCAAAAATTTTGCATATGTGTAAATATTTTGTAATTAGCATCTTTGTAAATATTTGTATAGTTTTTCCTTGATCATAGTTGACATTTAAACTAGCCTTGAATTAAATTGGAAAATGGAGCTTGGTTAAGATCTTAATCCACCTAATTATAAGAGGAACCTTATAGGGCTAGGGTTGAGACTTTTCAGGTCCATGGTGACTTAATTCTTTGATTCCACTAGGCTATGATCATATGTCATCTCGATGAGCCTATGTAGAGCACTTAACAACACACACATGACTCATATAGACAATGGCTTGACTTGGACCCACACTTTACACCGAGCTCTCTACGGATGAGGTGGTGAGGAGGCAGTCTTCCTTGACTTGGGTAGCATATGAGGGTAGTACTTCTAGGAGGAACCTCTCTTCTTCTTATAGTGAAGGAAGTGCATCTCAACTTGGTCTTGTTGCCATGAGGTCTAACGACAAGAGTTGTTGTTTGCAATAATGCTTCAAAAGAGGGATAGTCTACTGGCCCAAGAGGAAAAACTCCTTATGTATATATGCTGCACTTTGTAGATATGTTGTAAAGATGCACATCAAAAAAAGTGCAAAAAGAAAATAACTCCAAAAAAAGAGGTGGGTCTGATAGAAAATGATAATCCCTCCGGAGTATATATAGTGCAATAAGCAAATCTTGAGACTCATATTCCATCTTATGAAGCTTGCAGCAGGGAGACTTAGCTACACTAGTTGAGCTCCCAGGGATACATGGTTACACTGGCCATGGTCCATTCTCTTCTTCCCCCTCTTCTTGAGCCGGTTGAACTTGAACTTAGAAGGGAATACCCCGCTCCTCGAGGAAAGAGTGGCCAGACTAGGGTCAAAGAGTTACCTTGTTGGGGAGGGTTGTCATTTTGCTACTTCTGAGGTGGAGAGCTATACCTCACTTACATTGTACAAGGAAAGATTCATGGTCTTCAGGGTTTGTGTATGTAGACTTGTTCTGATCTGGATTATTGAGGAGTCTTGACTATAGATTAGTGGATCTTAGAGGTTGTTAAGTTTTAAATCTAAATCCAAATAAGGTTCCGACACATTAATAATCCAAAGATCTGACCGAGCTCCAAACTTTAATTTAATGAAGGCAAGTTTAATAATCAGCATTGATCTATGCATTTTCCCCTCCTTTTCTTTTTCCTTTCTTTTTCACTTCTTTTTCAAATAAGTGTTTGCTAAGGGACTAGCAAATTTAAGTATAGGGGGTGATGAATCCTCATTCATCACTCTTTATTCTTTTATTTTAGCTAAAAACCTGTGCAAAACACCATGTATATTTGTGTAAATAAAATAAATTACCAAAATGCATGCATTGTGTAAATATTGATAATTAACATGTTTTTTGTGCAAAAATAAAAGAATAAAGAAATAAAGAAAAAGAGGGAAATATTTAGAATAAATATTGAGTGACCTAATCCCAAGGGAGGGCTCTGCATGGGCCTGACCGCAAAAGGAACCAAGTAGAGAAAGATAAGGTCAATCATGCTTGCCATACACTTATGTATATGAATAATTTTATTTTCCTCAAAATAAAAATAAAAAGGTGTTTCTCATATTTTGTATATATTTATAAAAATAAAATAAAAATCAGAAAAATAAAAAGAAAAATAATAAAATTCATTTCTCACCTTGTATATATACCATGTACATATGTATATAGATCTATTTATTTAACTAATGTAAATAAAAAATAAAAATAAAATAAAATACCTTTTTATTCCAAATTTTATGTTGTAAATAAATAAAATATAAAATTGGAATAATTATATAAAAATAAACAATCAAAAATAAAAATCAAAAATACATATGTATATATACCTATATATAATAATAATATAATGTATATACCTAATTTATTTTTATAAAAAATAAATAAAAACCACTAAAAAATTCTTTGAAAATAAATAAATATTTTTTATTTTTTAAATTATTTGGAATAAGGTCATTATCTATTTTATTTTGATTTTTCAAAATCATTTCCAATGGAATTATTCCATTGGTCCACGGGGGATTGTTGACCCCGGTCAACTCTCCCCCTAGGACCACCTTCCCGGCGGATTGGGTTTTTGACATGAGTTTCCAAATTTTCACAACTCAATCCGCCTCCCATTTCCTAAAACCTCGGGCCCCGATTATACTTGATCCATCCCTGATCCACGCCCGGTGGTCGTTTCTAGAGATCCGAGCTCCGATTTTCTTGTTCGACCCCATCTTCTCGGATCCCTAACACTATAAAGGTTCAGCTCCGCCGCATTTTTCACGCATCTTTGGCCATCTCCTTCCAGTCCCAGGACCTCCATTCTTCTTCCTAGAGTGACATCTATCGAGGGAGGGTATCACAGTGAGGATTCGAGGGCTGCAGCCACTGATCTGGCAACCTTCGCCGCCGTGCTCCGCCACCGAGCGAGCTTGAGCCTCTGGCCTCAACGATCCATCGAGGCGACGACCCTTGGAGCTCTCTGATCTCCAACACAATCGATCTCAGCCATCAGGTACCCTTGATACCCCTTAAGTTAGGCTAATTTTCGAATTTCCCAATTTGCACTGCTGGCAGTCGCCGGCCATTTCACGTCGATCAGATCATCCTTTTGTCAATCCGACCCGACTATCACTTCCACGAGATCCCTCTCCATCTTCTACACCCCTTCGATCAACCTGACTCGCCCTGGAGCAGGATATTTGCTTTCCTCTGTCGTCGCTTCACCGGAGAGCGCCGCCCCACCTCATCCGATCACCGATTCCACCTCTCATCGGGTTGAGGCACTTTGCCCTTGACCCAGGAAGCGTTATCTGTAGCTTCGAGGTCAAAGCGACCCCATCTGGGGGTCCGAGAGGCACATGAGCTCCATGCCTTCTTCGTCGCCGGAGCTTTCCAGAGCTCCTTGGCTTCATCAGAGCATAGTAGGAGCTACAGACGACCCCGGCCATCACGTTCCCCATCTCAGCAGCTCCGGAGGAGCCCTCCACCACGCGCATTTGGCCGGCGAGCCTCGTCGGCAAAGAGTTCTTGGAGAACCTCCAGATACCGTCCGATCGAGCCTCCAGCCCTAGTTTAGATCCTCACCGTCCATTTGCGGGAGGCCTCCAGCTGTTGATCCATCTTAGGGTCGCGTTCAGCCGTCGGATCGAGCTCAGGATCCCATCTAGAGCGTCGATCATCGAAGGGGTGTCCGATACTCTCAGTCGTCCGATCAACTCGTGGACACCCCTCGTCCGTCGATCGTTAATAATAGGGGTAATTTCACTTAGGCCCTTTGCCTTTTTATTATTTCCATTTAGTCCTGTAAATATTATAGGAAGTTGTTTTTATTTTGGTACATTTGCACTTTGGACCTTATAGTTTTAGTATTTGTGATTTTGTCCCTGCTTGTGTTAAACATGTGCTTCGACACATGAGTTTATGGAAAAATTGCATGTATGGGCTTGAGTTTTATGCCATGTTATGAAATGAAGTTTTAGTTCTAAGATTTGCATTTATACCCCTTTGTGTGCCTATCACGTGTGTTGCGTGTGTTATATTGGGATTTTTGCATTCTAGGCCCTGGGTTTTTACATTTGTTACTGTTTGGCCCATAAACTGTGTTTTCTTGCACTTAGGTCCTTGCTTATTGTGTGCCTTGTTTTGATTGAATAAAATAGGGATATTTACACCCATAACCCTGAGTAATATGGTAATTACCCTGGAAACCCTCTGTAAATACGAATTACACCCAAGACCCTGAATAATGTTTAACCTTTACATGGTATGACCCTGTGTCAAGTTCCATCTTGATTCTCTGTTAACTTTGACGGGAAAAGTTAAATATTGACTATTTTCCCCTTCGAAGCCCATTATATTTATAATGTGATGCCATTGTTTGTATCAACAAAATCATGCCTCCTTCCCCACCAAAGCTGCCCCTCCCGCTCGCCCGGCAAGCTGCCCCTCTCCGATCTACGCCTCCGCACAACCCCCCTCCCCCCGCGCTCCCGAGCTCCAGCACCCCTCCCTCCCGCTGGCGAGCTCCTGCGCTCCCGGCCCCACCTCGCGAGCTCCAGCATCCGTCTTCCCTTTGTTGGCGAGCTCCAGGCATCTCCCTCCCCTCTAGCGAGCTCCAAACATCTCCCTCCCCCCGTCGCCGTGCAGCGGGCTGCACCCAACAATGGAGCCTCACCGTCGAGGTGTAGCGGGCTGCACCCCGTCCTCCCCGACTCTGTTCCTGGAACCCCCCCGCCCCTCCTTCTCCCCGACCCTGCCCGCCCTCCCCGCACCCGATATCGAGCCCTACCACCGCCCAGCTCCTGCCCTCCCAAGCCCCTCCACCCCCACCCCTCCCGGGCAGCCCCACCTGCCCGCCCCCCGCCCTTCGTCCCTGCCACACCCCGCCCACCCACGCCGCCCTCCGAACCCCCCTTTCCCTCCCCGCGCCGCCCTCATCCCTGCCACCCCCTTCCAGGCGTCCAGCGCCTGCCTGCCTCCCAATCTTCGTCCCTGCCACACCCCTCCCCCTCCCACCCTCCCGCGCCGCCACACGCCTCCTCCCCTCCCGCGTCGCCACACGCCTCCCCCAACCCCAACCCCCAAGCCTCCCCCCTCCCGCGCCGCCTCCCCCCACCCGCACTCCCATGTCGCCCCGCGTCGCCTCCCCTCCCGTGCCACCCTCCCCAACCCCGCATGTGCCGCCCTCCGCCCCCTCCCTTCCCGCACCGCCTCCCCCCACCCGCGTCTCCCCGCGCCGCCTCCCCTCCCGCGCCACCCTCCTCCAACCCCGCTTGTGCCGCCCCCTCCCCTCCCGCGCCACCTCCTGGGAATCCCCCCCCCCCCGTCCTTCGTCCCTGCACCCTCACCACTACCCGCGCGCCGCCTCCCGCCTCTTCCCCTCCCGCGCACACCTCCTCCAAAGCCACCTCCCCCTTGCGCCGCCCTCCTCCAAGGCCACCTCCCGTGCATCACCCTGCCTGTGCCGCCCCCACCCCCTCCCGCGCCGCCCTCCTTCAAAGCCACCTCCCCGTGCATCACTGGCCTGTGCCGCCCCCGCCTGTGCCACCCCCCCCCCCCCCGCCGCCCCCCGCCTCTTCCCCTCCCGCACCAGCTCTCCGTGCATCACCCGCCTGTGCAAGCTCCAAAGCCCATGTACTCTTTTTTTAATTAATCTAGACCGTTGGATCACGAATGGGTTAGATTAACTCATCCCTCTGGTTGAGTTAATGACATAAACTAATGGAAGGTTATATGTGTAAAACGGAATGATTACTCAGGGTCGTGGGTGAATTTAGTGATTATCGAGGGTTCCTGGGGTAATTACCATACTACTCAGGGTTATGGGTGTAAATATCCCAATAAAATATCAATTAAATTCCAAATCAAGTGAAATTTGGATACGCTCCTGCAACTGTGTAAAAATTTCACTAAATTTTTGGTACATTTTGTAGGCTTTTTATTATTTTTAAAAAATCAAAAACCTTGATTTTTGTCACTATCTAACATAGAAAATCAAAGAAAAACATAAAAATTCATTTAAAAATTCAAAAAAATTTGTGTTTATTGTTTTGTTGTTTTCTCACTTCTGTCCACTTTTTGTGTCATTTGGACTTAGAAAACCCAAAAAAATTAAAAAACACTAAAAACCTTATAAAAATCATTAAAAATCCTATAAAATTAAAAAAATGCGAACTCTTTTTCTGTAGCTTAATTTTTGTATATAATTTTCATAAAAATTATCTCCAGATTTTATAAGCCAATTATATATTTTTAATTGGCCTTTCAAGTCTGGCTGCACATTGATCCATTGTTTTCCCCTTTCTTGATTTTTAGAAAATCAACTAGAAATTATAAAATTCCCAAAAAATCACCATGAACACCTAAAAATATAAAAAACACAAAAACATTTTTTATTTGATTTTTTGACTTTATTTGTAGTGTTTTATAAAAACTTGTATGTTGGCTTTCTTATTTGTTCTTATATTTTCCTTATGTTTAAAATCCCAAAAAATTAAAAATATTTAAAAATCAACCAAAAATACCTTTGTTTGTTTTATTTTTATTTTTGACTACTTCGTAGATCGTCTCAGCCATTTCGTGCTCCTTGTATTTGACCCTGGTCGCTATACCAGGTAAAATAAAATAGCAAGGACCGCTATTTGTTTGACTTGTTTGATTTTTATATTTGGTGGTTCCTTGATTTTTCTTGATTGAGCCAGGCCCGAGAGGTTGAGGTCGCAACGACCATTGACAGCTACTTGCCTTAGTCGCTCGAGCCCGCTCATCAATGGGCAGTTTGAGATAATTTCTGAGGATCAGTCTAAGAGATTGGATGTATCTTTTGATATTCCTTTGACACGTCATTTAGAGATTATTGTTGATATACCTCCCACTAAGATATCTGAGCCACTTGATAATTTGTATGAGATATGCACTGATGAGAGACATCTTTCTAAGATTATTGTCGAGATATTTGAGCCCTTTATTGATAAGAATAAAGAGATTTCTGAACATCCTGACGAGTCAATCCTTTCCTAGCAGAGATCATTTGTTGCACATCTTTCTGAGGTTTTACTTGCCGAGCCGACAGAAGCCACGGTGGACCGATCACAGAGTACAAATCATATACCTTCTACCAGTGCAGCTACAGGGGTTGTCATAGAGCCACTTCGGACCCACTTGAGCTTAAGGCTTTACATTAACGTTGAAGTATGCCTTCCTTGCGGGTCTCCCCCAAATGTTACTAGTCATCCTCAGTTCTTAATACGAATCTCGTGTGCAAGAGGTTCTTGAGAGAAACCGCAAGGCAATTGGATGGAATATTTCGTATCTCTGTGAGATTAGCCCAGCTTTGTGCTCGCATCATATCTACTTAGAGGATGACTAAACCCTCCCGTGAGTGTCAACGCCATCTAAATCTGAATCTAAGGGAGGTTGTCATGAAATATATCAAGAAATGGTGTGATGCTGGCTTTATTTATCCCATTTCGGATTCCAAGTGAGTCAGTCCTTTACATGTGGTCCCGAAGAAATTTGGGATTACTAGCGTAAATAATGAACGTGGTGAGGAGATTCTGACCCGTCTACCTACTTCATGGTGTGTCTGTGTACGGGCGTTTGAACTCAACTACTAAGAAGGATCACTTTCTGTTGACCTTTATTGATAAGATTACTAAGAGATGGGTAGAGAAAGAGTTCTTTTGTTTCTTGGATGAGTACTCCGAGTATAAACAGGTTTCTATCGCTCCTGAGGATCAGGAGAAAATAACTTTCACTTGTTCGTTTGGCACCTACGCCTTTAGACGGATGCCTTGTGGATTGTGTAAAGCCCCCTCTACATTCCAAAGGCATATGATGGTCGTTTTCTCCGACATGGTGGGTAGTTTTCTAGAGGTTTTCATGGACGATTTCTCGATCTACGGAGATAGTTTTGACACTTATCTTACTCATTTAGACCAAGTCCTTCAACGTTGCTGCGAGGTAAACCTAGTGCTCTCGTGGGAGACGAGTCACTATATGATGACTAATGGGATTGTATTGGACCATGTCATCTCCAAACATGGTATGGAGGTTGACCCGGCTAAGATGAATGTGATATCCAAGCTAGAGCCACCGTAGAATTTGAAGCAATTGAGGTCATTTCTGGGACGCGTTGTATTTTATAGGTGATTTATTAAGGAATTCAGCAAGATCATCATACCTTTGATTGAGCTTCTTCACAAGGAGAGTGAGTATGTTGTTGATGAGAAAGTCTTCCTTGAATTTCATCAGATGAAATAAATGGTTACTAGTTCTCATGTCCTACAACCACATGATTGATCTCTCCCCTTTGAGATCATGTTAGATGCGTCAGATTTTACAGTTGGAACTATTTTAGGGTAGAGAAGGGATGAGATACCATTTACTATACACTATGCTAGCAAGACTCTGGACGAAGTTAATGAAATTACACAATCACAAAGAAGGAGATGTTAATAGTTGTGTTCAGATTAGAGAAGTTCAGATTTTACCTCCTTGGTTCTCATGTTATTATGTACATGGATCACACTGCCATACGGTATTTACAAGCAAAGAAGGATGTGAAACCATGCCTTATTAGATGGATCCTTATTCTCTAGTAATTTGATTTAAAAATTTGAGATAAACATGGAGTGAAAATGTTATGGTAGATCACCTTTCCCGCATTACAGATGCAGAGACTTCTGAGAAGAGCGTGATTCCTATTTCAGCGACCTTTCCATATGAGACCATTTTGTCTGTGGACTCACTCCCATGGCATGTTGATATTGTGAACTATCTTATATCTAAGAAAGTTCCACAAGATTGGTCGAAGCACAAGGCAGACAGATTTTTGTCTAAGATACATTTTTACTATTGGGAAGATCCGTACCTATTTCGTGAGGGTGCAGATTGAATCTGGAGAAGGTGCATTCCTCAGGAGCAATACACCAGTGTACTTGAGCATTGCCACAAATTAGAATCTGGTGGGCATCATTCGGGGAAGCGCATGGTAGCAAATATTTTAGAGAACTACCTATGGTGGCCATTATTATTTAAGGATGCTACAGAATATGTTCGAGATTGTACTGACTGTCAGAAAATGGGAGGAACCGTCGGTTCCAAAGATACGATGCTCCTGAGATATATCCAGATTTCTGATGTTTTTGATGCTTGGGACATAGAATTCATGGGCCCATTTCCTGCCAGTCTGGAATATCAGAACATCCTTCTTGACATGGATTATGTTAGTCGATGGGTGGAGGCTATTCTCATCTGAGTCGATGATAATCGTATGTTGTGTTCCTTTCGTAAGGACCATATTATTGCGTGGTTCAGAATTCCCAAGATACTCATTTCGGATGGGGGAATCCATTCCATTAATAGAGAAGTCAAGAAGCTTGTGAAGGAGTACGCCATTGAACACAGAGTCAGGTCTCCTTACCACCCATAGACTAATGGCTTGGCTGAGATGTCAAATAGGGAGATAAAGATGATATTGAAAAACTTGTACGTCCAAATAGGAAGAACCAGTCCCAGATGCTTGACTCATTTCTATGGTCTTATCGAATGACCTACAAGTCTCCATTGGGTATGTCTCCCTACAGATCTGTTTATAGAAATCCTTACCACCTACTAGTAAAATTAATTCACAAATCATTATAGGCACTCCGTGTATGCAATCTTTATTATGAGAAAGCAGAAAAGAGTAGGAAGTTTGATCTGAATAGATTGCTGGAATTCTGATATTTTGCATACGACAACTCACTCATAAATAAGGAGAAAGTCAAGCATTGGCATTATAGACACATTAAAAGGAAGGCCTTCTCACTTAATTAGAAAGTTTGGTTGTTCGATGCTAAATTGAAGTTATTTCCAGGCAAATTGAAAAGAAAATGGTCAGGACCGTTCATTGTGAGAGCTACGTGTGACAATGGTAGTATTGTCATATCTGGGTTGTCATTTGACGCAGAGCCATTTGTTGTGAATGAATAGTTGCTGAAGCCATATCTGGATCATAATAAATTCCTATCTGTGATTGATTCTATATATGTCCCCCCTATACTTAAGCTAACCTCATCCTCGTGTTAATAAAGGAAGAATTTGTTAGAGACAGTTTAATTAGTGAAGTCTCTCACATGTGTAAGTGAGCATACCAGGCTTGATTTGACCCAGAACACTAGGTTTTATGAATCCTAACACTCTGAGTTGATACATGAATTGATCAAAAGGAATTCAACTCCTCTAACTATCAGACTCTCAATGTATACATAAATATAAAAAGTATGACTTAGTGTAGACTACACCATGAGAGTAGAGTCAAGACATCAACAAAAATTCCAATCTCAGAAGCTCTCCAAAGGACCCAACCCTCAACATTAGGGAATAAATCTAGTCTTGCTTCAATCCATTGTCTCTTTAGTTTGTCAGACATCAAAAAGATAGATGGAAAGCCAGATAGTGGAGGTTGTAGGATTGTGTACTTATTTTCTCTTCGTCTCATTGGATCAGGATTCTCTCAAGTGCCAATACTCAACACAATTTTCATTTTGATTTTTGCTAATCAGTGTGTCTGTCAAGAGAAGTTGGAGTCGTATGCACTTGTTTTCCTGGTAGTACATCAGGGTGTGTCATTTTTTAGCATCTAATATACCTTCTATACCCAGACTTGTAGCATTTACGATGCAGAGCCCTTTTTGGGTGCTAGCCCGACTCTTGGTCCTATTAGCGGTGGTCCAAGTGGACACTTTGAAATGGTTGGAAGTCCTTGCCTTTGGTGGAATATCTTTTATATTTTTCTTTGTATGGTGAGAGTTTTTCTTTCATCATTTCTTTCTTTTCTCTATTTTTGGCTAGCTCCACTACTTTTACCAAACGATTGGCGCATACTGATTAACTTATTAATTAATGTCATCACACCCTGGCACTTTAGGTAAAAGTCAAGAGGTAGCATGCGAACATGTCCTATACTGGATAATATGTTGACACTCAGGTTTCATGAAGCCGTCATTAATTTTATCCCATCCTCGAGCATCATTTAGATCAAGTCCAAACTCAAACTTCCAAGCTCAGTTTCCTCAGTGATATCTTGACTCATCTCAATCATAAATGCAGTCCTGCATGTGAGTGATAGTCAAATTCTTTTAAGCGATATTAAGCATGAAATATAGCATGCATATCTTCAAATTAAGAGAGTGTGATTTTTTAAGTCCTAGACCCTAATGATTAATATATGATAACTCTAAGTCTAGAGACTCCTTAAACCAAGTGTTAAAGATCATCTCAAGCCTTGAGTGTATACTGAAAATGTTAGAAGAAAAACACCAATCAATAAGTTAATATTTTTTTTAAGTTAGAGAGTTAATTAATTAGACTCATTTACACCCTTTGATTTGAAAAGACTTTTTTTGAAAACTTTTTGCAAACATTGTCACATATATATAGAATTTTTCAAAACATTTTACAAAGATTTTTCAAAACAAGTAAAATCCCATCTTTCGAACCTTAGTAAAACATTTTTTTCAAAACAATGTCACATAAATATGTAGGTTTCAAAACAGTGTACAAATGATTTTCCATACATGTCACATAATATTTTTGCAAACCATGTAAAACATTTGAAAAACATGTCACATAGTTATATAATTTTCAAAAATTATTTCCAAAACATTTTATATGCAAATCAGTTCAAAAACGTAATACAATTACCCATAACCCCAATAGTTGAAAATTTTTAATAATATGAGCTATGGTTAAATTATATATGCAATATATACGGTTGACCCCCCTATACTTATCTTTTGTGAAGTCCTCATAGAACAAAATGATATGAATCCATAGCTCATGTTAAGTATAAAAGAAAATCCAAAAACTGATGATAGAATCACAGGTGCAAAATGAATAAAAAGAATCAGTTAGATGAGAACAGGGACTCAGGCCCCCCTATACTTAAGCTGCGAAATAGCTTAAGTATAAAGGTATGATTAAAGCTAGGTGACCCGAGCAGAATGATCAGAACGAAGTTGGATCCCCCCTATACTTAGGCTGAAAATAAGCCTAAGTATACAGAATTGGAAGCTAAATGATGAAGGGATCAATGTTAGCCGAATCTTTAGAGTGAATATCAGGAGATGATAATGGGGCCTAGAGATTTTTGGTAGGCTGAAGAATAAAACAAGATCAAACAAACCCGGTTATTTCACCAACACACACAGTGAAGACCATAAATGTGGTCTAATTATCTTGTCTCTTTTATTGGTAATAATACAAGATTCGTGTTCATTACAAACAAGCTGAATTAGAGTTTGGGCTCTATCCTCAAGGATTTGTTCTTACCTCTCAACTAATGCATATATCTGCAAGTAAAGCAGGGTTTTCTCTCCCCAAAACAAGGTGAATTTTAGCTCCATTTTATTTACATCGACTTGCATTAACAGTCCAATTTTTAGAGATTAGGTTATCACTTGCATTAAATCTCTGAACACATAAGACATCGTCTATTGTCTAGTCCCATTTCCATATTATCCTAAGTGACAAATCATGAAATGGAGAAATCATGCAGACGTAAAATCATGATGTCATGCACAAGAGAAGTACTTATAGTGTCGCCAGCTCTCTTTATGCATATGCCCGACAGAATATAAAATATTATCTAAATGCATGCAAATCGAGAAAAATCCACACCTAATCATGTGTCTATTAGCAGGAAGATATTCAATTCATTTGGGCTAAGTTGAACGTAGATTACATGCGTATAATGAATCTCAGAGATTAGTGGATCTCATAAGATGAAGTTAGTGTGCCCTATACTATGATTCAAGCACTTAGGGATATAAAAAGAGGAAGCTCTAAGAACCACGTGCCTAAATCCTAATATCGATCACTCAAGATGAATCCCACCCACAAGAGGGTGAAACCGACTCATCACACACACAAATAATATAGTCCAATCCCACAATATTATGCAATAAAATATGAACAAAATAATCTTCGTCTTGTCTTGAAGGAATCTTCTACGGTACTTCTCAGTGGGAACTCTATCTTGAGCTTCCAACCTCCATTCTCCACGAGCATCCTCGATGAATGGGCCCTACCATAGAAGAGAAAATATTAATATATTTCAAAAATTTTCAACATAAATATATATTTATATAATGCAGAAAACATCACATCACAGAATTGACCTAGATAAAATAAAAATCATCTTAACCAAAATATAAAATCCTAAATAATTATATTAATGAAGTCGTGTCCCCTACAATGACGCCATCTGATGAAGTTCTAAATGCATGTATTAAGAGGGATCTGTTGTAGCACGAGCATTTAGGGTTCGTTTGGTTGCAGGGTTGGGCAGGATTGGGTTGGACAGGGGTACCCCTATGAATAGTATTTTGTGAGGAGGATTGGGTCGTTTGGTTGGAGGGGTAACCCGGGTTGGGCCAACCCAACCCTGCCCAACCCTGCAACCAAATGAACCCTAAGCTTCTCATACAGAACTGAGAGAAATCTCAGTGATGAGGTTCTCGACTTTAGTTTATATCCTGGGAAGTCCAGGGTTGGGCATAAGAACATGAGCCATAATACGATTATTTAGGCATGAAAATATCTAGGTTAAGTGACTGATAAATTGATCGAGGTCAAAACAAACAATGCACGAGATGAAAAAATCACAAAATGAATGCGAAGAAAGAATGTAGTTCCAAAGCCATTTTATACATGTTAAATAATAACCAAAATGAACAAAATGATAAAACACTAACATATGCACATATATTCACAAATATGATGCAAAATGATTTGTCAAACTTAAGCATATAATCAAGGTAAAATCATGCAATTTAATCTAAGCCAGGTTTCCTTAAAAAGAGATCTAAGGAACTTATTATGCATCAAATCATAGAATAAATTAAGTCATATACAAGATAAGGAAACATGGATTAAAATGCAACTAAAATTACTTCATTTGGACATAAAATGCTCATGATATTCAAGTTTGAATGCAGGGGCATAACTGTGATAAAAACATCCATAAATAATTACATATAGGTCCCTGTAGGGACTAAAATAAAAATAACATAAACTGGCATTGAGATTTATGAAATACCCTCTACATGGGGGTATTATTGTAAATACGGGAAACCGGCAGGGTGGAGATGCAATTTTCCCAAGCCCTAGCTCGAGCCACGTGGCATCACTCTGTACTTTGGATGGCGGCCTGGTCGCTCCAAGGCTGCAGGCTCGGTATCGATGACGTGGATGAAACTGCACCGTTAGATCATCCCCAAATGGGTTAATCTAATGGTACTTGTGCCTCCCTCTGGAATCAACTCCGCTTTGCAAGGTTGCGATAGGGGAGGGGCTCCGGTGAGGCCCCCTTTTCTCCACCGTGCTCCAGGACGTGCTCTGAAGGTTGACGATCACTCACGGAGGACTCGTGAAGATGGAGTGTGGTCAGAGAAGATGCCAAAGATTCCGAATGAACAAGGTCTAATTCTCGGAGATAAAGCTCAAGATCAGAGCTTGCCATGGGATTCCGACCGATGGAACACTAGTTCACCTTCAAACGTCAGTATATCATAGCCGAAGCAAATCTACTAAATATGCATATGTGCGTGAATGGAATGGAGGGCAGGATCAGTGATGAAGAAGGTGAAGCCCTATGGGTTCTTACGCCATGATAGGAGGAAGGTGAATCGATGTGGTAGAGTGCGATAAAACTGGAAGCACGGAGAATAAAATCTCCAGCGTGGATCAAGGACCCATGCTGAATGTCGAAACCATGTCTGATAATGAAGTGGGTCTCACAACATGGTTGGACAAATTGAAGAAATAAAGAGATAAACCTAATTAGCTAATCTGTACGTGAAGAAGCTTAGATTGCAGAGGTGGTTTGGCTTGGGATGAGGTCATCATGGACCTCGGGTCTTTGCTGATCTCCCTCAGCCATGGGGAGCAGCTCATATGGTCGGAGATAGACGTATCTTGGCAAGGCGGCCAAGGGTCTCACCAGGCCATAGGTCGTCATGGCTGCCTCAATTCCTCCTTCTCCTGTCACGAGAGGAGGAAGAAGGGCTGGGCCTCAGCCTTAGTAACAGTGGACAACCGCCGCACAAGGCGGCGGTGGCATATTTAAAGAGAAAAATAATGGAGGTTGCAGGTGGTTTTCAAGGAGTTTATAATGAATCTACTATTCTCATTTTTTCTTTTATTTTAGCTCTTTCTGTTAGCAAAAGCCATCTATAAATACTTGTAAATATAATAAATTATCTTTGTGCGTGCCTTTTTTAATATCTCATAATTAACACCTATTTTCCAAAAATAAAAGAATAAATAGAAAAGAAAAAGAAGGATGTGTTTAGAATAAATACATAGTGGCCTGAACCCCAAGAGAAGATCGAATTTTGACCTGATCGCAAAGTAAATAAGTAGAGAGAGACAAGGATACACTATGTATTGTATATACCACCAATACTTGTACACAATATTTATTTATTTATTTTTGACAAAATATAAATGTCTTATTCTTTTTTGACACTTGTATATAGCCCTAGAAATAATATAAAAATAAAATAAAAATCAGAAAAACAAAATAAAAATAAAAATAAACAATTCCTTGTACAAAAGACACCTGTATATAATACAATACCAATTTATTTTACAACCCTAATTAATTTATAAAAAACATTTTGTATTCCATAAATTATTTTGTAAATAAATAAAATAGAAAATAAAAGGAATTTTCATAAAAATAATAAAATAAAAATACTTGTACATAATACATAGGTATAGTATACTTATATATAACACTTAATATTGTATATAACATATTTATATTTTTTATAAAATTAATTAAAAATCACAAAAAATAGTTTATAAAATAATAAACATTTTTATTGTATACACTTTTATTTTAAAATCATTTACTTTTTATATTTAATTTCTATTTATTTTTGTAGATTTCGATCTTTGATTGGGCCACGCTGCCAATTCCTCTACTCTGACCTACTCGTCGGAGTCCTATCACAAACACCTATCCGCACAGATCGACCTTGCGACTCACCAACATCCTTCCTATGCAATCTTTCCTCCTTAGACTCGCTCCTCAAAGCGAGATTAAGGCCGAGACCTCCTTTCTACATTCATGGAGGAGGTCGAACACCATTCCCTGATGCTTCTCCTTGTTTTGCCAAGCAATAACCTGACCGGAGAGACCCCTTCGAGTCGTTCTACCCTTTGCAGGAGCAGATACGCACAGGGACGACCACCTAGAGCACCAACTGCTCAGGAGGAGCATCACCGCCACGCCCATTCAATCGTCCGCCTTCGCATCAGAGTCGCTCATTCGATGCGGAGAGCTTCCACGACCTTGCTAGATGCCTCCACAGATTCATCAGAGCCGTGGAACATCCTCCACACTCAGGAGAAGCTCGTCGGGCCGCAGTTCATCCATGAGCCTCCGGAGTTGTTCGATGCCTTCCCGCATCCAGTTCTGATCGAGACCGACCATCCACGCCTACTCGATAATGGTTCGATCAGACATGTGCCAGATCTGAGCCGCGCATTGTAGCACACTTTCCAGACCATCAGATACGTACTGACGTGGTAGATCTGGGCCGCACGTCCCTGACAGCACTAGAGCCGTCAGATGCTTTTGTAGGGAATGATCAAAGTAGCCGAAGCCCCCACGTGCCAAGCACATGACTGCAAGAGTATATTGCATCTTTTACCATATCATTTATCTTATTTAGTTATAATCTAGTAAATAAAAAGCGTAGTCAAAATAATATTTGCAGTTTGGACCCTCAAGTTTTTATATATGCATTTTAGTCATGTCGAGTATGCGTCGCATGAGTCCCCACATGCTTTGCTGGGTTATTTGCACTCTATTTCATGAACTTCTATGTTGTTATCGATTGAATGAAAGGTTTTTATATTTGCATTTATACCCATGTGTGCATGGATCATGTGTAGAGCATGTTTTGGTTGGAAACATTGCATGGATGCCCTTAGCTTTGACTGTGTGTTATATTTTGACCCCAAAACTTAACTTAATTACATTTGGGACCCTATAAATTGTATTAAACTCCTTACATATTATTGAATGAAATAAATGCTAAATTAATTTTAAAAATTGCCTAAAAATTAACTAAAGCTCGTGCTAATGTGTAATATTTATGGTAATTTTTGTGTGTTGATTTGATTCCATTTTCTATTATTAAAAATTCAAAAACAACTAAAAAGTGTAATGTTTGTCTTAAGAAAATTATAAAAAATCGAAAAATGTTTTAAAAATTCCACAAAAATTTTTGTAGGTGTATTTTATTGTGTTTTGCTTAGAATATCATTTTTGCTTGAAAATACCTCCTAAAAACCATGAAAATTATAAAACACCTAAATCATATAAAACTTGTATAAAATCAAAGAAAACCCTAAAAATAGTATTTTCAATTTCTGTTTGTAGGTTTTTACCTTTATTTTATCATAAAAATATCATTTACGAATTTTGGGCATTTAAGTATTTTTAATTTGCAAATTATTCCTAGTTGTGCACTGTCTTGTATTCTTACCACTGTTTGTTTTGTAAAAATTCACAAAAATATTTACAAATACCACAAAAATTACAAAAAATACTTTAAAGCCTATAAAACCCAAAAATATTTTCTTTATAATTTTGTAAGCATTTTTTATTATTTTGATAAAAAATACAAAAATAGTGTTTCCTATCATCTGCTACGTATACGTAGGAAGAATTATGTGTTAATTGGATTCGGAGACACATTTAATTGTGATTTCCAATGTGGCGGATCAAATCATATATCTACATAGCCCTATCAATAGTTCAAGTCACACACTCCCATAATCCATTTTCTCTTCGGAGAATCCTCTTCAACTATTTGTATCAAAGTATCAAATAAAAAATACTTCGGGGTTGAAGAGAAATATCCAAATAATATGTCTTATTCTTTTCAATAATCCATATTTGTTGCAATGAAATACTATTGTTCCTCTCCGAAATAATAAATATATGACCAATTATAAATATCTATAATCGATCTGTCTTATTTTTATAAAAAAAAAAATCTTATTTATAAAGGACCCAAAATACCCTGCTTACGTATCATTAGGAAATGCATTAACATAAATACGGAAGTAAGAATAGGCAATACAAAGTGTGTAAACTATAAAAACAGGTTAAAGTGGATTGACCTACACTAGCACTTCCATGCAATAAATCTACCAAAGGCGATCCTATTACAGGAATAGCTTCAGGTACACCTGTTACAATTTTTACTGCCCAAAAACCAATTTGGTCCCAAGGTAAGGAATAACTAGTTACACCAAAAGATGCAGTCAATACGCCTAGAACTACACCCGTAACCCAAGTTAATTCGCGGGGTTTTTTAAACCCACCCGTTAGATATACCCCAAATATGTGCAGAATCATCATTAGAACCATCATACTTGCCGACGTGGCACCTTCTAACTATGAAGAAAAAATGAATTCGAGAAATTAAAAATTAGATCTTTACGAGGGGACAAATCATAAAACGTAGCCTTAACCCCCTATCCTGGATATTATATATATATATATAAAATCTGAATATTGATACATTTCTTTTCAATAATTTGTTTTGTAGTACTCCCATTAATTTTGCTTTGTTTTTATTCTTTTATTTAGTTCAATCACATTTTCGATTTATTATTTAAATATTTATTTCAATTTAGTATTTAAATTTTAATAAAATAAAGGAGTCTTTATGTCTCGTTACCAAGGACCTTGTTTCAAAAAAATACGCCGTCTAGGGGCTTTACCGGGACTAACTAGTAAAAGACCTAGATCCGGAAGTGATCTGAAAAATCAATTATGCTCTAGAAAAAGATCACAATATCGTATTCGTCTAGAAGAAGAATCTTATATTCCTTGCATTTGTTTTTATTTTATCCAAAATTAAAAATTTGAAAAATTAAAAACCACGAAAAAATATTTGTTTTTAGAAATCTGACTACTTAATTTTTTTTTCTATCGTACTCCTTGTGTTCGACCCTTATCGCTATACCGGGTAAATAAAATAGCGAGACCGCTTACATTTAGTTGATTTATTTTTGAGTGGTTTATTTTTTTCTTATGACCGATTTGGTTGATTAAGGACAATGACATTTGCCTAATTTATTCCACCTTAGTCGATCTGATTTTTGTTTCATTAGAATGGCACCATTGCTGGGGAGCACGGCTTAGTAGTTAGATTTCATTTTTGTTTATTTTTGTATCTATCCATTATAACTGCTTTCTGACATCTTCTGTTTCACTTTTTGTGTGAGGAACCACCAGAGTGACGATTCGGTTCCTTTGGGGGAGCCCTCACCCAAGGAGGAGCAGAGGAGCAGAGGAAGTAGTTACTTTAGATAGATATTTTTATTTTTACAAAAACTATTATTGTAATAACTTAGACTCTTGTGGACACTTGGTATATTCGGGGTCTGTTCCGTCGAGTACCGGTGTACTCGGGGGACTCATCGTGGTTTTCTGAGTTTTTTCGCATTTATTTTCTATTTGATTCCTGAGTATTTGTCCCCTAGATTTAGGATTTTTATTTGCTTGAGCTCGTAATTAGCTAGGTCCAAACACCTAATAGATTATCTGTTCCTATAGAATGTAATTGGACTTAACTTAATTAGTTAAGAGACCATGAGCCGAGAGAGATCATATACAGTGCTTGCAGGACCCAATGTGGTGGGCACCGATCGGCCTCTAAATCGAACTCAGGTCTTTTCTCTGATTAGTTAACTACCAGCTCTTCCTGCTAATAGAAGTTGCTCATCTTAGGGACGATTTCCTCATGCATCATATAGGTAGTTTTATTCTCATCTTTTATTTTATGCGCGGATCACCCTGCATAAAGAGTGCTGGAGAAAGGTACGTATTTCCATCTTTTCATGCAACATTGTGTTTGATCGCGTATCGGCATTTCTACCTCCCCCCCCCCTATTTTCTTGGACTTAAATAAATAAGGAAAACGGAAAATTTGTTAGGCATTGTATTCTTTCAGAAAAATACCACAAAAAGTGACAAACAATAAAATTTGGGACTGTTAAAGGAAACTTGACCTTAAACTGAACCTCACCTAAAAATCTTTATTTTGAGGAGAGTCACCCCCTCTTTGTTTGATTTATTTGCACGAGAGAGTGACCTGCACACTGGGATAGAGCCACGCCTAAACTCTCTTCAGACTACTGAGCCTTGTCATTAGTTGTTTTCTAGTGAGGATTTCACTAGGTAGCCGGTAATCGATCCAGGACTTCCTTAGTAGAGTGGGTAGAACGGGTAGCTGGTAAATGGTCCACACCCATACTGGTTGGGAAAAACTGATTGTGAGATCCAAGACAGTCTCCTAGGAGTATTGGGCTCCTAATAGCTCACTTAACCGTTATGATAGATTGAATTAACATCTAAATAAAATTTGACAAGATTAACGATCGAGCTTTCATGGTCATCAGCTTGCATTGCATAGGTGAATTGGGAGTTTGATTTCTCATAGTGTTTGCGTACCAGATCCAATCTTCATAATTCCCCACATCACAATAAAGGAAGGAGGTCCCTTAGACTGCCTTTGGCAGCAACGCTTTCTAGCACTCCTCCCCGTTCATATAGGGAGGCTTCAGAGAGCTCAGACCCACTCTCTGAACCCAAATTTGCCTCCACCTTGTTTCCCCTCAACCACCCTTCTTTCACCCCTTAGGTACCAGTATAGAGGCCAACACAGGTATATGTTCATTTGACAACACCTGAGCTAGGGTCTTTTTCCTTTGCAGAGACCGGAGACATGGCCAGAAGTGATGAAAGAACTGATGAGTAGCCACAAGGATCAGTGTTTGTATTAGATCAGCCTACCATCAACAACATGTTGCTAACTTCCTTGGATACCATGCAAAGACATATACAGGATCAAGGAGCATTCATGACAGAGGTAAGGCGAGAGCTCACGCAGACGAGAGCTGGGCGATTAGAGCAACAGAGACCAGTCGGTGGAGATATACCCAAAGCTGAGGGAGGAGACAGATTCCATGACAATCAACAGGACCCAGCGAGACCAGCACGTACGATGAGGCAGTTGCAGAATCCTGGTGCAACCCTCACCCACAAATGGATCCATCTGCCCGAGATCCTTAGCGACTTCGAGCTTCACCTCCAAACAATCCAGTTACTGCCCAGATTCCATGGGCTAGCCACCGAGGAGCCCCATCTCTATCTGCAAGAGTTTGAGATGATATGCAGTGCCATCCATGATAGACTAGTGGGCGAGGACACGATAAAGTTGATTGCCTTCCTGTTCTCCTTGATTTACAGTGCAACCTACTGGATGAAGCACATGGGAGGGTAGTCACTACTTGGGAGCAACACCGGATCGAGTACTAGAACAAGTACTATCCACTCGGTCGGACCAATGAAGCGAGAGCGGTGATTAGCAACTTCACCATGATCCCAAAAAAACAGTTCCATGAATCCAGAGATTGATTCAGAGAGCTCATTGACAGGTGTCCCCACCATGAGATCAGCAAGACCAGCTTCATCCAAAGTTTCTTTTATGGGCTAACACCTGAGATGCATGGGCTAGTGAACGCCCTATGTGGAGTTCCTACTTCACCAAGGACAAAGACCAAGTCTAGACCATCTACGAGGAGATGGCAGAAAACTAAACGGTGATGTCCCAGACCTATGTCTATACTCAGGGGAAGCCTCTCCCACAAGCGATTTCTTATCAGAGGATTTCACGCGTAGATGTTAGCCCCTACACATCTTCATCGACAGCAGCACTAGCAGAGTCTTCAACTGCCGATATTGGCATTATCAGTTAGAAGTTGGACCGAATAGAATTATAGAGAAGAAGCAGTGTCAGGTCATGGACAAGCTCAACAAGATTGATGAGCTGGCCCAAACTTTGAATGACCTGAAGACCCAGATCGTATGTCTTCAAGAGGCACAGATGACTTCTCAGCCTTTTCTCATGTCACGAACTAATCCAGGGAGCAGCTCCACCCAGCTTTCTACCTTGTACCGCCAGGTTCACCACATCCAGGCAGAGCTGGTCCAGCAGCTCCAGTACTACCAGCAGCCACCACCATCTTCAAACACTCAGATGGTGGTCTACCAGTTGGATCAGCCCTTGGTAGCCCTTCCCCCTCCACTCCACGAGCAGCATGAGCCATTGATGGAAGTCAACAGGATCTGGTACTCCCAGTACCAACCACATCCCGGGATTCGTGGTGACCATCCCGGCTTTCGATGGTCCACTGGAGGCACCTCTTCCCAGCAGTAGCCTCCAGCTCAAGCAAGGCAGGCCAGCGAGACTTAGCAGCCCCAGTACTCCCGGTAGCAGTAACAACAACATGGTCCTCATCCCCACTATCAAGGAGAGCAGTGGAGGCAGCCACACCAGACTTAATAGTACTCCCAGCCTCCTCCTCACTACTTGTAGCAATAGAGTCAACCTTATTTCCAACGAGGCAACCCGTCTGGTTCTCATGCACGAGCCTATGAGAACCCAACCCTTGATGACCTCACCCACTTACTCTCTAATTAGCAGGCCTCCTTCTGGTGAGAAATGGATGAGTACCGGCAGGAGATAAGGGAGATAATAAAGAGCAAGGTTTCCTTACCCGCTCAGATCGAACCCAACCCTAACAACCTGAAGAGGATATCTGAGCAGGTACAGTTTACATAGACCACTACTCCTAGTGATGTTTTGCATGATACTTCTTCCACTATATTTGATGCTGATTTTGTGACACTTAGAAGCGGTAGGAAGCCAGCCGGTAGTGACTTGTCTGAGAGACATCCCCATGCAGACTCCATGGTGCCAGACGTGGATGGAAGCGGTGCTGATGCCGCTTATCATGATGATGATAACGGTGGTGCTAAAGCCACCAAGAATGTTGATCCAGACGACGGTATTGAGGCTATCGTATTTCCAGGTGTAGATGGGGGTGATGATGCCACCATGATTCCAGATGCATGCTAGAGCACGATGTTGATGCTGCGAGTTCAGATGTTGTCGGTGGTACTGATGCCACCAAATTACCTTCTGCTGTGTTGTCTCATTTTGTACCTGAGGACATTTATGGAAAAACATAAAAAAAATAGAAGAACAATAAAAATCAAAAATATGAATAAAGGAAAGATTTTTATATCTCCTCTGTGTCCATCTACTATGCATGATGATTTTTGTATGGATTCTAGCCTACTGCATGAACAATAACCTACTCCTGACCCTCATCTCTCTGGAGAGTGTCCTTCCATCCCCTTCCCTCAAGCACTCTGCTTAGGAAAGGGAACAAAAAAGTAAACCCAAAAAAGATACACCAGATAGAGTTCAACGAGCAGATGATAGACAGATTCTGGATACAGTTGACGCTACAAGAGGCACTTGAGCACATTCCTCTTTTCTAGAAGAACTTGAGAGAGAAGACCACCATCCGTAGGAAAAAGAGGAACCACAATGCAGAGATCCATGTGCTCACCCATGCCATTTGCTTTGCTATTTAGAACTGATTGCCAGCCAAGAGACCCGATGCAGGAGCTCCTTATGTCAGATGCCACATTCATGAGCAGTGGTTCGATCGTACTCTATTAGACAATAGTTCTTCTATTAACATTCTCCCGGCTGCCTTACTCGACCGATTCGAGTTTGGCCCTCTTAGACAGAGCAGGACAGTCCTTCAGTTTGCTTATAGATCTGTTAAGAGGCTGAAGGGGATATTTAAGGATATTGTTGTCACAATTCAGGGCCTGAAATTCCCCGTGGACTTTGTTGTACTGGACATGGAGATCCCTGAATCCATGACAGATACCCCCATCATCTTAAGACGACCTTTCTTAGTCATAACCAAGGCAGTGTCCGATCATGATAGCGGGAAGGTATACTTTCGCATCGAGGGTAAAAGTGTACAAATAGAGACGATCGAGGAGACTAGATCCAGAGATTCAGCTTGCTTAGAGAAAATGACCGACTAAGAGCAGATGACAGATGCTGAGCTAAATGTCCACCAAGATTGTGATTTTGTGATTATAGATGACGAAGCAGTTTGGGTAGATCCAGCATCACGATCTCTTGTCACAGATTCAAATATTGCAGAGTTACAGATTACAACTGAAAAGAGTTCGGAGAGCACACTCATGGCACATGACACCTTAGAGGCTGATGATCACGATCAAGATAGCGAGGCAGATCTTGTTTAATGTGCTTCTGACTCAGATCCCTCAGACACAGACACTGATTTTGATGGCGGGACTTTGATGACTATTTACCGTGATTGGTGTCCACAGAGCTGACAGATAGGACGGAGAGCGAGCCAGTACAGTTGACGGATATACCAGCAAGGATGTCTTCGTTGGATTTGCAGATTCAGTGAGAGTTCTCACACGCATATCAGGTAGTCTTCACGCAGACATTTCAGAAGCCAAATTTTCTAGCTCCCACTTGTCCTGAACTGAAGACCTTGCTGCAGAACATGAAGTACAGATTCCTTGCGGGTGAGATAGATATGTTCCCATTCATTATCTCAACTGATTTGACTGAAGACCAAGAATCTCGTTTGATGAAGGTTCTTAAAAGAAACTGCACGGCAATAGGATGGAGTTTATGTGATCTACAAGGGATAAGTCTGGTCATGTGCTCCCCCTACATCTATTTTGAAGAGGACGACAAGACATCATGTGAGTTCCAGTGAAGGCTGAACCCTAATCTTCGAGATGTGGTCATAAAGGAAATTTTGAAGTGGTGGAATGTCCATTTCATATACCCCATTTCTGACTCCAAATGGGTTAGTCCATTGCATGTGGTACCAAAGAAGACGGGTATCACCACAGTTGTGAGAGAAACTTGAGAGGAGATAGCTACCCGAGTACCCACTTCCTGGAGGGTTTGTGTGGACTACAGACGATTGAATCAGACCACCAAGAAGGATCATTTCATGCTGCCATTTATTGATCAGATTATCGAGAGGCTAGCTGGGAAGAGTCATTACTGCTTTCTTGACGGGTACTCGGGATACAATCAGGTGGCCATAGCGCTCGAAGACTAGGAGAAAACGACGTTCACATGTCTATTCTGAACATATGCTTTTAGACGGATGCCCTTTGGTTTATGGAATGCCCCGGCTACATACCAAAGGTGCATGCTTTCCATCTTCTCGGACATAGTGGATGAGTGTTTAGAGGTCTTCATGGATGACTTTTCGATCTATGGCGATGGGTTTGATGCTTGTCTTGATTGCCTAGATCGGGTACTTTAGCGTTGCATCGAGGTCAACCTTGTTATATCTTAGGAGAAGAGTCATTTCATGATGACTCAGGGGACAGTCCTTGGTCACATCATCTCCAACAGGGGTACGGAGGTCGATCCAGCCAATGTGGATATCATTAAGAAACTCAATCCACCATCCAAGTTATGATAGTTGTGGTCTATTCTGGGGCATGTTTTTTCTACTGACAATTAATACAAGACTTCAGCCATATTTCCTGACCGCTCACTGATTTGCTGATAAAAGACACCGAGTTCATTGTAGACAATAAGTGTCTTGCATCATTTGAGATTCTCAAGGGATTAGTTGTGTAGGATCCTATCCTTCAGCCACCTAATTGGTGTCTCCCATTCGAGATCATGATGGACACTTCTGATTTTGCCATAGGGGATGTGCTTGGACAGAGGAGGGATGGATTGTCATTTTCCATTCACTACAGTAGCCGGACTTTGGATGTCGCTCAGGGGAACGGCATTGTGACTGAGAAGGAGATGCTAGCCGTAGTCTTTGCTTTGGTAAGTTTTGATCTTACATTCTTAGATCTAGAGTGACTATCTATACAGATCATACCGCCATCTGATACATCATGGAAAAGAAGGATGCTAAAGCTAGATTGACTAGATAGATGCTTCTACTCCAGGAGTTTGATCTAGAGATTAAGGATAAACTTGGATTCAAGAATTCAATGACGAAACACCTCTCTCGATTAGAGAATCTTGAGGATTTAGAGCAGCCCACACCTATTACAAAGACTTTTTTAGATGAGGCGATTCTTGCTATCACCTCGCTTCCATGGTACACTGACATTGTGAATTATCTTGTCACCAAGAATGTTCCACAAGATTGTCTCAGACAGTGACTTGAGACCTTCCTTGCGAAGGCTAAGTCCTACCATTGGGAGGATCCCACCCTTTACCATGAAGGGGGATAGTGTCTGGCATCGGTGTACTCCTCAGGAGGAGCACCACAGCATCCTCACCTATTGCCACAAGCTTGAGGCAGGAGGACATCACTTTGGGAGACAGACAACAAAGAAAGTTCTCCAATCTGGCTTTTGGCTGCCTACCCTCTTCAAGTATTCAGATGAATTCGTGAAGAGGTGCACTGACTGTCAGAGGATGGGTACTTGTGGATAGATATGATGTCGATGTATCCCATTCACTTCTGTGAGGTTTTTGACACATGGGGCATCGATTCATGGCTCCATTCCCTAAGAGTCAGGGATTCAAGTGCATTCTGCTTGTTGTAGTATGTTGGTCATTGGGTTGAGGCCATCCCCACCCGAGCCGCATATGCTAAGACTATTTGAAAATTTTTGAGGAAGAATATAATTTCATGGTTTGGGGTACCTAGAGTTTTGATTTCAGACGGGGGGTCTCATTTTATCAACGACAAGGTAAGGGTCCTTGCTAACGAGTTCAGCATTGACCATCAAGTTGCCACTCCATATCACGCTCAGACTAATGGTCCTGCTGAAGTATCGAATAGGGAGATCAAAACTATATTACATAAGGTTATCCGCTCAGACCGAAAGGATTGGTCACAGCTTTTGGACTTGTTCTTGTGGGCCTATAGGACTTACTTCGAGACACCTTTGGGTACATCTCCCTTTCGGCTTGTTTATGGCAAGCCATGCCACTTGCCAGTGGAGATGAAGCATAAGTCACTTTGGGTGGTTACAGAGCTACTATTTGATCCCAACAGTGTAAGAGATCAAAGGAAAGAAGAATTGGCAGCCTTGGAGGAGTTGAGAGACACAACCTTCTCAAATAACCAACAATATAAGGATAGAGTGATGATATGGCATGATTCTCACATCAGCCATAAACAGCTTGAGCCGAACCAGAAAGTATGGCTATTTGATGCTAGGTTGAGATTATTTCTAGGGAAGTTACATAGCAAATGGAAGGGACCATACTTTTCAGAAAGGTGCACGACAATTGGAGCATTGATATATCTGAGTTGTCATCTGATTCCACCTTTCGGGTCAACAGTCAACGCCCAAAGCCATATCTTGATTATGATCTTCTGATGGTTGACGTTGCCCCTATTCATTTTGTATGAGATGTGATATTTAACTCACATCATTTGCATCACATACCTGATTATCACTTCTTCACAGCTGTATAGATCCAGACTGTCCATATCATTCATTATTTCCGTCTGACACCCTGTCTCCATCTTATGATTATGCTATACTTAGGGGACACTTTGCTCTAAGTATGGGGGCTATCAGACCTGTGAGTACTCATTTGATTTCATTACCTCTATTTTATTGCATGTACTTAAAGACATTTAACCCTAAGTATAGGGGAGGTAATACATGTACATCCTATTCTTCGGTTATCCCTTTGTGTATAGTCTTCTATACTTAGGATTAATTGATCCTAAGTATAGGGGGGTCACCGACTTCCATTCATTATATTCCTTCATTCTTCGTTGTAGTACAATATTCTTTTCACTTCCCCATACTCGGCACGAGTTATGTCTCCTTTCATTGCTCGTTGATCACTCTGAGGACATCGTTCAAGCTAAGTATAGGGGGTGTCCTATATATTGTATATATACTTTAGTCATAACTCGTACTTTGTGTGTGTTAATAACAAGGTTTAAAAAATCATCACAAAAAAATTTAAAATTTTATTTTATATCAATGTTAGTAAAAGCCTTTTGTAAAAATTATTTTTGTACAAACTTTTGCAAAAATGATGTTGATTGTAACATTTTTGTAAAAATAATTTTATCAAAATTATGTATATAGTACAAATTTTTTTTAAAAATGTTTTGAAAAATAAATGTTTGCAAATTTTTTTTGTAATTGTTTGTAAAAATATTTTGCAAAACTTTTCATTCTTGCAATCAAAATTTTCAATAAAAATTTGCATATTTTGAAAATTTTTCCACAAAAAGAGTTTTGTATATATTTGCATGTGTATTCTTCTAAATCATGGTTGACATTTAAACTAGTCTAGAATTATATTGAAAAATGGAGCTTAGTTAAAACCTTAATCGACTTAACTTCAGAGGAACCTTATGGGATTTGGGGTTAAGACTTTTCAGGTCCATAGCGACTTAATTCTTTGGTACACTAGGCTATGTTCAGATGTCATCTTGATGAGCCTAAGTAGAACACTTAACAATGCACACGTGACTCTCAGAGACGTTGGCTTGACTTGGCGACACACCTTACACGTGGCTCAACACGGATGAGGTGGTGAGGAGGCAGAATCCTTTGGATTGGGGTAGCATACAAGGGTAGTACAGCTAGCTAGAACCTCTCATCTTCCTCGAGGGAAGGATGTGCGCCTCATCCCGGTCTAGTGGCATTGAGGTCTAAAGATAGGAGTCTATGTGTTGCAGTAATGCTTCAGAAGAGGCATAGTCTACTAGCTCAAGAAGAAAAAACTCCTTATGTACATGATGCACATTGTAGATATGTTGTATATATGCACATCAAAAAAATTTGCAAAATCAAGAAAAACTCCAAAAAAAGGGGACACCCTTTTTGAAAATAAAATGCCTGTCGGAGTGTATATAGTAAATAAAGCAGAGCTTATGTGTTTCACCTTCTCATCTCATGGAAGATTGCAGCTGAAGACTTAGCTACACTGGTTAAGCTCCAAAAAATATGTGGCTACACTGATCACGGTCCATTCTCTTCTTTACCCATTTTTTTGAGCTGGTTGAACTTGAACTTAGAAGGGAATACCCCTCTTCTCGAGGAAAGAGTTGCTAGACTGGGGGATTAGAGTTACCTTGTAGAGGGAGGTTGTTTCTTTGCCATTTCTGAGGTGAGGAGCTATATATCACTTGCATAGTACAAGGAAAGATGCATAGTCATTAGGGTTTGTGTATGTAGACTTGTTCTGACCTGGTTATTAAGGAGTCCTAACCATAGAACTATGGAACTTGGAGTCTATTAAGTTTTAAACCCATGTCCCAATAAGGTTCTGCCAAACTATTAATCCAAAGGTCTGACTCAGCTCCATACTCCAATTTAATGAAGATAAGTTTAATATTCAATTTTGGTTCTTTTTCTTTTCTTCTCTTCTTTTTCACTTATTTTTCAAATAAGTGTTTGCTAAGGTACTAGCAAAGGTAAAGTATATGAAGATGATGAATCTACGATTCTCATTCTTTATTATTTTATTTTAGCTCTTTCTTTTAGCAAAAACCATCTATAAATACATGTAAATATAATAAATTAACTTTATGTATGCCTTTGTTAATATCTCATTATTAACACCTATTTTCCAAATATAAAAGAACAAAGAGAAAAAAAGAAGGATGTGTTTAGAATAAATGCATAGTGACCCAAACCCCAAGAGAAGGTCAAATTTTGACCTGATCGCAAAGAAAATAAGTAGAGAGAGATAAGGGTACACTATGTATTTTACATACCACCTATACTTGTACACAATATTTATTTATGTATTTTGGATAAAATATAAATGTCCTAATCTTTTTACACACTTATATAGCCTTAGAAATAATATAAAAATTAAATAAAAATCAGAAAACCAAAATAAAAATAAAAATAAACAATTTCTTGTATAAAAGACACATGTATATCATATTATGCCTATTTATTTTACAACCCTGGTTTATTTTTAAAAATCAAATAAAAATCACTTTGTATTCCTTAAATTTTTTGTAAATAAATGAAATATAAATTAAAAAGATTTTTTGTAAAAATAATAAAATAATAATACTTATACATAATACATAGGTATAATATACATGTATATAACACTTAATACTATATATAACCTATTTATATTTTTCATAAAAATATTTAAAAATCACATAAAATAGTTTATAAAATAATAAACATTTTTTATACATTTTTTATTTTAAAATTATTTACTATTTTATATTTAATTTCCTTTTATTTTTGTAAATTTTGATCTCTCTTTGGGCCACATAGGATTGTTGACCCTAGTCAACATATCCTCCTAACCGGGTCGGGTCTGCCATCGCATCACCGAAGCATTTTTCTAATATTTCCCAAACGGGTCTGGCACCTATTTGCTTCGATTCTACTGCATGATTCCTCTCCTAGGATCCGTGATCCTCGTAGATCTCTAGGGAGGATCGGATCAACATAGGGTTTCGCTCCACCTGCAGATCTTTCCAGACCCTCGTACATCTTATATATTCTCTCTTCCGCTCCTTTGGCAGGGAGATCATTCCTCGCACCACTCTCCTACCTTGAGCACCCTCAGCATCATGACATGATCTCGTAGGTGTCCTTAGGAGGTAGCATCAATGACCTGGTGAGCCTGCTCAGCTTGTGGACGGACATCTCCACCGTGACTAGCTGATAACTCGAATTTAGTGAGGGTCTAAAGTATTCTACACAAGGCGAGACCACGATGTCGTTGAGCGACCACTCACGAAACACGGTTCAATCAACAATTAACCCACAACAGATGATCAAACAAAGAAAAGCAAGTGTGCATAGTTAAAATTTATTACAACTCTACAACAAAGATGTGTATAAGTAGAAGTATGTGTAGAGTGTCGAACACAGTAAACAAGTAGGATAGATCAGGCAAAAATGCTCAAAAAGAGAATGTGATGTATTTGTCTATGTATGTGCGCTTTTTATGGGTTTTTATTTTTTTTAGTTTTTATTTTATTTTTGTATTTTATATTTTTAATTTATGATTTTTTATTTTCTTTTTATATTTTAAATTTTTATATTTCCTTTTTCTTTTAAATTATAAAATAAGGTATATATAGGATATATATACAATGTAAGGGTTAATATAAAAAATAATAAAAATAAACAAACATAAGAACAAAAAATATTTTTGGGTTTTTAATAAATTTTTATCATTTTTGTGTTCTATGAAATTTTCTAATTTTTATATATTTCTAAAGTTAAAAATAACAAAAAAAAGGTTAAATATATATATCTAAAATTAAAATGGAGACTAAAAATAGAAAATAGAATCAAAATTTCTCCAAATTAGTTTTAAAATAAAGATAATAAAATGAAGAAAATTTAATCCAGAAAATATAATTTTTGGATTTTTTATGAATTTTATACATTTTTAAAAAGGTTTTTAGAGTTTTTATATTTTTTGAGTTTTCCTTTTATATTTTTTAATGATTTTTGTTCTGATACAAAAATACACAAAATATATTTTTTGGTAATTTTTAAAATGTTTTTATATTTTTTTGTATTTTCTTTTGCAAACAGGGACAAAAAGGCATGTTTTTTTATTTTTTTATAAGTAATAAATAACTTCAAAATGCAAAATAAAAATATATGCGTGAAAGAGAAATGCAACAGGAACACAACGGTATTTTTTGGCATTTTTTAAAGCAATAAAGATGTTTGAAATAAATACAAGAAACAAAGAGAAAATTCAACACTAGCATGGGTATTTTTGTAAATATCAATAAGTGCAGGGCCATGTTGCAGTTTTTCTGCAAAAATTATAACTGGAATAAAATATTACAGGACCAATCAGAAATAAGTAAAGCCCTGAGGGCCCTCCAGCAAAAACGCCAAATTTCACGTGTAAAAACACGTGAGCCTGGCATGGACCAAATAGTAATTCTCACAAAAGCTGGAGGCATGTTTGCAATTTTACAAAAATATTATAACGTGAAAAATACTTTTTGGACTAAATAACAATATCCAAAATCCTGAGGGGTCCTTTGCAAAGTAGCCACGCACCTTATGCATGCAGGCATGTGAGGTGATGTGGCTAGGATCCAAACGCAAATAGGCGAAAGTTGAGGGGCTAGATTGCAAAATTACAAAATAAATTTAAACCACAGATGAATGTTTCTATCCTGATTTTTAAATACAAAATTTACGAGGGCAGGAGTGCAAAATACCCACGCTTGCGCGATTGAACGGTGGGGCTCCTCCCACTTATACATGTGTCAAGCTCCTAGTGCGTGATACCCCTTCGATATCCACGGCTTGGATTAAATCCAAGTGTTGATCCGACGGTTGAACGGGGGGTCAATCTGATGGCAGTTATAGACCTGGGCAGTCGTGTCTGATCCGACGACAGAGAGGATATGGGGAAGAACAGGAAAGAAGGCCAGTGAAGGCGACCTTCCCCGCCCCTGATTCGCCTCCTCCTACCTTATATGAAGCTCCAAAATGGCTGGATGGACTCTTGCGGTGGCTATGCATGCGTTGGCGGTGGCAAAATGCTCTGGATGTGACAGGAGTTCCCCCAGGAGGATGGAGGAGCTTGCAGCTCCGGGCGTCTCCGGCAGATCCTCAAAATCACCTCCAGGCGCACTTGAAGTTGCTAGACCTGCACAAAAAGGTTAAGAGGGTCGTGGGCAAACTGTCGCGACCCTCCAACGAGCGTGGAAGGCGGAGATGGGGCAGCCTGGTGAAATGGAAGGCGATGGGAGCGAAGCTCCAGCGAGGGTGGTTGGGACTTAATCTTGTGATTAAACGATGAAAGAACTATGCTAAATAAACCTAGAACCAAATCTAAATGAAAAACTACAAGAAAAAACAAGTAAACAGACCTCACTTGGCTGGAGCCAAGGAAGAAGGTACCTCAACAGCGGTTGGCTGGAGATGAGGTGGAACAGGCCCTCAAGGCCTCGCCGATACGCCGAACCTGGCCGGCGGAGAAGCTGTCACCTTCTCCGGTCCAGGGCGCAAGGAGAGGGTGTCAAACGAGGTCAAAATTGTGTTCAAAACTCGAAGGAAGATCAGGGGCTGGGTATGCACAAAACTGGGATGGCTCAAAGAACGAGAAAAATCTGGCAAATCGGCGATGCAATCCTCGAGATAAACATAAGGTGTGTAAGGTGGATGTTCGAGGACAAAAAGCCAAGAAGGAATCGACATGAAAGGGCGCAAGGATTTGTCTCCAAAAAGTCAAAAAATCGAGGAAAAAGACGTTATGACAAGCCACAGAAGGGGGGTTAGACAGTTGACCAGCGGTCAACTGTCCGAGCCACCTGGTTGGTCCACGTGGTCCAACAGGAAAAACCTCATGGAAAAGAATTCAAAATTCAAATAAAAATAAAAATTGATTTTATTAATTTTAAGTTATAAAATAAAAAATATTTATTATATTATAAATTATTTAATTATGATTTTTATTATTTTTTTGAGGTAATTAATTATAAGTTACCTTTTAAGGCTATATATAGGTTATTTGTTTATATATTTTAATGTTTTATTTTTATTTTGCATTTTTAATTTTAATAATTTCATTTATTATTTTATATATTTATAACTTGTTTTTATATACTTAAATATATTTTTATGTTATTCTTCTGATGTATTATATACAATTAAATAAATAGATGTGTTATTTAAATAGGTATAGATATAGGTATTTTACGTATGTATTTTATACAAGTATTTTATTTTTATGTTTTCTTGATGTTCTAATTCCAATTTTAATATACACATATATTGTAAATAAAATTTACAAAATTATAAAATTATAAAATTATAAAAATATAAAATTATAGAAATATTGAATAATAAATAAAATGAATATTTTAATCAGTATAGCTATACAATAGGGGGCCAAAACCTAGCTTTCACACCATAACTCCAAAAAATATGAAACCACCTTCATTAAATAACTTATTAAAAGTTATATAACTAAAAGTGATTTTGATATATTTTGAGTTTTATTTGGGAGATATGGGTCTGGGAAGTTGAGGTTTTGCAATTTTATTCAGATCATATCTTTTTATCTATGTATTATTTGTATGAAATCAATTTTGTATTTTTCTATATTTAATTATCTACAACTTTCATGTATAAAGTTTATTTATTTGAGGTATAAAAAGTGGATGGGTCCCAAAAATGAATAAAAAATGAATTAAATGAAAGGGATTTATATTTTTATTTTGGCCCTTATCTCCCCCTACTTTATTCCTTGTCGACCTAGTTATCGAGATGCCTAGGTCTCGAGGTTTCGGATCTTAAAATATTTTCAATATTTTATTCTTATTCTTTTCTTTTCTTTATTCTATAATTTTGGCATTAAAAATAGTATTTTATACACATTTTGTACACAAATGCATAAATGCTAAAATGCCTAAATTAATGGTATTTACACGCGTTTACTACGGTTTTTAAGTCCAAAATGATAGAATAAAGATGGTGAAATGGAGATTCATCGTCCCCCTATACTTGCCTTTGCTAGTCCCTAGCAAACACTTATGCAATAAGTGCATGAAAGAAAAACAAAGAAAAAATAAAGAAAGAAATTGGATCTAGTTTAGTTATCAAACTAATCTTCACAAAATCAAAGTTTGGAGCTTAAGTCAGACCTTTGAAATTTTAGTGTGGACGGAACCTTATTGGGAATCGGATTTGAAATCCAACAGCATTCGAGAATATCAAAACTCTGCTCAAGTCTTCTCAATAGCTAGGTCAGAATACTTCAACTCATACGCAAACCCTTACAACTATGAATCTAACTCGTATAGTGTAAGTGATAGTGGCTCTCCACAACTAAAATAACAAAGAGACTGACTTCTCCAGCATGACAACCCAGTGATTCCCCAATCCAGTAACTCCTTCCTCAAGGAGCGGGGTATTCCTTTCTAATTTCAAGTGACAACTAGCTCAAGAGGAGGGGGTGAAGAGAAGAATGGACGGTAGTCAGTGTAGCTACCTATCATAGGATGCAAGACCAGTGTAGTCAAGTCATCCAGCTATAGGCTCACATGATTTGACTTTGAGACTCAAGCTTACTTATTGACTATACAACTATATACACTCCGACAGGCATTTTATTTTTATTCAGGCATGTCTACTTTTTTGGAGTTTATGCTTTTGCTTCTTTTTTAAAATACTATATACAGCAGCATTAACATAGAGAGTTTTTCCTCTTGAGCCAGTAGACTATCCTTCTTTTAAAGCTTTATTGCAACCCACACTCTCCTGTCTTCAAAATTCATCATCACTGGACGGGTTGGGGTGCACTTCCCTCCCTAGAGGAGGACAAATATTTCCACTTGTGTGCGTCTCATACCAGTAAATCCAATCCCCTCACCACGCCAACTAAGTTGAGCCAAGTGAAAGGTGCAAGTGTCCATGTTAGGTCATTATCAACAAGAGTTGTGCATGTGCTCCGAGATACTCTACTTAGGTAATCAAGAATCCATTGAACCAAGTCTCAGAATCCTCAAAGAATTAAGTCAACTAGACCTGAAGTACCTCAATTCCAGCTCCTATAAGGTTCCTGTTAATTAGGTAGATTTAAGATCCAATGAAGCTCCAATCTCCGGATTTTACTTAGACTTGTTCAACTATCAAACTCAATCCGAAAAAATGCTCATGCCATGTAAATGCATAAAAAAATTTTATGATGCAATTTTCAAATATTTTGAACTTTTTATGGATTTTTGAAAAAGGATGACGAATATGCAATTTTTTGGATTTTCGAAATGATTTTGCAAATGTTTTTGGATTTTAGTTTTGCAAATGTTTTTTTGATTTTTGAAAATAAAAGATTTTGGATAAAAACTAGGTACAAATATTTACACGGGGATGCATTTAATATTTGCAAGAGTTAGGTTTTTAAGAATTTACAAGGGTAAGTGGTCAATTTTATAAGTATAGAATTTTTAGTGTGATGCGTATATTCCTCAAACTTATTTGAAAAATATTTTTCAAACAATTTTGAAAACTATAGTCCAAAATAATTTTTGAAAAGAATTTTTACAAACTTGTACACACATTTGAAAATCATTTTGCAAAGTTTTTTCAAACAATATATATAGATATTCAAAATATATTTGCAACCATTTCAAAACATTTGGAAATCATTTTTCAAATATTTTTATTTCACCTAAAGAAAATAAAATTTTAAAATAAAATATTTTCACAATGGTTGAAAATTTTGAAATAACATTTTCAAATAGTTTTTCCAAAGATATTACAAAAAGATTGTCAAACTAATTTTCAAACATTTTGCAAAAAGCATTTCCACCTGATTTATTAATAAGTAAATACAAAAAGAATTTGAGGAATAAATAGCATCTTTTTATTGAGTGATTTTAATGAATTTAATTAGTGTATTTAGCCATATTTATTAATAAAAATACGAAAGTATGAGTCATGGCTAAAGTATATGCGCAGTATATACAACCCCCCTATACTTAGCTTGAGCTATGTCCTCATAGATCAGAAAAAAAGAGAAGACATAACTCGTTTGGAGTATAGACAAGTTAAAGAATAAGGAATGAATGAACGAATGAGAAGTTGACCGTCCCCCCATACTTAGGATCAAATAATCCTAACTATAGTAGAATGTACACAAAGTAGGGAGGGCCAAGTGTGGGAATGAACATATCGTACTCATATTGTCTCCCCTTATACTTAGGGAAAGATATCCCTAAGTATAGATAAGAAGAGGAGACAATGGAGAGGATCGAAAAAGTGAAAGAACTCGGGGTGCACACCCCCCCCCCCTATACTTAGGATAAAGTACGTCCTACGTATAGAAGACTAACAACAAGGGGCGACGCCCTATTTGATAGAAAAAGAAAATATAAGGAAAAGAAGAAAAGAAAAAAGAGATCTGAAGATGGAAGAAGATAGAAGAGGATGTACACACCACTCCCCCTATACTTAGGGTAAATAAGCCCTAAGTATAGGCAACAATAGTAGTGATGAAACAGAATGAAGATTGGACACTCGACTCATCCACCCCCCTATACTTAGTACAAAGTACATCCAAAACAAGGCAAATATGAGAATGGGTGGATGAGCAGTACGGGAGATGGACAAGAGCGAATATCCAATAGAGTGGATATACAGAGGATCAAGAAGGTTGAAAGAGAACCTTCTTGCGAGACCGCTGAGGAATAGATATGATGTGGTGCAGGTCGACATGGGGGTCCTCAGATGACACAAATTGATCAGGGTCAACATGGTGTAGGTCCTCGGTGGTCTTAGAGTGAGAAGCCATAGACGAGTCAGTGGAAGAAGTACAACTAGGTCCGGCTTTGGGTGTCTCGCTGATATCTAAGTGAAAAGGGACGAACCCATCATCATCTGAAGAAGTGTAGTCAGAGTCGTCCTGCGTGGTCAAAACCAAAAGGAACGAACTCATCGGTGGAAGTAGTCGATTCATGTTTGTCTCTACGGTCTCAACCGGGTTATCTTTCTCATCAAAAGGCTCGAATTCTTGAATAAAAGCAACCAAATCAAATTCAGCCTTTTCAATCTTATCTGAATCTAAGTGAACAGGAGCAGACTCATCAGTGAAAGTAGTCAAGTCATGTCTGTCATGTCTAGTCTTTGAATCTGCCCTCCGCTCTAGGGTATCAATCATGTAAATCCCGCGGATGTCATCAACACATCGCCAAGTCCCAGATGAAGGAACTCCGAGGTCCATGCTTTCCGAGTCTTCCTCCATGGGGAGGAATTCTCGGGTCTCAGTCGAATACAACATACAGCAGAATTCTCTGATCGTCTCGTCAAGGTCAGGTCCTTGGGATCAGCTAAGATAGGTGAAGTCACATCAGGTGTAGGTCTCTGGTCAGCAGTGGGTGCAGTGATGATCACTTCGCTTACGTCAATAGGACGAAAGAGAATCTCTCCTAATCCATAATCAATAACGACCCTCGCAGATGCGAGGAATAGACATCCTAGGATGACTGGAGAGTGCTCCCTTGTGGAGGTCTCCATGGGCAACACAATAAATTCAATAATCCTCGGGCCCTGAATCGTAATGACGGCGTTTTCAAGGATACCCTTGGGCCTCTTTATTGATCCATCATCAAACTAAACGATCATCATGGTTTTCTTGAGAGGCCCTAAGTGAAGAAATTATACTAGTGAGAAGGGTATAATGCTAATCAAAGCACCGCCGTCGAGGAGAGTGTGATCACATGTATGGTCAAAGATGGTGCAGCTAATGAAAGGTGTAGCAGTGTTCATTTTCCTGGGAATGGGGTGATGTGTGATGGCGTAGGCAGTGGCCACGGTCAAGATATGATGCTCAGATATGCTCCTCCGCTTTCTCTTCTTATGATGAGGAGCAGATAATTGGGTCATGGCCTGGCGAAGTGGGGCATCAATGATCTCTTGAATAGCGGCCACCACATCAGGTTCAATCAACATTTTTTTGAATTTTTGGACCTCCTCCATACAAGGGAGGAGATCGGAATCATCGTATACACGAGGAATACCAAGAGCAGTCTGTACAATGGCATACTTGGGGTCAAAGATGGGACTACTGGTGAATAAATGTGTAGGTGAAGGATCTGGCAGATGGTACCTTTCCTCACAGTCTGAATCAACCAAAGGTCTCCCTAGTTCCTTTTGTATTTTTAAATATTTCTCATTTTTTGTATTTTTGATGATTGCAAGCTCTCATCATCGTCCTTAAGTGAATCAATATCCTCAAAGAATGGATCATCATTCTGGTTCTTATTCAAACTAGTAAGATCATCGATCCTCAAATTAGTGTGCTCCATCATCTGGTTCAAGGCCTCAAGTGCAGATATCATGAAAGGTGACTCCAACAGATCAGTCTCGGATGTATGTGAAGGTGGAAAATATGGAGGAGGTGGTGGATGTGGATAGAAGTCTGAGGTCTGATATTGTGGCTGAGACAAGTATGTACAAAAATCAGGAGCAAAGTCCTCCTGGAAGAAGTGAGGTGCACCGGCTGGAGGGTACGAAGGATCTGTAAAGTCCGGATAGAAATCACTCCAGTCAGCCATCTCAAAATCAAAAGGAAAATGATCGGGAGAGCACGAAGGTCAAATCAAGAGAGGTGAAGAAAAAGGCGCAAATGCACAGAGATTATCTGGAATTTATATAAACAATCACAAACAAACTCACACAAATCAAGCACTTAATTCATCTACTCAACTTGGTGAAGATTGCAAAAATGCGGTCTTTTTATCTTGTCTGTTTTAGAGTTAGGTGAGAATTAAAAATTTATACAAACACTTAGGAGGCTGAATGGGATTTTGGCACTAATCCTTAGTGTATACGCGAGTAGATAAAAGCGAAGACAATGAGGGGATTACTCGCCCCAAAGCAAGATTTTTCTTTTTGGTTGATTTTAGGGTCGAGTAATATTAGCAATCGCAATTTTATTGGTGATCACTTTTTTGTATTTTTAATAAGAATGCACGCATCTATCGAGGAGTCAATTCTTCTAAGCACCTAGGTTGGAAAAATCAGAGGGAGAGTCGGAAAAGAAATGCAAGTAGCTAAAACGATGATGAATGCTAAAGCATAAATGCTCACCTTGCCTCCAGCACTCTACATGCAAAGATGCTCAGCAGAATTGAAACCTATCTACATGCAATGCAAGCCAATGAAATCGCCCTAGGATGAGAAACTGCTATTAGTGTGAAGAACAAGATGCTAAATATCTAGAAAAGAGATCCAAAATTCTGGTCTAGGAAGTGCATCGGTGTCCACCATAGCGGATCCTACAAGCGTTGTATAGCACTTCTCTCGATGCTCGATCTCAAATCTATATAAATAGCAATTTACAATTTGACTATGTCCAAGCACAAATCTATAGGTACATGCAATGGTGATTTAATGCGTTTGGCCTTAATCTATCGTCAAGAAGTCCTACACCTAAGGGCTCAATCACACAAAAGAAATAAAATAAAACCAAGAAACAAAATAAAAAAGGCGATGAAAACTACGGCAAAACTGACGAGGTCCCCAAGGGAACAATCCCTTGGGCACTGGACCTCATGAAGTGCCAGAGTGTGTCAGAGTCCTGAATATTACAAATTAGTTGGTCTCTCTCTCACTTCAAATTACACAATAAATACAATAAATAAAAATAGAGCTCGGTCTTCAAAAATCCCTCTACGTCTCCTTTGGTGCTAGGAAAGATGGAGCTGACTTCACGTGGGTGCCCAGGAGCCTAGAGTAGAGCACCTCCCTCGATCTGTGGTTCCTCGCACGAAGTCAACAAGAGAGGAGGATAGACAACTCAATCATTTATATAAAACAAAGAAAATAAATGAAGTACAAAATAGGCAAATAATCACAATCAATCAAGCAATCCCAATCTATGTGTTGTTGCTCCCCGGCAACGGTGCCATTTGATAACTCGGATTTTGCAAGGGTCTAAAGTAGTCTACACAAGGCGAGACTATGATGTTGCTGAGCGACCACTCTCGAAATCCGGGTCAATAAACAATTAACCCACAATAGATGATCAAATAATAAAAAGCAAGTGTGTGGAGTTAAAATTTATTATAACTCTACAACAAAGATGTGTATAGGTGCAAGTATGTGTAGAGTGTTTAACACAGGGAACAAGCAGGATAGATCAGGCAAAAATGCTCATAAAGAGAATGTGATGTATTTGTTTATGTATGTGCTATTTTGGGGGGGGGTTAAATTTTTTTTATTTTTTTATTTTATCTTTAATTTTATATTTTAATATTTTTATTTTTAATTTATGATTCTGTATTTTCTTTTTATATTTTCTATTTTTTTATATTTTCTTTTTCTTTTAATTTATAAAATAAGGTATTTTAGGATATATATATACAATGTAAGCTAGGGTTAATATAAAAATTAATAAAAAATAAGAAAAGATAAGAAAATAAATTTTTTTTGCGTTTATAATAATTTTTTACTATTTTTGTGATTTTTTAAGATTTTTTGCTAATTTATATATATATATTAAAGTAAAAAATACACAAAAATAAGGTTTAAATATATATCAGAAATTGAAATAAAGACTAAAAATAGACATCAGAACCAAAATTTCTCCAAACTAATTTTCAAATAAAATTAATAAAATGAAGAAATACGAAAATATAATTTTTGGATTTTTTATGAATTTATAAATTTTATAAAGATTTTAGAGTTTTCTATTTTTAAGTTTTCCTATTATATTTTTTAATGATTTTTTGGTCTGAAGGTCAAAGATACAAAAATACACAAAATATACTTTTTTGGTAATTTTAAAAAAAATATTATTTTTTATATTTTCTTTTACAAATTGAGATAAAAAGGCATGTTTTTTATTTTTATAAATAATAAATAGCTTCAAAATGCAAAATAAAAATATATGCATGAAAGAGTAATGTAATTGGAACACAATGATATTTTTTGGGATTTTTTAAACAAATATGTGTATGAAATAAATATAAGAAACAAAGAGAAAATTCAATACTGATAGGGGTATTTTGTAAATATCAATAAGTGCATGGCCAAGTTGCAATTTTTCCACAAAAATTATTACTGGAATAAAATATTACAGGACCAATCAGAAATAAGTAAAGCCCCGAGGGCCCTCCTGCAAAAATGCCAAATCTCACGTGTACAAACATGTGAGCCTGGCAAGGACCAAATCGTAATTCTCACAAAAGCTGGGGGCTTGTTTGCAATTTTACAAAAATATTATAACGTGAAAAAATACTATCTGGACTAAACAACAATATCCAAAATCCCGAGGGGTCCTTTGCAAAGTAGCCACACAGCTCACACACGTAGTCACGTGAGGTGACGCGGCCAGGACCCAAATGCAAATAGGCAAAAGTTGAGGGGCTAGATTGCAAAATTACAAAATAAATTTAAACCGCATGTTTCTATCCTGATTTTAAATACAAAATTTATGATGGAAGGAGTGTAAAATACCCACGCTTGCACGCTAGAATTGGGGGCCTCCTCCCATTTACACACGTGTCAAGCTCCTGGCGCGTGATACCCCTTCGATATCCCACGGCTTGGATTAAATCCAAGCGTTAATCCGATGGTTGAACGGGGGGTCAATCTGATGGCAGTTGTCGACCGGGGCAGTTGGCCCTGATCCGACGGCGGAGAGGAGATGGGAAGAACGGGGAAGAAGGTTGGTGAAGGCGACCTTCCCCGCCCCTGATTTGCCTCCTCCGGCCTTATATGAAGCTCCAAAATGGTCGGATGGACTCCTGCAGTGATCCTCTATGCGCTGGCGGCGGCAAAATGCTCTAAATATGACCGGAGTTTCCCCAGGAGGACGGAGGAGCTTGAAGATACAGGTGTCTCCAGTGGATCTTCAAAATCGCCTCCAGGCGCACTTGAAGTTGCTAGACCTACACAAAAAGGTTAAGAGGGTTGCGGGCAAACTGTCGCGACCCTCCAACAAGCGTGGAAGGCGGAGATGGAGCGACGTGGTGAAATGGAAGGCGACCGGAGCGGAGCTCCGGCGAGGGTGGCTGGGACTTAATCATGCGATCAAACGATGGAAGAATTATGCTAAATAAACCTATAATCGAATCTAAACGAAAAACTACAAGAAAAAGCAAGTAAACAGACCTCACTTGGCTGGAGCCAAGGAAGAAGGTACCTCGACGGCGGTTGGTCGGAGATGAGGTGGATCCGGCCCTCAAGGCATCGCCAACACGCCCAACCTGGCCGGAGGAGAAGCCATCACCTTCTCCGATCGAGGGTGCAAGGAGAGGGTATAAAACAAGGTCAAAATGGGGTTCAAAACTTGAAAGGAAGATTAGGGCCGGTTATGTACAAGACTTAGCTCAAAGAACGAGAAAAATCTGGCGAATCGGTGATGCAATCCTCGAGATAAACATAGGTCGTGTAAGGTGGGTGTTGGAGGACAAAAAGCCAAGAAGGAATCGACATGAAAGGGTGCAAGGATCGGTCTCCAAAAAGACGAGAAATTGAGGAAGAAGATGTTCTGACAAGCCGCGGAAGGGGGATGAGACAGTTGACCTGTGGTCAACAGTGCGAGCCACTTGGTTGGTCCACGTGGACCAACCAGGAAAAACCTCCTAGAAAAGAATTCAAAATTCAATTAAAAATAATAATTGATTTTATTAATTTTAGGTTATATAATAAAAAATATTTATTTTTTTCTAAATCATTTCATTATGATTTTTATTTATTTTTTTGAGGTAATTAATTACAAGTTACCTTTTAAGGCTATATATAGGTATATTTGTCTATATATTTTAATATTTTATTTTTATTTTGTATTTTTCATTTATTAATTTCATTTATTATTTTATATATTTATAACTTAATTTTATATACATAAATATATTTTATTTTTTTCGAATGTATTTTATACAGTTAAATAAATAGATGTATATATAAGTATTTTACCTATGTATTTTATACAAGTATTTTATTTTTATGTTTTCTTGATGTTTTAATTCCAATTTTAATATACATATATTATAAATAATATTTACAAAATTACAAAAATAAAAAATACTAAAAATAATGAATAATAAATAAAATGAATATTTTAATTAGTATAATTATACATTAGGGGTCCAAAATCTAACATTCACATCGTAACTCCAACAAATATGATTCCACTATTAAATAGCTTATTAAAAGTTATATACAATTAAAGGTGATTTTGATATATTTTGTGTTTTTATTTGTGAGATATGGGTTCGAGAAGTTAGGGTTTTGTAATTTTATTCAGATCATATCTTTTTATCTGTGTATTATTTTTGTATGAAATCAATTTTTTATTTTTCTATATTTAATTATCTACAACTTTCATGTACAAAGTTTCTTTATGTGAGGTATAAAAAGTGGAACTAAAAATAGGTCCTAAAAATGAATAAAAATTGAATTAAATGAAAGGGATTTTTATTTGTATTTTGGCCCTTATCTCCCCCTAATTTATTCTTTGTCGACCTAGTCCTCGAGATGCCTAGGTATCAGGGTTTTTAGTAACAAAATATTTTCAATATTTTATTCTTTTTCTTTTCTTTTCTTTTTTCTATAATTTTGGCATTAAAAACAATATTTTATACACATTTTGTACTCAAATGCATGAATGCTAACATGCCTAAATTAATGGCATTCACACGCATTTACTAGGGTTTTAAGGCCAAAATGATAAAATGGTGAAACGGAGATTCATCACTAGCCTCCCAGCCTTCCACAGCAAGATAGAGGCCATAATCTCGGCATCCATCTCTACCTGGAGTTCTCGAGCTTTTCAGACCCTTCAGGTATCACTCATATCACTCGCACCTCCCCTTTCGATTCGAACTTTCCATTTTCGCCACCGCCCGTTCCTCTACTCCGACCTACTTGTCGGAGCCCTATCATGTACATCTATACATACAGATCTACCTTGCGACTCTCCGTCACCCTTCCTACTCAATCTTTCCTCCTTAGACGCGCTCCTCAAAGAAGGATTAATGCCGAGACCGCCTTCCTCCATTTCCGCCGAAGGTCGAACCCCCATTCCCCGACGCTTCTCCTTGTTTTGCCAGGCAATAACCCGACCGGAGAGACCCCTCCGAGTCGTACTACCCTTTGCAGGAGCAGGTATGCGCAGGGAGCACCATATAGAACCCCAACTGCTTTGGCGAAGCAACTGCAGGTAGAGCATCACCGCCACGCCCATCCGACCATCCGGCTTCGCATCAGAGTCGCCCATTTTATGCGGAGAGATTCCACGACCGTGTTGGATGCCTTCGTAACTTCATCGGAGTTGTGGATCATCCTCCACACTCAAGCGAAGCTCGTCGGGACGTTGTTCTTCCAGCACCCTCCGAAGCCATCCCATGCCTTCTCGCATCTAGTTCCGATCGAGAACGTCCATCCATGCCTACTCGATAACGGTTTGATCAGACTCCTGCCATATCTGAGGCGCACGTTGTAGCAGCCTTTCCAGACCATCATATCTGTACTAACGTGGAAGATCTGGGCCGCACGTCCCCGAATCTACCAGAGCCGTTAGATGGTTTTGTAGGGAATGATCAGAGCCATCGAAGCCCCTATGCACCGAGCACGTGACTACAAAGGTATATTGCACCTTTTACCCTTTTGTTTATCTTATTTAGTTTTAGTCTAGTAAACAAAATGTATAGTGAAAAACATTTGCAGTTTAGACCCTCTAGTTTTTATATTTGCATTTTAGTCATGCCGAGTTTGTGTCACATGTGTCCCTACATGCTTTGTTGGGTTATTTGCACTTGATTTCCAGAACATCTATGATGTTATGGAATGAATTAAAGGTTTTAATATTTGCATCTATACCCCCGTGTGCCTGGATCACGTGTAGCGCATGTTTTGGTTGGAAAAATTGCATGTTTGGTCCCTGAGCTTTGACTATGTGTTATATTTTGACCCCAAAACTTAACTTAATTACATTTGGGTACCTGTAAACTGTATTTAACTCCTTGCCTTTTATTAAATGAAATAAATGTTAAATTGACTTTAAAAATTTCCTAAAAATTACTTAAGCTCCTGTTAGAGTGTAATATTTATGATATGTTTAATGTGTTTATTTGATTCTATTTCCTATTATTAAAAAATCAAAAACTTCTAAAAAGTAACATGTTTGTGTTAATAGAATTATAAATTTGAAAAAAGTTTTAAAATTTTCATAAAAAATCGGTAAAATCTTTAAAAATTACAAAACACACAAAATATTATAATAATTATATAAAATAAAAGCAACATCCAAAAATAGTCTTTCCAATTTCTGTTTGTAGGTTTTTACCTCTATTTTATCATAAAAATATCATCCAGGTTCTTTGGGCATATAAGTATTTTAAATTTGCAAATTATTCCTAGTTGTGAACTATTTTGTTTTCTTACTACTGTTTAATTTTTCAAAATTCAAAAAAACATTTCAAAATCCGACAAAAATTACCAAAAAGACTTTAAAACCTATATTTGTAATTTTCTGAGCATTTTTTACTATTTTGAAAAAATACAAAATAGTGTTGTTTGTGTCTTTTATTCCTTGCATTTGTTTTTCTTTTATTCAAAATTAAAAATTTGAAAAATTAGAAACCACCAAAAATGACATTGTTTTTAGAAATCTGACTACTTAATTTTTTTTCAATCGTACTCCTTATGTTCGACCCTGGTCGCTATATCAGGTTAATCAAATAGCAAGATCGCTTACATTTAGTTGATTCATATTTGAGTGATTTATTTTTCTTGTCACTGATTTGGTTGATTAAGGACAATGACATTTACCTAATTTATTCCACCTTAGTCGATCAGATTTTTGTGTCATCAATTTACAACCGCAATTATTATGGAATAATTAGGGTTTGGAGGTGGTTTAATGGAATGGCGTGGAAGAGGGATGAATGGATTAGCGATTGGTAATGGAGGTTAAGCTCGAGGGTGGTTATCAGTAGACATATAATGGTGGGAAGCTAGGAGGTTGGTGCGATCTGAAGGTGCCATGTGGACCAATCAGAATTAAGCTAATTCAAAAAAATCAGTGTTAATTAGGAAAGAATTAGTTAGAAGGTGAATTAGAAAAAGTCATGAACATGAAGATTTACAACTTTCATGTAGAAGTCAAAGAGATCAGAGGTCATCTATACATAGTTAAAAATTAAATACTATTAACAATCATATAAAGTAATATTTTTCTTTTGCTTAGTTTTTTGGATTTTTATTTATTTTATTTTTTTATTTATACACAATATTACTGTAATTTTTATTTGATTTTAATAAGAAATTAATACATAAAATATTACATTATATTAATATATAATAATTATTGGTAATTATTTACAACACAGTAGTTAGTAATTAATGTCAATAAGTCAATGAATCTTGTTGATTAACTTAAGCAAGAGAGTTAATAATGCTTATTAATGATGATAAATCTGGGATTTATCAGTGGTATCATACGATGACTTTTTGATATCTTCTGCGTCTGATACATGAGCTAATTTTCTCTTGTACATATTATTTCGTTTTATTCCTTCTTCTTCTGTTTTTATCGTTCACCTCTTTTCCGTGTGTGTGCTATACTTAGGATGTACTCTATCATAAGAATAGGGGAGGTGAATGATTTGAGTTGTTCATATTCGTCATGTTTCATCACTCTTGTTTGTGCTTATACTTAGGGATCCTTTACCCTAAGCATAGGGGGAGTGATGTTGTTCAGTGACTTAATTCTTTGAGTCCACAAGACTATGTCCACATATCATCTTGATTAGTCTAAGTAGAATATTTAACAACACATGCATGATTCTTCTAGACAGTGGCTTAAATTGGACAAGCACTCTACATGTAGCTCTTCATGGATGAGGTGGTGAGGAGGCAGAATCGTTTGGCTTGGGGTAGCACACAGGTGTGTAACAACTAGTGGAAACATCTGTCTTCCTCTAGGGAGGGTAGTGCATCTCAATCTGGTCAAGGAGCATTGAGGTCTAAAGACAAGATGCTGTTGGGTTGCAATAATGCTTCAAAAAAGGGATAGTATACTGCCCAAGAATAAAAAATCCTTATGTACATGATGCACCCTTGTATATATTTAAAAAAAATGCAAAGTCAAAAACTCCAAAAAACTGGACAGGCCTGATTAAAAATAAAATTCCTACCCTGGTATATAGTCAATAAGCACGGATGAGCTTCGAAGTCAAATTCTTCTGAGCTTGCAGCTGCATGACTTGGCTATACTGGTCATGCATCCAAGGATAGGTAGCTACATTGGCTACCATCCATTCTTTTCTCATCTCCTCTTTTTGAGCTGGTTGCACTTGAACATAGAAGGGAATATCCCCGCTCCTCGAGGAAAGAGTTGCCAGACCGGGGACTAGAGTTATCTTGTTGAGGGAGGTTGTTTCTTTGCCACTTTTGAGGTGGGGAGCTATATTTCACTTACATCGTACAAGTAAAGATTCATAGTCATAAGAATTTGTGTATGTAGACTTGTTCAGACCTGACTATTTAGGCAACCTCAATAGGAGTCTTGTGGAACTTGAGTGCCATTATGTTTTCAATCCATTTCCCAAAAGGTTCTGCCACACTAATAATCCAATGGTTTGACCGAGCTCCATACTACAATTTTATGAAGATAAGGTTAATACTCAATATTGTTCTAAGATCTTTATTTTTACTTTATTCTTTTCTTTTTCTTTTATTCACTTTTTCATTCAAATAAGTGTTTGTCAGTCCGTCAAGACTTGACCTGATCGACAAGGAATATAATAGGGGGAGGTAAGGCATATTTACCAGAAAATCAAGGAAATTAGCTTGTCACATGTATATATATTCATAACCTGTACAATATGACACATTCTTTCATTAATTTATTCATTACCAATTCCTTTGTAAATAACCATTATTTCTTCTTGAAACTTATGAATAAAATCATCTTGTAAATAATAAAAATAATTTCAATAAAAATTTTATATATTATGTAAATAACATCACTCTCCAAAAGTTACAAAGTACAAACTTTCAAGAACAATATCTGCTCCACCAAAACTCCAAATTTGTCAAACTCACTTTCATTGTACTCCAGACTAAATTATCTTTAAAATGGAGGTGATTTCATGGAATTCAGAGTTAAGGTGTGAAATATGGCCAATTGGGTACTATTGTATATTATACCTGTATTTTATTTAATTATTTATTCTCTTACACATATTTGTAAATATTGAATTTTTAATATTGTTTTTCATATAAAATACATATAAAAATCACAAAATCAAAAAACAACAAAAAAATCATGTATATATTGTATGTGTATCACTATGTATGTGTCATATTTACACATATTTAATTAACCTAATAAGTTAGTTCCTAAAAATCAAATAAGAAGACCTTTAAAAACCTTGTAAAATGTTTTAAATAAATAAAATAATAAATTATGTATATATTTGTATAAATAATTAATTAAAAATCAAAGTCATGTATATATAGGTATACATACCAATAAAATAACACCTTGTATTTATTTTAACCCTTAGCGTATACATTATTTAATTAATTTAAAACCACTAAAATTAACTTTAATTTATTATTAACATTTTTTATTTACATTATGTAATTAAATAAATTCATTTCGATTTTTAATTCAATTATTTAACACTTTTTTTTTGGAATTTTGTCGATTTCCCTATATTGGTTGTATTCCAGGCACGCTCTGATTGGCCAAACCCAAGTTTGTTGACCCAAGTCAACTCCCTAGTCTTCACCACATGCCCGCTAATCTCGCTTCCATCGTTACTTCGCCCAATTTCCCCATGAGCCTCGATCGTTAACCGAACCTGATTTCTTCGCCAAACTTCTCATCTATTCAACTCTCTTCCACGCCTACCCTCCAGATCCACCATCCTCGCCTCGGATCTTTCTCTTTTTCAAATTCAAAATCCTCCAGAGCAACCTCTGTAAATCCAGCCACCTCCAGCGAGCGTTTAATCCGATTTTTATCCATGATCACCCGCGATCGAGTGACAGGGATTGTGCTCTTGTGACAAAGGAGCAGATCTCTGGTCTGGAGAGTGAGTTCGGTGATTAGATTTGTGATTCAACCACGTTGTCGGAGATTTCCTAAGCATGTTCCGCCTCTCCACCACCAGCTGCAGATCGAGGTGATTCCACCCCTTCTATCCATTCCGTAGGTAACTTAGGTGGTCTATCTTTCCTTTAGTATTCTTCTTTCGCTTTTATTTCATCTAAATCACCACCTAGATCAGATCCTCATCTTCCACCTCTGATCTGCACAATCGAAGGAGATTAGATCATCCAAATCAATCCCCAACTTCACCTACATGTCCAGCTTGCCATTCTCCAGCTCTTCCACCCTCTGTCCACCTTCGAATCTTCATAGATATGAAGTTTGATCTCTCCTCTAACCATACTTCACCACATACCTCCATTCAGCCCCCATATCCTGTGTTTCGACCTAATCTTTCGACCGAGGGATACCTCCGAGCATAATCTTGCATTTACAGGGTCAAAGCACGAAGAATAGGCCAAGGAACCACTTCTAGAGCTTCGCATGAAGCATCTTCCAAAGTAGACCTCCAGAATGTCGATGTGGCGAATCTGAGCTCCGTTGCTCTAACTGATCGCTAGAGGAGAGGTGTAGGAAGCCATAGAGACTGTTAGAGGACGATTTGGGTAAAAGATGTTCGAGATACTCTTGATTGAAGCTTGCATGAGTCATCATTCATCCTCATTCTTCCAAAGCTGCTCTACACTACACGATCAAGATCAGCCGCCCCAGTTTCAATCTCAACCATCAGTATTGCCCCAATTCTTTATCGTGGATTGAAGATAGTTCTGATTAGTGTCATTCATGCAAGATTGATCTCCATCCATCCGATGAATTGCAGAGCATCTAAGACGTCAAAGGCACCATGCATTGAACGATATATTTACATCTTTATCCCAGTCCTTATTCTATTTTAAATTAAGTACATGTAGACATTTGTCGTCTTGTATTTATTTGAACATTTGTATTTTTTTCCTTTGCATTTATTTTAATTATATTTTAGTCATGTTTGAATTGTAGAACGTGCTTGGCACGTGGGTTTTTGAAAATTTCAATAAAAATACCATATTTTGAGTTATTATTTAGACCCTAAAACTAAGTTATTTGCATTTGTGTCCAATACAGTGAGGTGCAAGTGCTCATGCGTGTGTTTTACTGGAATTTTTGCAAATTTCGTATATGGCTTTTTATTTGTTATTATTTGATTTGTAACTTTATCAAATAAAAAATCATTAAAATAAAATAAAAATAATCAAATTATTTTTTAGGTCCCCGTTCATCTACATTTATTTTGCATCTTAAAAATCAAATAAAAATTATCAAAATCCTTTTAAAAAATCTGCACAAATTCATATAGCTCATGTTAAATATATCTTGCATCTATAAATTGTATTTTGCATTTTCATCATTTTTCTTAATTATTAGAATTCAAAAACCTTAAATAACACCCTGTTTGCATTTAAAAAGCAATAAAATTATGAAAAATTCTTCAAAAAAACCTAGAAAATCCCATTTTTTTCTTTTATTTATTTTAATTTATGTATAAATTTTGCATTTTTATTCATCATGAAAACAAAATATCACAAAATTCTTAAAAATATAAAAATTCATAAAAATTCAATTAAAAATCCAAAAAAAATCATAAAATGGCTTTTTGGAAATATAAAAATATCTTTCATTCGTATATATCTCATCCATTTTTTACTATATTTGTTATTTTAAAATTCCAAAACATCCATTTTTCTTTCTATTTATTTAATTCTAAGTTTTCAATTTATTGAAATACTTTAAAAAATGTGAAAAAAATATCTAAAAATGATAAAAATATAAAAAATAATGAAAAACCCAAAAATAATTTAATTAATTTTTCTGTTATTTTTTGATATAAATAAAAAATACAAAAAAGTGACTGAATGTTTGTGCTTTGGTTTGTCTTCCATTTTCCCATTACTTTTAAAATAAAAATATGTTTTCCAAAATTAAAAATTAGAAAACTAAATAAAAAATATATAATTAAAATTCATAAAAAATACTAAAATTCAAAACTCAAAAACCAAGCATAGTGTGCATAGAAATTCCTTCATTCTTTCATTGATTTTTCGTTGCATAGAATAGCCCTCGAGATTTTTTGTAGCCTCCCTGAGTTCGATCATATTAGATGTACAAGTAAATTAAATAGCAATTGTCTCTTGCTACATTACCTTTATTGATTTTTTTCTTGAGATTTAAATATATTTTTTTTGAATGATTTTTAGGGTTGCAACGACATTGCTCATTAATTTTTAATAATTAAAACCTTGATTTCCCTGTTCAACATGTATATACTACGAATCTCATTGATACATCTCCAATGTTGTGTATGTGGATAACAAAGTCTATGCTCTCCAAGTTTTCCTCTGGAGAGGAAATCTTGTGTATCAGTAGAATCCAAAATGGTAGAATCATGTCTAATCTCAGCTGTGATGTCGCACACCTCTGTGCCAGGTGGGTTGGTAAAACACTCGTCTGATGGAAGAGTCTCTATCAGCTTAGTGTTTGGCACTATACTATTGGAGGGAAAAGTAACATTGTTTGTCCCATAATTAATAATAGCCATGGCTACACGCCGAAAAGGCCGACCAAGAATAATGGCAGCATCCTACAATGATACTGTAGATTTAAAATCTACGACAACAAAACATATAATGAATTTCGTGCCTTGTACAACCACGACAACATCTTGAATTATATGCTTCAGCCTCTTGACCAATCTGTATGGAAACTTAAGAATCATTCTGGATCGCTAGAGAGGCCCTAAATGAAGTGTCTCAATAAGATGGAAGGGTAATATATTCACTAAAGACCCTTTGTCTAACAAGGTGTACTCAAACTCACGATCTGAAATCTCGCAAATGACAAATGGTGCATCCATAATTTTCTTCTTCTTCTTGGAAGATGTATGTTGGATGACACAATATGTGGTAATGGTCAACACTTGTTTTTTAGCAATGATTTCTCCTCTTCTTTCTTCTAGGTTGGGTATGTTGCTTCAAGCACTTCTGTAGAAGAGGAATGTGTGTCATCCCTTTGAAAGAGTGAGCTTAATCTCAAATCTATCTAGTATCTCTTTTGTGAAATTCTGAAGATGAGTATCTTTGAGATTTTCTAATATCTCTCCCTTCCCTTGATTCAGATCATCTGGGTAGGTCATCTGTATATCCTCCTCAGCCATATGTACACCTAGAGGATAAGAAGAAGAAGAAAATATTTTTGTAAACTGGGACTAGTTCCATGCAAATCATTAGAAGAGGAAGATGATCTAGTAGAAGAAACAAATGTCTTATCTTTATTCATTTTTTTAGATTTTCTATTTTTCCCATTTTTTATGATTTTGTGCCTTCACTATGAGGAGAATCAGAATCCAACTGTGAACCTATGTCGTTGTCGTCTATGAACTTCTCACTACTAGATGGATCAACAATACTAGGTTTCCTGTGCGTGCCTTGGAAACTAGAAGGATGAACCCAACAACTCAGGTGAAACTGAAGTTTCTGCAAATGGATCTCTACTCTGTGACAATGCTGGCTATGAAATCTCTAAGCAAGTCCATCTGCTCCTTACGAAAGGCACTATGCTCTTGAATCAGATGGATGAAATGATCGAATGTGGGGTCTTCTATATCTGGAATTTGAAAGTGATGTCCCATATCCATCCTGGGTTGTTGAAGATGCTAAACATAATCTGCTGAATCTGGGAAGATATGCTCCTAAGGTGGTTGTTCGTAACACTGGTCGTGATATGGAAATAAATAGTCTGAAAAGACTTTTGAAACAATGTAGGCTCCCTCTCTGTAACGTTTTAAGCTGGTCCAAACATTGGCTAGAAAACCAACGGCGACAAGCTTGGTAAGTTAAAAGTGGAACTCTCTATAAATGTCTCAACATCTATCCTCTGTGCTATATCGGAAATCACATCAACTATCTGATATGTGATCTTTGAATAATCATGAAGTTGACCTCCTCGGATTGGTCTCGCATCTCGCTCGTGCGATGTCTTGAGGATGGAAATCTCTCTAAAGAGAGTCCAAAGTGGATCCTCATTGAGACTACGGTGTGAACCATCACACTAGGCATCGACCAATGCATGCTTCTCTGCGGTCATCCCCTGATAGAAAATCTAGACCAACTCTGCTTTAGATATTCCGTGATCTGGAAATATCCTCAATAGAATCTGAAATCTGAGCCACATATCCTATAATGGCTCTAGGGTATCATGTAAAAAATATCCATGAACTGACCGCATGAAATTGGCTTGGCTAATGGGGTAAACGTCCTCAAGAAAGCAACTCATAATGTACCCCAACAATCTCGCTCCTCTCCCAAATTTCGGTGCCATCTCGCGGCTCTATCCTTGAGTATCAAGGGAAAGGTCTTCCTCATAACATCCTCATGTGAATTATCTTAACAATGTCTGGTGCTACATTTCTCCTCAAATGCAAAAATATGCTCATACGACTCCTCGTGCGGATTGCCATGGAATCTAGGCAGTAATGAGATGAAGTCCAAATAAATCACAAATATCGGTAAACTGAATGTATAATCTAACTGCGCTCCTAATTCATATATAGGTTTCTCAGTCCGCACTCTCATCTCAGCATCTTGTAGACTCGTGTATACTGAATGATCTCATCTCTGCTCACAAGTCCCAAACCTGTACCCAGCTACCACCGGTGTAGTAGAAGGCTGACTCGAAGAGAACAATGAAGGAGGGATAGAATGAATAGAATTAGATAAAGAAACACAAGGGACAAAAGGTAATAGATCTCCAAGTTCTAAATCGAACTCGAAGAAGGAGGGAGGGTTAGGGTTGGGTTCGAAAAGAGAGTTCTCTCGAACTGACTCAGGAGAAACAAATAGATAAGAGAAGGATGGCTCTCTAGGATTGGAGTCATTCTTGGAGAAGAATGGAGAACCTAACTCAGGTTTGAAATAGAGGTTGTCTCGAACCGTCCAGGATGGATGAGTAGGTGTGCATGGAAGCAGTGCCATAAGAGTTGGCCTAAGAGGCCATCTACCCATCATCGTGACTCAAGAAATAAAAAAATGAAATGAAGAGTGAAACAATGAAGATGACAAGACTCGGACGACAAGTGACTGCTAGAACTCAGGACAGAAAGATGAACGTACTCACACCAAGCACAAAAAAACGCAAGGCAAACTCCAAATTCACCTACTCAACTCAATGATGATAATGAAATCCCAGTCGTTAATCTTTGTAATTTTAGAATTAGGTGATCAAACAGTTATATTAGCAAACTCACAAGTGTAGTCTCCTAGAGTAGATTGTGAATAAGTCGATGAATCCCCCAAGTAGAGAACTATCCACGTAAGATCTCAGGATTAGTTCTAAGGAAATCCACCTCCTTACTCACGCGACTACTTCTGCTAATGTCTGAGGCAAGTGCTTGCATCAAAACATGACCTGAGAGTAAAAGTCCAAGTGCTTAGGGCACAAGTCTTGGGCTTTGGGCTCTACTCCTTATGTGTACATGCCTCACTCGGTCTTGAGAGTACCTACAAATCAGGAGGGGTTGCTCTCTCAAATCAATGAATGAACTCCATTACATTTGATTTTATGTTCAAGTGAAAATAAGAAGTCCCGCTTTTATTTTAGATTATCACTTTTTTATCTTTTTTATTTGAGAAAAGTAAACGTCTAACTTTTTTTGTTTTTCCTTTTTTTCTGAGTGAATGAAAACATGGGGAGAAGATGAAAATGCAATGCACGAAAAATTATGAATGAATATAAAGGTAGAAGAGGCATGCCTATTGCCAAGCACTCTACATGCAAAGCGATTCGCACAAGGAATATAAATCTAACCTAAATGCAATAAAATCGAAAAATAAAACATGTAAACTAAAATGAGTGAATAGCTCTACACGGGAAAGAACCAATTTTATTTGTCTAGGTTATACGAGCTTATGTCTAATTAACCTATGATATGTAAAAGCAAGGAAATAAAATCCTAATCAAGCACCTAGCCACTCACAAAAAATAATGGAAAACAAAGAAGAGACGGTGAAAACCAAAACCACGGTGAGGTCCCCCCAATGCACCAACACATGGTGAAATAGACCTCGAATAATGAGTACATGTCGAGTACAAGCTGGGATGCCATTAAATGGCCCCTTCTACAAAAGTAAAAATGGGAAAATACCCCTTTCTCTGTCACCAAAGAAAACAAAAAAATATATACAGCTTTACATCTCCCTTATCTGCCTCGCGTTGATCCTCTACAACTGGCTGGCAAAGAACAACCAGTTTCCGAGTACCTCAACTTCTCAAAGAATCTGACCTCGATACCTAGGCCATGCAACATAAAACAAATACAAAAGCTGTAAAAAAGATATAAGAATTAAAAGAGAGAGAAAATGAAAAAATGAAACAAAAATGAGATGATGAAAAAGAGAGAAAAAATGAAACCCTAAAACTGAAGGCTCTAATCTATCTAACCAAGCACTGCCTCCATGACAATGATACCATTTAAAAATCAAACGGTCGGGTCATCTATCAAGATAGACATCTGTTTGTTGTGGTGACAAGTTGAAATTACCATAAAAATTTATTATTATTTTTATTTATACTCCTAAACTAATGTTTATAGTGATAGCATTGGAGTGTCGAACTCAGGAAGGCAAAGTGTAGAAACTAAGGGAAATACGTAGACTATCTAAGGTGTGAAGGTTTCCTGATTTTTATTTATTTTTATGGGATTTGTTGAATTTTTTTATTTTGTTTTACGAATTGTATATTTTTTTATACCTATAAGTAAAGTAGTATAGGTATTTGATTTCGTATCTTTTATTTGATTTAATTTTTATGTTTTTAATTTATTTTACTATTTTAAGTATTTTTAAATGGGTTTTAGAATTTTACAAGTTTAAAAGTATTTTTGTTGTTGAAACAATATTTTTTATTAAAAACATGGAAGTATTTTTATTTTTAAAATAATAAATGGGACAAAATATTTTTATTTTATTTTTACTGAAAGTAGAGGAAAGTACCTTTAAAACAAGGTGTTGTACGTATTTTTGTGATTTTCCTTGAATTAGTTATTAATTTTTGATATTTATGTATTTTTATTTTTTTTATGGATTTTAATCTTCAATTTTTATTTTATTTTCTGTGCAAAATATAGTAAAATATACTGTAACTTATTTTTATAGGATTTTTGAGGGTTTTTTTATATTTTTATGATTGTATAAGTTTGTGTATTTTAGGGTATTTTCTTTAAATTATAAAAAATAGAAAATAGTTTTTATTTTTAAAACCGATATAATACTATATAGAGTATAATATATTGAATTTTTTTGGTATTTTCTTATATTTTTATATTTTTATTTTATTTTAATATGTATATAACAAGTAGTTATTTAATATTGTATACAGGGGTATAATAGTAATTAGAAAGAAATCTGGGCCTCATGCGTAAATGATGGAAAACTTGGAGGTATTTCGTGCAAAAGCTTGAAGATGGCATGTGTCGAAACACGTGCTAGTGGATCTTGTCCTGGACCTATTTGAAAATTCAAAAACTTTCGAGGATAAAATCGTAAGAATCTTAGAGATCATGTACAATTCACGTGATATGTTCAGCTGATGGACTTCGTTCTGAGTTATAATAAAAACTAAGGACATGTTCACAAATTTCCCACAAAATATCTGAGATGCACGAGCTTCATGCTTGAGACCAGCTTGATGGTGGGGCAGCAGGTTTGCACTGATGCTGACGCGTGGTTGGGTTTCGAGTTTTGGATCAAAGCCCAATCCTGTGGCTCCTATACAATCTAGCTAAGAACTGTTCTTCCCCACTTTCTAACAGGATATAGGCAGCTATTCTGTTCAGGATTTGATCTATATATGTAGTTCGTCTCCAGGTTGTTCAAAACCTACTCACTGATGGATCAAACTACAAGAGATATCTCGATTTAGATGAAATTGTATGAATAGCCTAAGACGGTTACCTGCAGATGATTCGAGTGATCGCTCGATTTGATGCAGTTCTAGGTGCACGATATCGATCGGACATGTGTCCCTTGATGTTCATGATGGCTATGATGCTTCAGATCAGCACTCAGGGGCTCAGTGTCGTTGTGCCTCGATATTATATGTCTCTGATGAAGGATTGCTTCCAGAGGAAGCTTCAGGATATTTGTTCCTAATACGTGCTACAACTCCTCGTGATTTTGATGGAGCTCCTGCAGAAGATAATATGGCTCGAGGATGAAGTCCTCGATCGAAATCCAAAGGGGGATGGTAATGGGATTGATCTCCAGTGTGATGTGAAGGAAGAATGAGAAATGCAGGGGTTTCGAAGGCTGATATAGTTTAACGGATTGGAGTCAAGATTGGAATAGGAGGATAGAGAAGATCAAAGGTGGAGAGAGTGACTGAAGAAGAAATCAGAAAGGAAGGGGATCAAAGCTAAAATCTAACTTAGAATCTAAGTAGAATGGAGGAAATGGGCTAAAATGGAGGAGGTTCCTAGGATCTGGAGCGTCAACCCTAGAGGTTGTTGCCTCGACACACGGTAGTCCATAGAGGTTGTGCACGACGGAGTTGTTCTCACGCCAGCATACGATTGTGGCGGACCTCTCTTCTCCTCCTCATTGCGATGGCTAGTGCAACAGCTCCTATCACGAATGCTCTCTCACCAGAGCTCACTAGAAGGAAGGAAGAGAAATGGTGGATTCGTTGGATTGCTCCATTAAATTAATAAAATAATTTGAAAAATAAATAAAACAAATAAAATAAGTTAAAAATAAATAAAATAAAACTAATAAATAAAATAAAAAATTAAATACATAAATACAAATTTTAAAAATAATAAAAATAATTATTAGTTAACAATATTATTTATTTTATTACATAATACAAATACATGTAATTACATATAAATATTTTAATTAATTATCTTTATAAATAATTAAATTATTTAATTGATTTACTTATAAAGTAATTTAAGTATTTTAAATATATTTTACTTTATTTTTAAAAGTTCATTTAGTTGTATATATAAATACGAGTATATACAGATAGATACATTATACCTACAATATAAATACATTATTTATTTTTAAATTATTTTCTTATTTTATTAATTTTATTTGTATTTTATATAATTAAAATAAATATATGCAAAACATTTAACAATACAATATTTGTATAAATATACAAGAAAATAAATAAATAAAACTATATACAATATATACAAGTGTACAAGTATACCAATAGGGTCTCAAAATCAACTTTTTTGGTATTAACTCCGATTTTAGTGAGACCACTTTTGTTTGGTAGATAATTCTACAAAATGAACTTTAAAGTGAGTACATTCAATTCAGAGTTCATATGACCGAGTTATGAGGTTCCGAAGTTAAGCTTTACAACTTTTAAATATTGAGATTTATTGGTATTTATTCACAATTATTTTTAAATTATATTTTTGTATTTTATTATGATTTTTATAAATAATATACAAAAAGAATTAAGTTAATTGAAATTAAAAAAAAATAAACAGAAAATAAAGAAGTTTTATATACATAGTAATACAAATGGGTCCAAATGCCAAAACTCACATAGTTTATTCCATGATTTTTTTGCACTTTTAATAAATAAACTAGTTACAAAATGAAGTATAAAAGTGAGTTTGGTCAATTTCTAATTTTCTATAAATGGTTATGAACCTGTAAAATTTGATTTCTCAAATATGTAGGTTCATCATAGTTATTTATTTATTCATTAAATACTTTAATTGATATTTTTATAAATTAACAATATTATTATGAATAATTTTCAAGAAGGAAATATTTTATTTTAAGTTGTTTTATTAGTAAATAAAATAGGTGAAAATATATATAAGGTGACAAATGATGTATATGTACAAGTGAGAATTGGTTTTCTGATATTATTATAAATTATGGACCATATCTCCACCTACTTTATTCATTGTCGGTCATCCCAATGATTGACATGGTTTCGGGGTTCGAGTCAGTCTGCATTTATTTCATAAATACATCCTTCTTTATTTCTTTCCATCTTTATTCTACTATTTTGGATATAACTAAGAGGCAAATATGAATTAGTAACAAATCAAGGTTGTATGATAAAAAATTATTATTATTATTATTTACAGGTGCTTTACCAAGGATTTTAAGCTAAAATAAAAGAATAAAGATGTTGAATGATGGATTCATCAAAAATCATCCCATTAAGTACTAATAATGAAATGTTCCTAAGGAAACCATTCCTTTTAAAAAAACAAACAAATTCTAATTATGAAATAAAATGGAAATTCTTAAAAACTCTTCATATTATAGATTCGTCTTAAATAATATAATGGTGCTTCTTGACTCTTCTCCTTTCACATTTTCCTCAATGCAAATCACCACTCCCACTTAAATTTTTATTATGAAATTCCAAAACTACCATCGCGATAATTTCCAAAGCATACTTGGCGACAACCAATATTCTCTCTACTCCTCCCTTACGAGCACCAGCTCCCCCTTTATGCATCATATCATTTTCTTCCAACAATAAGAAATGATGTCTCCACATTAAGAAAAAGATGTCACTAAGACACTATTAGAAATAACAACTTAACAACCTTTTTTATCAATTATTCTTCTAACAGTTAATTTAAAACTGTTAATTTCAGACATCACGTACGTGTATTTATATGATTTTTTTACAGAGTACATATAAATATATGATGGGTTTAATGGGGCTACTACCCCCATGGGGAGCCAACTTGGCTATCTTTATTTTCTATTTTTTAAGGTATTTTCTGAACTATGTAGGAGGATTTACTCTACTATATTACATCATATTCTCATTCAAATCAATCGATGGTTCAAATGGAACCCTCTTTTTCCATTTACATTTGGTACATGCCCATTACAACAATTCTCGTCGATCCAAATTAATTGAAAAAAATTCTCTATATTTAGTTCAAGATCTTTATTTTCAACTCACATCTACTGGGCTAAATCAGATATACACAAAAGTTACATGCCAAGATAAACATATTCTTTGTTTTAGTTCGACCCTCAAACAAAACAACATAGCTCCAGTGAAATCACAACTCATAGGAAGCTACACATTCAACAAATTTGGATATTTAATTCGTGCATGTCTACATACATACATATATAGGGAGAAAAGAGTATGCACTCTGGGAGCAAGTTACATGCTCCCACCCTTTCTCCCGTATTTTTGTTTTTTCTTTGAAATGAAAACTACGGGAATTTAGAACATCATATATCACCATGGTGTCATTCAAAATACAACTTAATTTGAGACTTATATCTCCCCTACCAAGACTGCCAAATTTTAATGGTCTCATATTGCTGAAATTGTCCCCAGATGGACAAGTTAGAAATGTCTCTTTTACACAGAGTTTGAAATACGTATTCCATTTATTATTTTAAGTAAATCCCTCCAGTGTTTCATTTTAAAAAATAAAAAAATATAGGAAAAAAAGTGATAACATGCTCTTATATGCTTCCAAGGAGCATACTCATTTACCCATACATGCATGCATACATCTTGTTAAGTGGTGGACCACCCCATCCATCTCTTTGTCAACTTGCATTTATTCTGCATGAGTACAAAATTAAATCGCCATTAACTTCTCTAAAATAGCAACTTGCTTGAAATAACCTTAGATTATGTCCCACGCTGTCGAAGTCAAATGTGCTTAGTACACCCTAGAAGTCGACCGCGATAGATATAACCATCTATAATAATAAAAAATGTCATGACCATGGGCATTGTAAAGTTTTTGTCCTCTCTACACTAATATCCAATGAACGTCGTCACCGTATCCTATTGCAAATTGCTTATTTCCCACATGCGTGACGATTCAAGTTGCCTTCAAAGTAATCGGACATTTAATAATACCCGAGATGTCGGCATTGTATATAGTTAGTCCACAATTATTTATTTGATAACTAGTTTTCATCCTTGTGGAATATACGGATATTTTTGGGTTTTTTTAAAGAATGTCTTCAAGGGTAACAACTTACCTGATTTTATTTATAAATACAACGGATAACATTCATATCGTTGACATAAATACAATTTTGGTGAATGTTCGCGCAGATGGGTTCTTTGTTTGTAATTATTCGTATCACGTAAGGCACTTATCTTGATATAAATGTCACTATGATTTCTTTTCTTTCTTTCTTTCTCGAGAAAAGCCAGCATACGTAGTCGTATACCAAAGGAAAGTATTGATACCCTGACTCGAACGGAACAAGTCCACAAGCACATGTTCGCCTTTCAATCACTTGGATTGGAGGGAAGCACTGCAACAAGATTGGGCTATTTCAAAATCGATCACTATATCAACCGTCATTAAATATTTATCGACGATGTTGGTCATTGTGAAATTATTGTTTATATTTGAAATTAGCGATGAATATAATATCTGTTGCTATATCATTAGCAACGGTCCATATAACGTCGCTTACTCGTTATTATTTTCAAAAAAAATCACTAACCATTACTAAGTTTTGAACTAAAAAATTAACGACAATTAACTAATTTTTTTTAAAAAATAGCATCGGATAAGTGCCACTATATGGAGCTAATGATCTAGCGACAAGTGTTATATGTGTTGCTAATTTCAAGTATAAAAAAATAATTGCACAACAAATAATATGGTCGTTATATATTTAACAAGGCTGCTTTAGTAACGTATATTGAAAAAAAGTGTCATTATAGCTCAATTTTGTTATAAATATGTGATGTAACTTACTCTGAAAAACAATTAATGATTGATGTTTCCAAAATGTCATCTACCATGAGAGTAGAGTCGGGGTCTCAATGCCAAAGTGTGACATCTTGTTAAAGCCAAATATGTCCATGAAATCACAATCATGTGCACTGAGCTTGAACAATCTATGTGGATGTTTGAAGCAAGTCTGCTCTTAACATCCTTGACCATATTTGCATGTCTACTTTCGCACTGGATGGGAAAGCATACCTTGACTGTTTCATAATTTATTAGAGCGTTTGCGATCCCAAAAAAGGCCGATCAAGGATGATAAGTAGGGCGTTGAGAGTGAAACTTCAGAAGTAAGTAGAGTTTGATTATAGTTTATATGCTTAAGATTAGGGTGCTAATCGAAACAAAAACCTTCCAATTAACTGGGTCTAATTCAATTAGTTATAAAGCTTCCAAATCCGAACTCAAATCAAATTTGAAACGAAATTGCGAACTTAAATTCAGATTCAATTCGTTTTGAGTTTCGAATATTCAAGTTCAATTTATTTTATTTCGAATTTGAAATGTTAATTGATGTTTTAAAGATCATATAAATAATATTATATGAAGAATACTTTAATTTAAATATTTTATTGTATAAGTATAATTTTAAACATAGATTACCAAGATACATTGAAAAACTATTAAAGAAAATATTAAAGCGATAATATATAGTGTATAAAAATACCTAAGTTTTACAATTATTGCATGTCTTATATAATCTGAGTGTACTCTTTTTTATATGATGAAATAAATATATAAATACAATATAATTATATGAGCCTATCAAGGTGATTGAGTATCATTTGTGAAAAAATTTGAACACATTATGATAGTCATTGCATGCTAAAGAAAGATAAGATCAAGCTAATGTAAAAATATTACAAATTAATATTATTCTTTGAAATAATAAGAATAACAAAAAAATAACTTAGAAAGATAAAACTTCTTCATTCAGCCCGAGGATCTTCAATATCGAAAAACTAAAGACATGAAAACAAAACATACAGAATTTTTGATATACAAAGGAACAATTTACATTATGGTGATATAAATGTCATCTACATAATTATAACCATCATCATGAAATGTCATGAGAGGGAAATTAAAACAACAAAAAGATAGAAGAGGGATATATGGATAAACCTTGAATCACGAAAATTGTTGAGGAACTCGAAGTAGCAAGACCATTGTTTTCACATTATAGGAGAAGGAATACCACAATCTGCCATGTGTTTGTTGGATCTTTGGTCAATAATGAAAAGAGGAATGGAAAAGGTGGGGTAAAGAATAAGGGAACATGAAAATAACTGTGGGATGAGGAATTGGGATAACAATCTCAAACATTTAATCTTTTAGACTAATGCTTTCTACTTCTTTTTGATAACAATCTCAAATATTTAATCTAGATGACTAATGCTTTCTACTCCTTTTTGATATTCAATATCTTTAACTAACAAGATTATACATGCAAACATGTATACATACATATTAAATTAAGATGTCTTAAAGTGCTCTACGATCCTCTTAATGCCTTAAAACTTCTGAATGGTAAGCTAAGTTTCACTATTGTAGTTATATTAAGTAACTCATACCAAGCTATTATGACTAGGCTAAAACAGAACTAAAGAATGAAATTTATGTGTTTTGTATAATCGATGCACAAAGGACCCACCTCTACGACTCATGGTGTCTTCATAGCTAGACCTCTTGAACTTAGTTATAAAAGAGAAAGGAAATGGATTTGGTCTTACTATGGTGGCATTATGTTGCATATAAATGTCACAAATTAACATGTCACATCGATATAGCTTAGACAATGCTTTCTACTCCTTTTTGATAACAATCTCAAATATTTAATCTAGATGACTAATGCTTTCTACTCCTTTTTGATATTCAATATCTTTAACTAACAAAATTATACATGCAAACATGTATACATACATTAAGATGTCTTAAAGTGCTCTATGATCCTCTTAATGCCTTAAAACTTCTGAATGGTATGCTAAATTTAGCTATTGTAGTTATATTAAGTAACTCATACCAAGCTATTATGACTAGGCTAAAACAGAACTAAAGAATGAAATTTATGTGTTTTGTATAATCGATGCACAAAGGACCCACCTCTATGACTCATGGTGTCTTCATAGCTAGACCTCTTGAACTTAGTTATAAAAGAGAAAAGAAATGGATTTAGTCTTACTATGGTGGCATTATGTTGCATATAAATGTCACAAATTAACAAGTCACATCGATATAGCTTAAACAATGCTTTCTACTCCTTTTTGATAACAATCTCAAATATTTAATCTAGATGACTAATGCTTTCTACTCCTTTTTGATATTCAATATCTTTAACTAACAAAATTATACATGCAAACATGTATACATACATATTAAATTAAGATGTCTTAAAGTGCTCTATGATCCTCTTAATGCCTTAAAACTTCTGAATGGTATGCTAAGTTTCACTATTGTAGTTATATTAAGTAACTCATACCAAGCTATTATGACTAGGCTAAAACAGAACTAAAGAATGAAATTTATGTGTTTTGTATAATCGATGCACAAAGGACCCACCTCTATGACTCATGGTGTCTTCATAGCTAGACCTCTTGAACTTAGTTATAAAAGAGAAAGGAAATGGATTTGGTCTTACTATGGTGGCATTATGTTGCATATAAATGTCACAAATTAACAAGTCACATCGATATAGCTTAGGAGTAAGGGAATCATGTCAATAAAGTGTGGATGTGATGAACCATATAATGGAGCCTAGATATGATAATAAACTTAAAAGCAATCACTTAATCAATACACTAAGTTGCTTTGAGAGTACCTTTAGATGCAAGTTGTAACATGAATTGGATGGTATTTTTTCTCTCGTGAGCAACTAAAAAATGATTAATAAATGTGTGAATGATGAAGTTAAGATATAAATGGGAAATTATTTAGTTCCATTTCCATATTCGACATGTTATGCTTTAGTGATACAATGCAAAGCTAAATTTTTCAACATCAATTAAATGTCATAATATGGGATTACTATGTGTGTATATTACCTTCTACTTGTATTTACTTAGAAATGAATTGGATTAAATGTATATTAAATCTTTGATGTAATTACACTCTAACTCGCATGGGAAGATTTAGAAATGATCCTGATAGGCCCAAGGTGGGATTGTTACATATGTGTATTATAAATATGTATATAGTATATGCATGTATACATGTATGTATTTGAATATAAATATATGGATATGTGTGTATGTTAATATCAATTGAATTATTATCAAATGAATTCAAGTTGATTTCGATTTGATTCATTTGAGAATCAAATCTACAAGTTAAATTTAAATGCAGTTCATTTTATTTTGAATCAAACTTTTTTCGAATCTTTACCAAACGATTCCTTACCAAACTTGAATGGTTTAGTTCAATTAACAAAACTACTTAAGATCCATGTTTTTCGAATTGGATAATTCGATGATTTTTTACGAATATTTTCAAATTTTTATTCACATTTTAATCAAGAAATCATCACCTGCACTTAAGGATGTAAAAGAACGGATGCGGATACATGTATAGGAGTCATCATATCCTATCTGTTTTTAAATATGAATATGGATGCAAATACCGATATGAAAATTATGTTATCATATCCTTTGTTGAACTAAACAATATGAAAGCGTAATCAGAACAAGAACGAATGAAATAAGTAACATGAGTGTCGGATCGTTGTTGAAATTACCCTCTCTATTATATACTCCAACATCCTTAAAAAATGGATACAGATGTAATACGAATGTTGATCACATACAAGTATTATTAGAAACAATCAATAGATTGGCTTAAATATAAATAAATTGGATGGAAAACATATGATAGAAATATACTAAATGTGCTTGTATCATAAATATTATACCAACCATAGCTAAAGAAATTCTAAATTACATTATATACGGTTGAAAATACATTTAGAATTATATTTATATATAAAAACGGTGCGGATATAGATATTTGCGGATATCAAAGTGATGTCCACATCTGTATTCATTTTAAAATGGATAAAGATACTGATATCAAAATATGTATAAAACGAATAGGATACATACAAATACGGATATCAAAATCTATATAAAACATATACCATGATAGATCGGCCGTCTAGATCCATGCACTAGAAATAATATTTGATGGTACTTTTGATAGAAATAAATAATACTCTCCATCTGATTGAGTGACACGTTAGCCAGGTGAGGTTCGGAGGGAGCAGATCGTCGTGAGGCATTTGCCCACATATTACAATCCCATATAAAGACCTCTACATTTACGTACCTTCCCAAATTAGAGTACCCCTCAAGTTCGGCAAAGGTTTTACTTTCATGGGTCCCTCCCCTTTGCAGCGAGGAGACGTGGAGCTCTTAAGTACCACTTACGTCCCCCTCGTCAACTATATATATATTATATATATTTGTGCATGTCCATAAATGGACAGCCCTCACCCACTTGAGTGGATCCTCAACACGCAGGGCCGTCCGATGGGCAGCGCACATGCCCACCTGGCATAATATTTGTAATTAAATTAAATGGTTGGAGGACGACATCCCACCCAACCTTTTATATTTCCCTTAATTCCTTCCACAGCACAGGAGGAGGCACCCACGTTTGCTGCTCGCAATTAACCATCATTGTTTCCCCATATGATCACGTCGAGAAACAGGGCATGAGACACGACAGACGCTTCACCATAGATTATATACGAATAATAAGGATACATGAAAATCGTGCTGTCTGGTTTTCTGATAAAGGAATAAATTAGCTTGCTTCAGATTTTAGTTGTTGGAAATAGCTTAAGTTCGATCTCATCTCTGCGATTTGATTGAGATCGTAGTTTCGCAAGGGCTTGGGAACAGAGGTGAATACGAAGTTACGAACTCTCTTTGTTGGACACCCTCCCTATAACACCTGGAATCTAACGGAAATTCTCTCACATTTAATGACTGGATACGTTGCAAGACACTTTTTCATAAACTCTTTTGTCGAAATGCCGAGAAAGTTGAGCCTTGAGAATATGAGTATGAGGAAAAGGCTAAAGAGAGGTAATAGTGCCTGTATCATGGAAGTATGGAGATCATATCGCATATGATTTAGGTTGACTAGTCATACTACTCAATGAGGGAGCATATAGTAAAAAAATAGGTGAAACCACATGGCATGGGACCATGCATTTTCACCTTGATTACATGAGTAATATGATTCCTGAAACATGATTGCGATCCATGAGTCTCTAAGAGAAGAGAACTCATGTCTCAAGTCCGATCCGACGTAGAGAACAATTGTGGGCATGTCGATGAGATGTGTGTTTCCCACAATCCAAAGCGACGATCTGAATCAGGAATCTCATGATTTCATCTCAGAAATTCGTTGTCTCCTCACGTGTACGAGACACCGAAAAAGACGAAGAACCATGAGCAGTTACCCCGACAGCACACCGATAGTGCCGCAACGATCGCTCTCTCAACAAGACTTTGTTGGATGGCCATAAGGAGTTGATAGAGAGAGATGACGTATAGGAAGAAAGAAGAGAGAGAGAGTGAGTGAGTTGTTTCAACAATTGCTTCAACTTAATTGTATTATATATTCAATAAAGAGAGCTAGGACTACTCTCTTGTTTACAGAATAATGGATTATGGATATGCACTCCTAATTACTAACCATAAGTTAAGATTAAAAGATTTTACGTGTGCTCCTAAAAAAATTTAGAATTAATAAACAATTATTAATTCATGCTTCAAAAATTAATATCAAAATAAATCTTTCTCATGAATAAAGAGGAGAGAGAAAGAGAGACTCATTACAAAAATGAGGAAAGGAGATAGCCTCCTTCCTCATTTGCACTATGAACGTCCACCATGAAATTGGAGAGAAATTTTCTCTCTCCAATTATCTTGATGTAATCTTAAAATACTAAATTAATATTTATTCATAGAATTATATTATCAACAAAACATGATCAAATGATTTGCACATTATTTGTGATAATTATAAATAGATCACAAATATTTATTAAATCATATTCATCTATCCATCACCCATCCAAAATTAAATGTAAATCACATTTACATGTAATTGCTCAATGTAGGCCCAATTCACGTTAATGTTTATATTGTGAATCCTATTCATAATTAATTCTCTCTATAATAGTGTAGATCACATCCTCATTATCCATGATTATTGTGGATAATAGTATCCACATTAATTTCATCTATGGTAATTAAATCTAGTTTAATTATCTAAGATGTCTCTCTACATATGTCTGAATAATGTGAATCATATCCACATTTCTTATGATAATTAAATTCAAATCAATTGTCATTATTTCTCTTTATTTTTCAATACTTAGATATTGTAATGGAACAATTCTTGAACTCTTTAAAAAATAGTCCACCTTCTCTCCGGATACTTGGAGATAAGGATGGCACACATGTATATTCGACGTATAGTGACTTGGATAGTGAGATCTAATCTCATATCCAGATCTAGAAGACATCTCAAAGATGTCTGATCAAGTAAGATAAAATATCCAACCTTCTTATTGCATCCGAATCATCTTCAGATCAATGTCCAACATTTGGACTAAGATTGGATAATTAGTCTATTGAGTGGAGTCAATAAATCCAAATATATTGAATCATATCTTTGAAATAGAAGTGTCATGGTTATACAATCAATTAAGATCACAATACCATCAAGAATTCTCAATACCCGTACATCCTGCATGTTGTAAGACTGAATAAATCTAAAGTTTTGATTTTATTTGAACTATCTCCTATGGGTTTATCTTTAAGTTTCTCATTCAATCATCTAGAGTTGATATCGATCTTATGCTTTCTAAAAGCATATGATATCAACAGGGCCATGGTACATAACCTTAATTGTACTAAGGGATCTATTATGAAAATAGGTTATTCTTCATTTCAGATTAAGGAATAATCTACAATAACTTTTATTTCATAATGGTTCATCGGGGGATCACATGTCCAACAATATCCAACTAGTCTGAAGAGACATTAACGGACTAATCATAAGTCAAATAGACAAATAGCTTGATCAACTAACTAGACACTCTTCCATAAGAGACTATGCTAAGTCTTTTTACAAAATTACATATCCCTTAGTAACAGTGCTCGCATCCAATGTGAATGTTGCATCTTATGCCACAAGTACTCAATCTTGTTAAAGTAGTTATAGTGCATTGCATCTTGCTAGTTTTAGCTTTTTGAACTAAAAGTGATCAATTATTACAACCAGTAAAGGATTTCTATTATCCTTATCAGAATATACTTATGCTTGGAGAACTCTATCTCCTTCGACTAAGACATAGTCTTAAGTATATGGTATATGCAAATAAAACTTTGAGATCACCATCTCAGAAGTCTTAAATCGTTGAGATAAGACTTTGATATTACTATCGCTAAAGTCTTGTGGCATCGAAGATGTTATCATTACTGCAATTAAGTATTTTATCTCCATAATAGGTAATAATTTACCACTCCCACTGCATGGCAAACATCTAACTTTTGTACACATTTGGCACACACCAGGCTTCCAATAGCTGATGCACAAAGCATGCGACTTTAGCATGCACATCCACAATACATTGAGGTGTTCTCCTTTTAGATAGGTCAATACCCTATCTTAAGGTGGAAAACCTTTCTTTGGATTTTTCTAAGTGGAATATGTCCAAAATGTATCCCTAATACGATGGCTCCAATGTCCTCTTCTCTTTCCTTCTGAACAACTTCAGAACTAAGATTTAAGAGGAATCTTTGAGAGTTTTTATCTCAAACGTATGGGACAACCAGATTATCAAACACTTATTATCATCCTCACATCATTTCAAATTATTAGAATAGTATCTACATTTAGCACAATGAACAAATGTCACTTCCACTAATCTTTACATGGTTCATGAAAATTATGTCTGAAATCATAACCTTCTATAATTTCATCAAATATGAAGTTCTAGCTATAAGAAGCTTGTTTGAGTCCATCAATGGAGTCCTTAGCTTGCACACCTTGCCTTACTCAACTATGAAGACTGAGGCTACTTCATATGAATATTCTCATTGAGCTATGCATTGAGGAGTGCAATCTTGACTTTCATATTTCAGATGTCAGCGTCAAGTTGTGTAGCTATAATTAGCAATTTCCTAATGGGTATAAGCATGGTCATATGAGAGTAAGTATTATTGCCAGCGATGTCTTCTCTCTGTGTGTGGCCTTTGGCTACGAGCCATGCTTTGAAGGTCTCTACCTTCCCATCAAGTTTCCTCTTTCTCTTGAAGATCCATTTATACCCAACGGGTCTGACCCTTATAGGCAGATCCTCAAGGGTCTATACACAACATTTGTGCATGAAGTATACTTTAAACTTTATTGCTAACATTCATCTCTCCATGTCATGATACTCAAAATCTTCATCATATGAAGATCGATCATTTTCAGACTTTTTTGACGCATGGAATCCATACCCTCTAGGTTTTGTCTTACCATCATCAAACTAATTTGAAGAGGTATGAATGTTTCATCTTTAATTATCCTTTTCATTTTTTATTTTAACCTCATTATCCTCCTAGGATTTGATGAGTCCTTTTACTTCATTCTTATCTTGTCCCTTAAGAAAGTCATCATCTAAGAATCATTACCTTAGAGATAAAATCTTTTAAGAATCTCATGGTCATAAAGTACATATCCAATACCATCTTTTATATGTCTAATAAAGCAACACTCTTTAGTGGTAGATTTTAACTTACTTGCATCCATGTTTCAGTCATGGAAAGCAACCTTAAATTATCAAGTGTCTAATACTGGGCTTGATTCCAAACCATAGTTCATGAGAAGTTTTGGGTACATATTTTATTGGAATCTTATTAAGGATACAGATTGTTGTCTCTACTACATATATACAGAAACTATGATTTCATTATGCTAAGAGTCATCATTGATCAAATCATGTCAAACACGATTGATGACACGAAATTCCGAGCGACTAAGGTAATCAGGTATCTAAGATGGTCGTCGCGACCTCAATCACTCAGACGTGTCGATCAAGAAAAAGAAGAGACCACCAATCAGAAATAAAATCAATCAAACACATGAAAGCGGTCTTGCTATTAATTTAACCTGGTATAGCGACCACGGTCGAACACAAGGAGCATGGGTTGGCATCGCGGCCTACGAAGTAGTCAAAAAGGAAATAAAATAAAAGAAGAATGTATTTTTGGTGGTTTTTTAATTGTTTTATATTTTTTTGGATTTTTAATGTATTAAGAAAATAATAAAAGCAACTAAACAACACACTTCAACAATTTATTAAATGCACTAAAAATCAACCAAAAAACAAAAGTATTTTTATGTGTTTTATAATTTTTGGTGTTTTTGGTGAATTTTTGGGATTTTTCTGATATTTATTTAATTTTCTAAAAATAAAACAAGGACTGAAACTATAGGTACTGTCCAGCCGAGCTAAAAGGACCTAGATAAAATATCTAGAAGCCCCAAACTGGGAGGTATTTTTCCTGTATAGAGAATAAAACAAGGAAAATTTAGGTACCTAGTTTATTATTTTTGGATTTTTAATTTATTTATTAGAATTTTTATGAGATTTTAAGTGTTTTGCAATTTTTAGGTATTTTAAGCAGTGAAAAATAGCCAAAATTGGCTAGAAAATCAAGCAAGTATAGACAAACAGTAGACAATATTTTTGTAATTTTTAGATATGATTTAATATTTTTTTGTGATTTTCAAAGTTAGACAGTAACGAAAATAGTGGTTTTTGATTTTTTTAAAATATCAAATCAATACAGAAATGTCTCCAAAAATCCTCGAAAATTTTACACTATGGCAGGAGCCATGTGTCCAATTTTCGTTGGATTTGGAGTATATTTGCTATTTTATTCAAAAATAAAGAAGGGGCACTGTGCACAGGGACCTATGTGCAAATACCCGAAGTTCTGGGGGTCCTGGTGCAATTAACCCAGGTAAACACGTGCGTCGCACGCGCCTGAGGCACTCAGGGACCCAAATAAAAGGAAAATAAGTTCCGAGGGCTATTTGGTAACAGGTACCAAAAGCCCAGGGACTTATTTGCAAAATACCCAAAAATATCCGCACATGCTCAATTAAAATACGCACAGGGGTATAAATGCAATATTCCAAAAACTTTCATTCATTCATTAACATTCAGAACTACAGGGGCATACAATGCAAATAACCCAGAAAGGCACGTGTCGATGCACGTGCTACATAACACACAGGGGCATAAATGCAAGGAAAATAAAGTGAAGGGTCCTCTATGCAATTTTACCAAAAACTAAACAACTACACTAAATAATTACAGGACTAAATGCGAAATAAAATAGCAGAGGGGGCCTAAGGGTAAATTACCCTTTATTAATGCGGCCGATGGATGTGCGCCACGTGGAGCATCTGACGGTGCTGGGCGACTGGGGCTCCAAAGCTACGCTCCTCGGGGTGATCCGACGACTGGGGCTAGTCCACGTGCTGCATCGGACGGTGGAGGCTCTCTGTGGCTAACCCTCGAGCATCGGGCGGCTAGGATCAGTCCTCCTCAGATCTGACGGTGAAGGCGGCTCCTGGAACGGACGGTCAAGATGAAAACTGGAGCGGGAGGGCTGATCGGACGGTCGGGGAGGATCCCGGAAGAACAGTTGGCCGGCGAAGTTCGCCGGCCCAAGGTGCACGCTCCTGACCTCCCCTGCTGCGCCTGAAGATCGGAGAAGCTCCACGATGACGTTCCGCAGCTGCTGGTGGTCTCCGATGACCCAGCGGAGCTCTGGGGAGCTCCGGCGAGGTCGGCGGAGATGAAGCTCCTGGACCTGATGGTCCAAGCCCTCAGCTGGGCTTGGATGTACCTGCAAAGACAACCAGGAGACTCGCAGGTCGAGGGCAAACTGCCTCGACCCGGTTAGGCAGGGTGACGGTGATCGGAGGGTCGAGATGGGCGAGCTCCGGCGAAGGGGGGATGGTGGAGCTCGAATCCCAGCTCCTGTGCGAGCTGGGTTGGATGGAGATATGGAGAAGGTGCGCGGGAGGAAGGCGATGGCTATGGCGAAGCCCGATGATCGATTGGGGGTAGGACGTGGACGGAATCGACGGGGGACGGCGGAGCAACAATTTGGGGGAAACAGGAAATTAAAGAAAAGGAAAGATCTACGGGGATACCTGGGTGGACGGTGAGACTGGGGATGAGCATGCGCAGCTCTGGGTCATCGCCTCGAGGAGCGTCTCCCTCCGAGGCTCGAGCTCCTGCTTGTGGCGGAGCAAGGCGGCGATGCTTCGCCGGATTAGTGGTCTTGCACCCTCTCCTCGCTTCGACACCACAGGGGACAAGCTGTCCCTCTTGCCTACGCAATGGAGCTCACTGGAGGTGGAAGCGAATGGCCAAAGATGAGATTTGAGGTGGCGGAGCTGAGAATATATATGGTGGAGGGTCCGGGAAGACAGGCGCTGGTAGGGCGATGAAGCGTGCGGATCCCGATGTAGAGGCTCCGGCGAGGGTCTCGGGTGTGTCATGAAGGAGTCGGACCCTGGGTTTAGGTTATAGGGTGTCGGGTTTAGGCGCTAAAAATGGGGGAAATCGGGTCGGGCGCCTTAACCCGTGGGAAGTGGTCCTGGGGGAGGGCAGTTGACCGGGCGGTCAACATCCCCAGGGCCAATGTGTAGCGGCCACGTGGCAGGATTTTGAAAGTGAAAATTAGGGTAGTAAATGGCCGAATTTGGGAAAAGTTAAAACATGAAATCTTTTTATTTTTTTTCTATTTTTTTGTGATTTTTAATTAATTTTTCGAAATAAAAATAGGGTATGTACATAGTAGGTTCATATATAGGTATATATACAATATATAGGTTTTTAATTTTTGAAATTTAATTGTTATTTTTATACAATTTTATTCCCATTTTATATTTTATTTATTTATATTATAAAATAAGGAATAAAAAGACATTTTTATTTTATTTTTATTATTTATCTACATAGGTGAACTAAATACATATGTACATCTATATACATGGTATATTTACAATATATTTTTGTGTTCTAAATTTTGCTATTTTTTATTTTGTTTTTGTTTTAATTGTTTTTATTTTATTTATTTACATTATATAATATAGAATATTTACAAAAATTTTGGAAATTAATTTTATTTATTTATAAGGCTGAATAAATATAAAGGGGGGTGGTCTATGTACATGATGAATGATGTTTTTAGCTTCTTTTTGATTTTTATCTTTTTCTTTTGTTTCTATACTTGTAAGTATATACAAATATTTACAAGCATATTTTAAGCTATTTTTGTGAGGAAAATACTTTTATTTTATTTACATAAATATTTACACACATGAGCCCCTATCTCCCTCTACTTTGGTTTTTATGCGGTCAGGCCCATGCTGAGCCCTCCCTTGGGTTAGGTTGCTCAATATTTATTCTAAATATTTCCCTCTTTTTCTTTTTAATCTTTATTCTTTTATTTTTGCACAAAAACGTGCTAATTATAGGTTTTTACACAATGCATGCTTTTGGTAATTATTTGTATTTACACATATCTACATGCATTTGCAAAGGTTTTTGTAGCTAAAATATAAGAATAAAGAGTGATGAATGAGTATTCATCACCCCCCTATACTTAACTTTGCTAGTCCCTTAGCAAACACTTATTTGAAAAAGAAGTGAAAAAGAAATAAAGAAAAAGAAAAAGAGAATGTACATGGATCAAGGTTGATTATTAAACTTGCCTAATTAAATTAAGGTATGGAGCTCGATCAGATTTTTGGATTATTAATGTGTCGGAACCTTATTTGGACTTAAGTCTAAAACTCAACAGCCTCTAAGTTCCACTATTCTATAACCAAGACTCCTCAATGCTCCAGGTCAGAACAAGTCATCAATCACAAACCCTGAAGACCATGAATCTTTTCTTGTCCTGTGAATGTGAGGTCTAAGCTCTCCACCTCAGAAATGGCAACTTGACAACCCTCCCCAACAAGGTAACTCTATGACCTCAATCTGGCCACTCTTTCCTCGAGGAGCGGGGTATTCCCTTCTAAGTTCAAGTTTAACCGGCTCAAAAAGAGGAGGAAGAAGAGAATGGGTCAAGGCCAGTGTAGCCATGTACCCTTGGGAGCTTGACCAGTGTAGCCAAGTCTCCCTGCTGCAAGCTACATCAGGTGGATCATGAAACCAAGCTTTGCTTATTGCACTCTATATACATACTCCGGTGGGATTATCATTTTCTCTCAGACCCACCACTTTTTTGGAGTTATTTTCTTTTTGCATTTTTTTTCAAGTGCATCTATACAACATGTACATGTGCAGCATATATACAAGGAGTTTTTCCTCTTGAGCCAGTATACTATCCCTCTTTTGAAGCTTTATTGCAACCCACAACTCCCATCGTTAGACCTCATGGCAACCAGACCAAGTTGAGACGCACTTCCTTCACTATAATAAGAAGAGAGGTTCCGCCTAGAAGTACTACCCTCATATGCTACCCCAAGTCAAGGAAGACTGCCTCCTCACCATCTCATCCGTAGAGAGCTCGGTGCATAGTGCTGGTGTCCAAGTAAAGCCATAATCTATATGAGTCATGTGTTGTTGTTAAGTGCTCTACTTAGGCTCATTGAGATGACATGTGATCATAGCCTAGTGGACTCAAAGAATTAAGTCACCATGGACCTGAAAAGCCTTAAACCTAAGCCCTATAAGGTTCCTCTTAGAAGTTAGGTGGATTAAGATCTTAATCAAGCTCTATTTCTCAATTTGATTCCAGGCTAGTTTAAATGTCAACTATCATCCAGAAAAACTATATACATATGTACAAAAAGATGCTATTTACACAAAGTTTACAAACATGCAAAATTTTTGAAAAATGTTTTGAAATCATGAATGGATGATGCATGAAGTGCAAGTTTTGCAAAAAGATATTTACACAAATTTACACAAGATTTTTGCAAACTTTTGATTTTCAAAACATTTTGGAAAAATTTTGTACTATATACATAATTTTGATAAGAAAATATTTACACAAGCTTTACACAAAAGATTTTTGAAATCATTTTTACAAAAATAGTTTGTACACTAGCTATTTATGTGCAAATAAAAGAAGTTTATGTACATGAAAAATTTTTAATTTTTGTGATTTTTAAGGTTTTTAGCCATTTTATTTATTAACACACTCACACAAAGTACGAGTTATGGCTAAAGTATATATGAAATATATACACACCCCCCTATACTTAGCTCGAACGATGTCCTCAGAGTCAAGAGCGATGAAGAAGACATAACTCGTGCTAGGTATAGGGAAGTGAAAAGGAAGGCTATATACAAAGACGACTGAATGAAATAGAAAGGTCAAGAGGATCTCGGGTCTTCCCCCTATACTTAGGATCAAGTAATCCTAAGTATAGCAGGTTGTATACTAAGGGAAAACCGAGTGGATGACTGTACAGGGTCTACCCCCCCTATACTTAGGGTGAAATATCCCTAAGTATAGGCAGCAAAACAGGGGTAGACAGCAACAAAAGAAATACCCGAAGGTCTCACATCCCCCCTATACTTAGGGCAAAGTACACCCTAAGTATAGCATAATCAAAGATGAAGAAAGGGATGTGGGACTAAAGAATGTAGTGATATAGACATCTGGATCTATACAAGGCGGAAGATCAGTGAAACTCAGGCGTGAGATGCATTAGATGTGAGTCAAAGACCACATCTCACGCAAAATGAATAGGGGCAAGATCAAGGACCCGCGGCTCATGATCTAGAAATGGCTTGAGCCGCTGGCCGTTCACTCGAAAGGTACTCTCAGAAGACAACTCGGATATATCAATGCTACCGTTGCCGTGTACCTTTCTGACCAAGTAGGGTCCTTTCCACTTGCTCTGTAGCTTCCCTGGAAACAAACGAAGCCTCACATCAAACAGCCATACTCTCTGTCCAATCTCAAAATGCTTGTGGCTGATGTGAGAATCATGCCACTCCTTCACTCTCTCCTTATATTGTAGGCTGTTTGAGAAAGCTGTATCTCTCAACTCCTCCAGGGCTGCTAACTCTGCCCTCCTCTGGTCTCCTACACCATATGGATCCAGACAAATATTAGTAACTGCCCATAGTGACCTGTGCCTCAACTCAACAGGTAAATGGCACGGCTTGCCATATACGAGGCGAAAGGGAGATGTGCCCAATGGTGTCTTGAAAGACGTCTTATATGCCCACAAGACCGAGTCCAAAAGCTGTGACCAATCCTTTCGGTCAGGGCGGATGACTTTCTGCAATATAGTCTTGATCTCCCTATTCGACACCTCGGCTAGACCATTCGTCTGTGTATGGTAAGGTGTATCAACACGATGGTCTATACCAAACTCGCTAGCAAGGGCCTTCACCTGGTCGTTGATGAAATGAGACCCCCCATCCGAAATCAAAACTCGTGGAACCCCGAACCGCGTGATGATGTGTTTCCTCAAAAATCTGCAAACTGTCCTCGCATCAGCGGCTCGGGCTGAGATAGCCTCAACCTAATGACTAACATAATCCACAGCCAACAGAATGTACTCGAATCCCTGACTCTTAGGGAATGGACCCATGAAATCGATGTCCCATGCGTCAAAAACCTCACAGAAGTGAATGGGCTGCATCGGCATCATATCACGCTGTCCACAAGTGCCCATCCTCTGACAGTCAGTACACCTCTTCACGAACTCATCAGAGTCCTTGAAGAGGGTAGGCCACCACAAGCCGGATTGGAGCACTTTCTTTGCCGTTCTCCTCCCAGAATGATGTCCTCCTGCCTCAAGCTTGTGGCAGTAAGTGAGGACGCTATGGTGCTCCTCCTGAGGAATACACCGACGCCAGACGCTATCCCCTCCTTCGTGGTAAAGGATGGGATCCTCCCAGTGGTAGGACTTGGCCTTCGCAAGGAAGGTCTCAAGCCTCTGCTTGGGCCAATCTTGTGGGACTTTCCCAACAACGAGAAAGTTCACAATATCGGCGTACCACGGGAGTGAGGCGATAGCAAGGATCGCCTCATCTGGGAAGGTTTCACGAATGGGATCAATCTTCTCAGACTCCTCAGGCTGCTCTAAACGGGAGAGGTGATCCGCCACCACATTCTTGACTCCAGGCTTATCCTTGATCTCAATGTCGAACTCCTGGAGTAGAAGGATCCATCTAGTAAGTCTGGCCTTGGCATCCTTCTTTGCCATGAGGTACCTGATGGAGGTGTGATCTGTGTACAGGGTCACTCTAGATCTAATGATATAAGATCGAAACTTATCTAGGGCGAACACTACGGCTAGCATCTCCTTCTCTGTGACGGTGTAATTCCGCTGCGCGGAATCCAATGTACGGCTAGCGTAGTGGATAGCAAACGGGACTCCATCCCTCCTCTGTCCCAGCACGGCCCCTACGGCAAAATCGGAGGCATCCGTCATGATCTCGAATGGGAGAGACCAATCAGGCGGCTGGAGAACAGGAGCCTCAATCACACAATGCTGGAGAGTCGCAAAGGACGAAAGACACTTGTCATCGACAAGGAACTCGGTGTCTTTCGTCAAGAGGTCAGTCAACGGTCGGACAATCCTGCTGAAATCATGAATGAATCTCCGATAAAAACCAACGTGCCCCAGGAATGACCGTAGCTGCCTCAAATTGGACGGCGGTGCGAGTTTTCTAATGACATCAACCTTGGCCGGATCAACCTCCATGCCCCTGTTGGAGATGATATGGCCAAGCACCGTCCCTTGAGTCACCATGAAGTGACTCTTCTCCCAAGATAGAACCAAATGGTACTCAATACATCGCTGGAGTACTCGGTCTAGGTAGTCAAGACAGGAGTCGAATCCGTCACCGTAGACTGAGAAATCGTCCATGAAGACCTCCAAACACTCCCCTACCATGTCCAAAAAGATCGACAGCATGCACCTCTGAAAAGTCACATGGGCATTGCATAGCCCAAATGGCATGTGTCGAAAGGCATATGTACCGAAGGGACAGGTAAAGGTAGTCTTCTCCTGATCCTCAGGAGCGATGGCCACCTGGTTGTAGCCCGAGTACCCATCCAGGAAGCAATAATGGCTCTTCCCTGCCAGTCTCTCAACGATCTGGTCAATAAAAGGCAGGGGGAAATGGTCCTTCTTGGTGGCCTGGTTGAGTCTCCTGTAGTCAACATAGACCCTCTAAGAGGTGGGTACTCGTGTAGCAATCTCCTCTCCCGACTCACTAATCACAGTCGTGATGCCCGTCTTCTTAGGCACCACATGCAAGGGGCTGACCCACTTGGAGTCGGAAATGGGATAAATAAAATCTGCACTCCACCATTTTGATATTTCCTTCACCACAACCTCTCTCAGGTTGGGGTTCAGTCGCCGCTGGAACTCACGCGACGGCTTCGCCCCCTCCTCGAGATAAATATGGTGGGAGCACACTGATGGACTAATCCCATGGAGATCTGCTACGCTCCATCCGATTGCCTTGCGGTTCTTTTCAAGAACCCCCATCAAATGGGATTCTTGCTCTCTAGTCAGATTGGCGGAGATGATGACTGGGTACATCTCCGGCTCGCCTGCAAGGAATCTATACTTCAGCAAAGTAGGGAGCGGCTTCAGCTCTGGACAGCTGGGTGCTGGCAAATCTGGCTTCGGAAGAAGATGTGTGAATGCTGATAAATCTGCCAAATCTGCCAGGGAGAAATAAGACGAGCTCTCGCAAACTGGATCTGGAGAAGGCTGCTCAACTATGCTGTCTCTAATCTGCTCTGCATCTACCTCCTCCTCATCTGTAGGATCTAGTGGACTCAGGTCTGGCATCTGATCATCACAATCTGCCCAATCAGACTCTGAATCCGAGGGATCTGCTTCAAACAAGGTGGCCTCAGTACCACCATCTCTAGAAATCGTGTCGCGATCGGGAACCAGCTCTGTTGTCACTGAAATATCCTGGACCAGGGCTGTGCTCTCCAAGCTCTCCTCTGCTATCATCTCGGCATCAGCAGTGTCTGGAAATGAGAGGATGGCCTGTGCTGAAGGGTCTGCCCATGCTGCCTCATCATCTGTGATCACAAAATCATAGTCCTGGTGGATGTCTAGCCCGGCATCTGTCAGCTGCTCTGTATCGGTGCTGGCCTCTGAGCATGCTCTCTCTCTGGCTCTGTAGTCCTCGACCGTCTCTATTTGTACACTCTCGCCCTCGACGCGAAAGTATACCTTCATGCTATCATGATCAGTCACTGCCTTGGCTGTGGCCAAGAACGGACGACCGAGGATGATGGGGGTATCAGCCACTGAATCAGGGATCTCCATGTCCAATACTACAAAGTCCAAGGGGAATTGCAGGCCCTGAATAGTAATGATAATGTCTCGCGACAACCCCTTCGGCCTCTTGACAGATCGATCAGCAAACTGAAGGACTGTCCTGCTCTGTCTAAGAGTGCCCAACTCGAAGCAGTCGAGTAGGGATGCCGGAAGGAGGTTGATAGACGATCCGCTATCCAATAGAGTCCGGTCGAACCTATGCTCACTAATCTGACATCTGACATATGGGGCTCCTGAATCTGGCCTCTTGGCCGGCAGACGGTTCTGGATCGCGAAGCACGTGGCTTTCGTCAGCACATGTATCTCTGAATGATGGTTCCTCCTCCTCCTCCTGACTGTAGTCCTGTCTCTCAACGATCGCTGAAGAAAGGGGATGTGCTGCAAAGCCTCCTGAAGGGTCAGCTGTATGTGAAATCTGTCGATCATGCTCTGGCTGAACTCCTCCTGCTCTCTCTTTTTTGGGTCTTTTTCTCTTTTCTTCCCCTTCCCCATCAGAAGGGCTCTAGGGAAGGGGATCACAGGGTCCTTCTCAGATGAAGGACTAGGAATAGGTCTAGACGGCTCGACGGCCGGATCCGTACATACATCAATCACCACAGTGGGACCAGAAGAAACTAAACCTTTTCCTTTATTCAAAACAGTGTTCTGAGATACATCAACATAAGGAAAAACAACATCTCTCTCAAAATGAACACCGGTGGCCTCAGTACCACCACGGGCTGGCTCTACTAGACGTATCGTGGCCTCAGTACCGCGTGCTGGCTCGGCTACTCTGGTGGCGTCAGTACCACCTCCTCGAACTGGTGAAGCGGCGGCCTCAGTACCGCCGGTGGGATCCGCATCCTTGGTGGCATCAGTACCACCATCATCGTCATGAGCGGCCTCAGTACCGCCCTCCTCCTCCTCATCTGGCGCCCCGGATGTGTCCTCGTGGTGTAGCTCAGATGAGGCGCCGCCGCCTGCTGGTGTCCTACCGCTCCTAAGCGTAACAAAATCAGCATCAAAAAGATCCGAAGATGTATCAACAAATGGATCACTAGGAGTGGCGTGCTCAGTGTAAGCTACCTGCTCAGATTTCCGCTTCAGGCTGTTGGGATTCGGCTCGATCTGGGTAGGAATGGCGGCCTTCCCTCTCACAATGTCTCGCATCTCCTGGCGGAACTCGTCCATCTCCCATCTAAAAGTAGCATGCTGGTCCGTGAGGAGGCGGGCTATGTCGTCCAAGGCGGGGCTCTCGTATGGTGAACCGTGAGAGCCCGACGGGTAGCCTCTCTGGTGCTGAGGCTGCTGGAACTGGTGCTGCTGGTGCTGAGAGGGGTAAGAGGAAGGATGCTGCTGCTGGTGTGGCTGGTGAGACTGCTGCTCACGTCTCCAAGACTGTCCCTGCTGCTGATAGGGACGAGGAACGAAGGATGACTGCTGGTGTGGCTGGTAAGCTGGGGGCTGCTGCTGCTGGTGATCCCTCTGCTGGCTATACTGCCCTCCCTGACCGGATGACTGCTGCTGGGGCTGGGTACCTCCATTCCCCCACCTGAATCCGGGATGGTCTCGTCGGATCCCAGGCTGGGGACGGTCATACCAAATCCCGTTGACATCCATCAACGGCTTTGTGTCGTACTGGGCTGGCGGGAGTACTACCAGAGGCTGATCCGGCTGGTATACCACCATCTGCATGTCTGGAGATGGTGGTGACTGGTAAGAGGGCTGCTGCGGCTGGTACGGCTCCGCCTGTACAAGGTGAACCTGTCTAGGCTGCTGAAAGGAGCTGGAGCGCTGGGACGAGCTGCTGCTGCTGCCGGTATCGCCTCGCGACTGAAGACGGGGCTGTGAAGCTGTCTGTGCCTCTTGGAGACACATGAGCTGGGTCTTCATGTCGCTCAGAGTCTGTGCCATCTGCTCCATCTGAGTGATGCCCTGGCACTGCTTCTTCTCGATCAGCTCCATCCGATCCAACTTCTCACTGATGATACCCATATCCGCAGCGGATGACTCTGCATGTGCTGCTGTAACTGCGGATGAACTGGATGGACCGGCATCGACCCGTGCTATCCTCTGGTACTGCACGGGTCCTGGCTACTGCTGGGGTCTGCCCTGAGTATACAACCGAGTTTGGGACATCACCATATACTTCTCGGCCATCTCCTCGTAGATGGCCCAGACCTGGTCGTGATCCTTGGCGAAATAGGACCCGCCACAAGAAGCATTCACCAAGCCCTGGAGCTCTGGTGTCAGCCCGCTGAAGAAGCTCTGCATAAGGTTCGGCTTCGAGATATCATGGTGCGGGCATCGGTCAGTAAGCTCACGAAACCTCTCCCATGCCTCATGGAATTGCTCGTTGGGGAGCATGGAGAAGTTGCTAATCAGGGCCCTCGCTGCATTGGTCCGCTCGAGTGGATAGTACTTGTTCAAGTACTCTGTGCGGAGCTGCTCCCAGGTGTAAACAAACCTCCCCAAGTGCTTCAGCCAGGTGGCTGCTCTGTCTGCTAGGGAAAAGGGGAAGGCGATCATCCTGATCGTGTCCTGGTCCACCTGACGGTCGTGGACAGTGCTGCAAATCATCAGAAACTCCTGGAGGTGGAGATGGGGCTCCTCAGTCGCGAGCCTGTGGAAGCGGGGGAGTAGCTGCAAGGTGTTCGGGGGGAACTTGAAGTCCCCCACGATGGCTAGTAGTACGACCCAGTGGTGCGTCAGCGTCGATCGGGGTTGTGCAACTCCCGCATCGGTCTCGGTGGTCCTCCTGCTGCGGCTGCGACGGCTGCTGCGGCTGCTGCTGCGGCTGCTGCATCAGCATCCTTTAGGATCCTCGGTCCCTCTCTCCTCTGCTCACGCTCTGCTCGCATCTGCTCCATCTCTCTCCTCATGTCGAGCATGAATGCTCCCTGATCTCTCAACTGCTGCTGGACGGTCTCTAAAGAGGCGATCAGGGTGGAGTTGATCGCTCCCTGGTCCAATACGAAGTGCTCAGGCTGACGGGAGCGATCCTCAGAACTGCCGGCCATGGCGTCTGCAAAATCAAACGAGCCAAACTCAGGTGCTGTCAAATCTGCTATTCTCTCCTCTGGCTCATATCTCTCAAAACCGAAAGAAAGGGGGTCGAGGGGGAACAGGGCGGAATCATACTCGGGCTCGGAGAACTGGTCTCGGCTCTCGCGGGCCAACCTAGATGATTGGGTAGACGTGCCCGAAAGCGGTGCAGCCAGAGGCTGCCTAAGAGAGCGTCTACCCATCATCGTGATCTGACGAGTAGGGCGGATGAGATCTGGAAAAACTATGATGAGCAACCAAACCCTCTGTTCACCAACACAACACGAGCTGAAGACCGTAAAGGCTCGGTCAAATTATCTTGTCTAATTTTATTAGGTGAATAATCAATCTATCAGAGCGCTTACGTGACCTGTTAGGATACCCGATACTACTCCAACCGACTGGCCCGCACGGAAGAGTCGGTAGTCAGCTGGAAATAGCACCGGAGGGCTCTACATAGGGTGCGGGTCACTCTCTTACGCAATCAAACCAAACAATGAGGGGGTTGCTCTCCCCAAGACAAATTTTTAGGTGGAGTGTCTTTTAGGGTCAATAGTCTTAGCAGTCCCAATTTTATGGTTTTTCTTTTTAATTTTTTTCAATAAAAACAAGGGCCTAACGAATTTTTCGGTTCTCCTGGTTATTTAATCCAAAACAGGGGGAGAAGACGAAAAAGCCGATGCGCGATGAAATCAATGATGCATGCTGAGATAGAAATGCGTACCTTGCCTCCAGCACTCTACATGCAAGTGATCCGCGCAGAATTTAAAGACAGAAAATAAACTACCTAAATGATGCAGTGATGAAAACCGAGTCCTAGATGAGCAAGTCTACTCGCAGAACCGTCTAACCGATCACCGACCTCCAAGCCAAAGGGTTCGGTCTTGGCCTACCCCTCCTCTGCCCGACAAATCGGGGGTAGGAGAAAGCGCTTTACGGGGTAGGCTGCGGCACGTAGGCTACGAAAGAGATGAGTCAGTTATTTTTATTAATTAATTATTAGTAGGTCCAATTAAGCGCACTATAGGAACAGACAGATAATTAGGTGTGGGGACCCTACTAATTACGGCACAAGCAAGCAGAAAATCCTAAGTCTAGGGGCTCGATGAAAAACCGTGTAAACACCGAAAAAGGCAGTAAAAAGAAAAGAAAACAAAACCGTGAAAAAGACCGCGAAAACACCTAAGGGTCCCCCGAGCACACCGGTGCTCGGCAAAACAGACCCGCTAAGCCAATCAAGTCCAAAGTTTGAGTCTCTGAGTACCTGTATTATTACAATAATAGTCAAAGAAAAATAAAACCTCTCCCACTCAACTCTCTCTCGCTCTCTCCTACGGCTCCGTACAGAAGGGAGCCGCCTCCAAGTTCCGCGGTTGCTTCGGCTTCTCGAGATCGGCCGCCTCGGTCCTCGGGCCCTCGTAAGAAAGAACAGAGTGGTCAGACCAATAAAAATAACCAAATAATAAGAAGAAAAAGAAATTAAAATAAAATAAGGGTATATATGCAAAAAAATGCAAAATAAAATAAACAAACAAAAATCAAACAAAAATAAAAGAAAAGAAAATAAAACAAAATAAAACAAAAAAAATATAATCAAAAAGCCGCGGAAAAGCCGCGAGCTCTGAAAGAGCCGCGAAAAGCCGCGAAAACAAAAACGAGAATAAAATGAAAACTACTAAGCCGTGCTCCCCGGCAACGGTGCCATTCTGATGACACGAAATTCCGAGCGACTAAGGTAATCAGGTATCTAAGATGGTCGTCGCGACCTCAATCACTCGGACGTGTCGATCAAGAAAAAGAAGAGACCACCAATCAGAAATAAAATCAATCAAACACACGAAAACGATCTTGCTATTAATTTAACCTGGTATAGCGACCAGGGTCGAACACAAGGAGCATGGGTTGGCCTCGCGGCCTACGAAGTAGTCAAAAAGGAAATAAAATAAAAGAAGAATGTATTTTTGGTGGTTTTTTAATTGTTTTATATTTTTTTGGTTTTTTAATGTATTTAGAAAATAATAAACACAACTAAACAACACACTTCAACAATTTATTAAATGCACTAAAAATCAACCAAAAATTCTAACAAAAATATTTTTACGTGTTTTATAATTTTTAGTGTTTTTGATGAATTTTTGGTATTTTTTTTAATATTTATTTAATTTTCTAAAAATAAAACAAGGACTGAAACAATAGGTACTGTCCAGCCGAGCTAAAAGGACCTAGAGAAAATATCTAGAAGCCCCAAAGTAGCTGTGAGGTATTTTTCTTGTATAGAGAATAAAACAAGGAAAATTTAGGCACCTAGTTTATTATTTTTGGATTTTTAGTTTATTTATTAGAATTTTTATGAGATTTTAAGTGTTTTGCAATTTTTAGGTATTTTAAGAAGTGAAAAATAGCCAAAATTGGCTAGAAAATCAAGCAAGTATAGACAGACAATAGACAATTTTTTTGTAATTTTTAGATATGATTTAATATTTTTTTGATTTTCAAAGTTAGACAGTAACGAAAATAGTGGTTTTTGATTTTTTTAAAATATCAAATCAACACAGAAATGTCTCCAAAAATCCTCGAAAATTTTACACTATGGCAGGAGCCATGTGTCCAATTTTCGTTGGATTTGGAGTATATTTGCTATTTTATTCAAAAATAAAGAAGGGGCACTGTGCACAGGGACCTATGTGCAAATACCCGAAGTTCTGGGGGTCCTGGTGCAATTAACCCAGGTAAACACGTGCGTCGCACGCGCCTGAGGCACTCAGGGACCCAAATGAAAGGAAAATAAGTTCCGAGGGCTATTTGGTAACAGGTACCAAAAGCCCAGGGACTTATTTGCAAAATACCCAAAAATATCTGCACATGCTCAATTAAAATACGCACAGGGGTATAAATGCAATATCCCAAAAACTTTCATTCATTCATTAACATTCAGAACTGTAGGGGCATACAATGTAAATAACCCAGAAAGGCACGTGTCGATGCACGTGCTCCATAACACACAGGGGCATAAATGCAAGGAAAATAAAGTGAAGGGTCCTCTATGCAATTTTACCAAAAACTAAACAACTACACTAAATAATTACAGGAATAAATGCGAAATAAAATAGCAGAGGGGGCCTAAGGGTAAATTACCCTTTATTAATGCGGCCGATGGATGCGCGCCACGTGGAGCATCTGACGGTGCTGGGCGACTGGGGCTCCAAAGCTACGCTCCTCGGGGTGATCCGACGGCTGGGGCTAGTCCACGTGGTGCATCGGACGGTGGAGGCTCTCTGTGGCTAACCCTCGAGCATGGGGCGGCTAGGATCAGTCCTCCTCAGATCTGACGGTGAAGGCGGCTCCTGGAACGGACGGTCAAGATGAAAACTGGAGCAGGAGGGCTGATCGGACGGTCGGGGAGGATCCCAGAAGAACAGCTGGCCGGCGAAGTTCGCCGGCCCAAGGTGCACGCTCCTGACCTCCCCTGCAGTGCCTGAAGATCGGAGAGGCTCCGCGATGACGTTCCGCAGCTGCTGGTGGTCTCCGATGACCCAGCCGAGCTCTGGGGAGCTCCGGCGAGGTCGGTGGAGATGAAGCTCCTGGACCTGATGGTCCAAGCCCTTAGCTGGGCTTGGATGTACCTGCAAAGACAATTAGGAGACTCGCGGGTCGAGGGCAAACTGCCTCGACCCGGTTAGGCGGGGTGACGGTGATCGGAGGGTCGAGATGGGCGAGCTCCGGCGAAGGGGGGACGGTGGAGCTCGAATCCCAGCTCCTTTGCGAACTGGGTTGGATGGAGATATGGAGAAGGTGCGCGGGAGGAAGGCGATGGCTATGACGAAGCCCGATGATCGATTGGGGGTCGGACGTGGACGGAATCGACGGGGGACGGCGGAGCAACGATTTGGGGGAAACGGGAAATTAAAAAAAAGGAAAGATCTACAGGGATACCTGGGTGGACGGTGAGACTGAGGATGAGCTTGCGCAGCTCTGGGTTATCGCCTCGAGGAGCGTCTCCCTCCGAGGCTCGAGCTCCTGCTGGTGGCGGAGCAAGGCGGCGATGCTTCGCCGGATCAGTGGTCTTGCACCCTCTCCTCTCTTCGACACCACGGGGGACAAGCTGTCACTCTTGCCTACGCAATGGAGCTCACTGGAGGTGGAAGCGAATGGCCAAAGATGAGATTTGAGGTGGCGGAGCTGAGAATATATATGGTGGAGGGTCCGGGAAGACAGGCGCGGGTAGGGCGATGAAGCGCGCTGATCCCGATGTAGAGGCTCCGGCGAGGGTCTCGGGTGTGTCATGAAGGAGTCGGACCCTGGTTTTAGGTTATAGGGTGTCGGGTTTAGGCGCTAAAAATGGGGGAAATCGGGTCGGGCGCCTTAACCCGTGGGAAGTGGTCCTGGGGGGGGAGGGGGCAGTTGACCGGGCGGTCAACATCCCCAGGGCCAATGGGTAGCGGCCACGTGACAGGATTTTGAAAGTGAAAATTAGGGTAGTAAATGACCGAATTTGGGAAAAGTTAAAACATGAAATCTTTTCATTTTATTTTTTTCTATTTTTTGTGATTTTTAATTAATTTTTCGAAATAAAAATAGGGTATGTACATAGTAGGTTCATATATAGGTATATATACAATATATAGGTTTTTAATTTTTGATTTTTAATTGTTATTTTTATACAATTTTATTCCCATTTTATATTTTATTTATTTATATTATAAAATAAGGAATAAAAAGACATTTTTATTTTATTTTTATTATTTATCTACATAGGTGAACTAAATACATATGTACATCTATATACATGGTATATTTACAATATATTTTTGTGTTCTAAATTTTGCTATTTTTTATTTTGTTTTTGTTTTAATTGTTTTTATTTTATTTATTTACATTATATAATATAGAATATTTACAAAAATTTTGGAAATTAATTTTATTTATTTATAAGGCTGAATAAATATAAAGGTGGGTGGTCTATGTACATGATGAATGATGTTTTTAGCTTCTTTTTGATTTTTATCTTTTTCTTTTGTTTTTATACTTATAAGTATATACAAATATTTACAAGCATATTTTAAGCTATTTTTGTGAGGAATATACTTTTATTTTATTTACATAAATATTTACACACATGAGCCCCTATCTCCCTCTACTTTGGTTTTTATGCGGTCAGGCCCATGCTGAGCCCTCCCTTGGGTTAGGTTGCTCAATATTTATTCTAAATATTTCCCTCTTTTTCTTTTTAATCTTTATTCTTTTATTTTTGCACAAAAACATGCTAATTATAGGTTTTTACACAATGCATGCTTTTGGTAATTATTTGTATTTACACATATCTACATGCATTTGCAAAGGTTTTTGTAGCTAAAATATAAGAATAAAGAGTGATGAATGAGTATTCATCATCGATTTACATCTCCCTATAGCTACATTGAGCTGAGGTGTATAAGGAGCAGTTAGATAGGAACAATATTCCTTTCTTTATAAGGTGTTCCTTGAATTCATCTGATGGGTGCTGACTACTTGGTTAGATTGAATTTTATCCATTTTTCTTTTAACTTTGGTTCTCATCCAAATTATGAAAGTTTTGAACATTTAAAAGGTTTCTAATATGTAAAGAACAAATCACATACCATGAATAATCATCAATTGATATCATATCATTAATGTTCATTATGGTATAGAGTGTCTGTATACATCAATATGTGTGAGGTCTTGAATACCTCTACATATTACACCATTCCTAGAGAAGGGCGCATCAGAGATTCTACTTTGAATACAATATTCACAATAATGTAAGTTTTGAACTTTCTGATAATCTAAAGTTCTCTCTTACTATGTCCTAGATTTGATGTCAGATAATTATCAAATGATCTTCATCCTCCTTTTGATCTTTTAAGTTTTAATTTCTGTATTAGAAATGGTAATGAACCATTCATTAATATTCTAATTTATTAGAGTCCTCTAGATGTTAAATTACCATAGAAATATATCTATCATAACCCTTTATGATAGGTATATCTCAGAATGTATGTTTATTTTCAACAAATTTACAAATAAACTACAAATCTATTCTAATATCGAGATCAAAGAGATATTATTTAAGAGTAAGGGCTCTACCACTAGAAAGAAGCAGTCTATCAATCCAATAGAGATTGTTGCAACAATTGTATCAACTTGGATGTGTATAATTATAAACCTTACGATCAAGTTTTTTAGTCTTCTAAAACATGTGTAATTAATTGCATGTGTTAGTTCAAGAATGCGATACAACTATTGGACTGTAATATTATCTTATAAGTAAGTTGATTCCAGTGATGATATATAAATGTAGAATATGTCGATGCACTATCCGAATCCTTCTCTAAGGATTCTTGATTGTCTGGATAGTCATACTATCGCTATATCAGCTTGTTGCAATGTTGGCATTCATCCAGCCCTAGGGATATCATAGGTGTGGAAGTCAGAGAAGTACATTCGACTCTTTGACTTTCCTGCTTCTTATATGGGATAGACCAATGCTTCCACTTCACATCCTTTAATGCTTAAATAGCCATTATTTAAGATAAAAGACCTCTCTAATTGAACTTGTCCTTAAAGGAGATTAATCTATGATTATTTCAACATCTATACTTGCTTCATCACATTCATATAATATGAAATTATGAAGCTTCATGAAAGACTTCAGTAGAGATAGTAGAATGATGACAATCATCATATCCATACTCGTCTAAACTCTTAAAGACTTCGGTTCAGGAAAGTACTCCAACATTTTGAGTGCATCATCTCGTATGAAGTCACCACTCAACATAATGCAGTGAAACATATCATTCATGATTAAATGCTGAGAGCGTATATGTTTTCCAAAGCATCTCCTTTGATTTTAGAAGGATCTTGACAATCACAATCATTATCGACATATTACTTCGAAAGTACACTCGATGGCAGATTAGGACTGTAGAGACATACAAATCCTTGGTTCCTGTCCTATTGTCCAATTAATTGTCATTCCCCATTATTATGAGGAAACTTGCACATTACAATCACATACATTAAGTATGCTACTGCAAAACTACATCGTTATTATGGATCCCATCCATGATATTGTATTGATTATGATTGAGTATAGATTTGAATGGGTTTATTAAAGGTTATCTAAATAAGATAATTTGCATGAATATATTTACTTTGATTAAGGTTATTGTTGTTTTAAATCATATTTGTCTTGTTTTTTATTACTTTGGCATTCCATTCCCTTTCGAACATTCAAATCACGAGGTATGTTAACCTAAGTACCTCAAGCAAGATCTGAGATCTTCCTTCCATCTTTGTCACACCTCACTAATATGAGAAAATGTAACTTTGTGAAGGAACATGAACTCTTTCCGCATTACAAGTCCAACTTGCATTTTTCAATTCGATCTTTGATACTCGTGTCCACCGTCCCTAAGGTGATATTACCTCGTTGTTAATTGAATCATATGTAAACAGGAACATAACTTGTTATGTGTAATCCAATGATGTCTCAATTATATGGGGAACAATATTGGGGTCACTACGCATATGACCAACTTCTTTCGAAAAGCTAAGAGCCTACTCCATGCGCACTTGTACATCAGAGCTATAACTTCACATAGGTATTTCCACCGTTCAATCCATGATGACGAAACCCTTTGCATCGATGAGAGATCATGGGTATCATCTTATGGTCCTCCATATAATATTCAAATTTTGATCGATCATTTGAATTACATTCTCATGATCAAGCCTTCTAAGGGAAATCTGGTGTTATTAAATATAGACTATGTATTTTAATTTAATTAAATTAATTTAATCTTATTAAATTAATTACAATCCAATATAACCAAGAAACAATTCATTTGCTTGAACTTACTATATAGTATACACCCTTATTTAGTACATTTTATTTCAGTTTAGTTGTTAAAAGTAAGCAGAGACTTCTGATACCACCTTTCCTTGAAACAGATACGAGCAAGATGTATCGATTATGCTAAAAGAGAGCCCTTCTACACAATATGATGTATGGTTCCAATTAGTCAACCAATTAGCATATTCAAACCTAGATACCATCATCGTTCCAATATGAGAAAACATAATTGGTATCAATTGTATAAAGAGATTTTATAGATCTTTCTATCGTATACGATACTATATATTAATTGCTCAGAAAATTAAGAATTTTAAAACCATTTTAATTTCCTTAGGCTTCTGATCATATCAAGCAAACACATTATTTTTACATGGAAATTGTTGAACTATAACTATTGTAGTTTCAAGTTAGGGTTTGCCATGAAGCAATCATTCAATAAAGGTTAATGGTTATAAAGTATTTCTCTAAACATATGAATCATCATCTAATTAGGATAAATTACCAATTTTCATGATTTTTTTGAATGCTAAACACATTAAAAACATCAAGATGATCTAATCAACCTCTGACCCATCACCTCTAAATATCACATATCTAGGATAAACAAAGTCAGAATCACGTGAAATAATTTTGGGTGATTTGTTTGTTTGGTTACTGAAATAATTAATGTTTTTTAACATGTTCATTATAGAAAAATAGTAACTAAAAATCATAAAGTTAAAGATCGGAAATTCATGCAAAAACAATACACTACGAGAATTTTTCGTATCCAAATCAATGTTTGATCGGTTGCGAACTCTTACCACGGCTTTTGGAGTAATGTTAGGATATTCTAAACATGATTTAGTATCTCAAAATTCATTCGTATCAGGACAAAATAATTGTCATATCATATGTGCACAAATCTATTTGAAATCACATAAGCGTGGAAAATAATTTTCCGCTATCTGATATCCATCACATCTTTAAGGTATGGATCACATACAATACCTTTAAACAAGGCTTTGATACCACTTTAAGGGAAATGATAGTGACTCACACATCACAGAAGTGTGAAGATCGTACTCCATACGATCTAGGTTGACTAGTCATACTAGTCGATGGGGTAGTGGATATGAAAAAAAATCGATGAAATCACATGGCATGGGAAAAAATCCCATGATGTTTTATCTTGATCGCACGAGTAATAGGTCACCTATTGAAGCTTGATTGTGATCCATGAGTCTCTAAGAGAAGACTCCTCCTGTCTCAATTCGATCCGACATTTAGAGCATATGTGGGTGCGCGGATGAGACGTATGCTTCCCACAATCCGACGAAATGATTTGAGCCTGGGGTCTCTTGATTTCATCCCACGAAATCTGTTACCTCATCCGCATGTACGAGGCATCGAAGATGATGAAGAACCATGAGAAATTAGTATGACAACATGATGGTAGCGTGACACCGATCGCTCTCTGAAGATGACCTTGGTGGATGGTCACAAGGTGTTGAGAGAGAGAGAGAGAGAGGTAATGTGAGTGGAGAGAGAGAGAGAGTCATTGCAACGTTAGCTTCAACTTATTTGTATTGCATATTCAATGAAGAGAGCTAGGATTAACCTTTCTTTTATAGAATAATGGATGGTGGAGATGCACTCCTAATTAATAATCAATAGTTGAGATTAAAAGATTTTACTTATGCTCCAAGTAAAATAGAATTTAGAATTAATAAATCAATTATTAGTTGATGCTCTAAAGTTTAATATCAAAATAAATCTTTCTTGTGAATAAAGAGAAGAGAGATATCCTTCTTCTAAAAATGAGGAAATGATATAGTCTCCTTCCTCATTTGCACTATGGACATCCAACATGGAATATGATAGAGATTTTCTCTCCAATTATCTTGATGTAATATTAATACATTGAATCTTTATTCATAGAATAATTTTATCAATAAAATATGATAAAATAATTTACACATTATTTGTGATAATTGCTAACAAAACATTGATATTTATGAATCATATTCATCCATCCCAAACTAAGTCTAAATCACATTTATATTTAATTGCTTAATGTGAGTCCAATTCACATTAATATTTCAATTGTGAATCATATTCACAATTAATTCTATGTATGATATTTTGGATCACATCCACATTATCCTTGATTATTGGGGATATCAATATTCACATTAATCTCCTCAATGATAATTAAATCTAATTACATTATCTAAGATGTCTCTTTACACATGTCTAAATAATATGAATCATATCGACATTACTTATCGTAATTAGATGTAATTTAATTATCATTATTTCTCTTTATTTTTCAATTCTCATACGTCGTCTCTAATGGAATAATTATTGAACTCTTTAAAGAATAGCATGCCTTACCCCTGATATTTAGAGATAAGGACATGACGACTGTATATATTCTGTCCATAGTGACTTGGCTAGCGAGATCTAATCTCATATCTAGATCTAGAAGACCTCTTAGAGATATTTGATCAAGTAAGGCAGAATATCCAATCTTCTCATTGCATATGAATCATATTCAAATCAATGTCCAACATTTAGACTAAGATTGTATAATTAGTCTATTGATTGGAGTCACTAAAATCTAAACATGTTTTTATCACTCTCTTGGAATGGAAGTGGCATTGTTATACAATGGATTAAGATCGTATAGCCCTAGAATATTCCCATTACACGCACAACATTTGATTTTGTAAGAATTTAGCGGGTTTTAAATGAGAATCATTATACAAGTGAATATTTGAACAATGTAAAGTATCACCGCAAACCATAAACTCCCAAATAAAAAGAATTATTCTAAAGAAGAAATAGAATAAATGATATTATTTAATCTATATAACAAATCAATATCAAACTCATACAGGCTATAATATTCGAGGTTATTTAATTAATGCTCACTGAAAAATATTTTCTTTTCTCATGTTTTCATCATTTTATCTTTTCAATGTTTTTATATTTTTATGAATTTGTAATATTTTTATTTTTATATTATCTGATTTCTGATTTTTAATTAATTTTGAAATTTGCATTTTTTTTATATTTTAATTCTAAAAGAAAATAAATGATGAAAGTACATATACAAAATAAATAAAGAACATTTTTATATTTTTTCAAAAATAGCAAAAATATTCAAAAATACAAAATACTCTTATTTTTGTGTTCTCTATAATTTTCTACTATTTTTGTGATTTTTCATGTATTTTTAGATTTTTTTAACAATTTTTAAATGAATAAAAATAGTGAACAGTGAACAAAGTAAAATTAAGCTACTATTTTTGGATTTTTAAAATACAAAATCAAAATCAAACCAACTTGAAATCAATTCTAAACAGAAGAGAATTTTTTAAGCTTTACAAAACCTAATTATGTATTCTTTTATTTTTGTGTGAATTTATATAATTTTTATTAGGTTTTCTGTATGTGTTCAATTTTAGGGTTTTCTGATGGAATTTGAATTTAAAATTTATATAGATGATATAATATAAGAAAATACAACTATTATATTTTTAAAAATTTTCCTAATATTTTTCATTTTTTTATGAATTTTTAAAGTAAAACAAGGAAAATAAAAAGAGTTTTTGAATTTTTCATAATAACAAATTAAAGGAATGTTTGAAAACGAAAATTATTAGTGATAAAACAAAGCAACAGAAACTGAAACTAATTTTTAGGATTTTTTTAGAGTTAATTAGCTAATTATTAAGGACAATTAAAGCAATAACAATAAAACTATAGAAATAGGATCTACTTGCAATTATTTAATGATTCCATTCTAAATGATAATAAATAATAGAACTTCAGGATGAATTATGAAAAGTCACCAAATTTCATGTGTCGACGCATATGAATTAGGACTTAAAGAACCTATTTGCAATTATATAAACATACGGATAAAAGAGTAGCAACAAAGCACAATACTTATATTGCAATTTTTCCAATAAGGCACGTGAAGAGACACATGAGTATGAATCAATATGACTTAATACAAATAATGAAAGCATAAATGATATATATGCAATTATTTAATCATCCACATTTTGACATGCATAAGAACTGTACTTATTTATAATTGAAATAAATTGCAGGGGAAGAAGAGTAAATTCACTAAAAGAGCTTGTGCATCATGTGCAGATTTGGTGACTGAGAAGCATCACTAACAATTAGATCGTGCAGTTCGATTTTGGGTGCGAATGAATGACCTAGATTGAATTTAGACGTTGACATTATTTATCGTACGGAGGAGACGGCTGCTGGAAGAACATCTTGAAGATATATCATGATAATGTTCAATCAGCTCGATCTTCGTTGAACTAGAGCAGAAACGAGTTGTGATAGCTCGAAATGAATTTTGAGAAGGATGCTCGTCACTCCAAGGAAGAAATCGGGTCCAGGTCCCACTGATCAGGGACTTGGAGGTCGAGCTTTGTAATACATGCATGTCGACTTCCAAATTCTGATTCAAGATCCAGATGAAGCCCATGTTACCTGCATTTTATTCGATGCTCAAGGTAATGCTCCATCCATGATTATTGAACAAAAACAAAGGAGAATAAAGGGGAGAAATGGTTGATGTCCAACAAGGTGGTGGAATTGAGATCGAAATCTTAGATCTATGGGGATCTCGTTATAAGGATCCAAAATAAGGATGGGGAAATGAGTCCTGATGGAAAGGGGATGATCTGAGTGGATTGAAAACATGAAATAACCTTCGATCGGATTGATTAGAGGCAGATCTACAAGCTACTAATCAGACTATGAATCAAACTAAATTTGATCAAACATAAATGCAAGATTAAAGGGAAATTATACTATGATTACCTATGATGGAAAGTGGAAGGTCATGACCTTGATCTAGCTATGGAATGGTTGGAGAAGTTTAGCATGGCGATCCTCCGACCGATGAAGTGGATCTTGTCCTCCCACCAATTTTATGCGCTCCAACTCGACGGGAATTGAGTCATGTTACAACTTAATCACTCTAGACCTCAAGCTCATAATAAAAAGGGGAAAAGATGGATCAAATAATGAAGATAGTACTAGGAGCGATGAGGAAATTGAGGGATGATTTTGACAATTGGAAAAGAGCGAACGAACTGAGACTAAAGACATGAAAATTATTCGGAAGTGATAGATTGATAAACGAAGAATAATCATGCTGAAGAATATAGAAAAGAGGATGGAGGAGATGTTTAGGAAAATCCGAGAAGAAAGGGAACCAGACATTTGTTCGGGTCATTTAGGAGAAAGGGGAGTTGGCGGGGTCAACGGACCAAGGTCCAGCAATGGGGGATGAGTCCAAATACAAACAATAACATGACAAAATAAGAATAAGTAGAAGATAAATAAAAAATAAATTATTTTAAATAAAAAAGTTTAAAAATAAATAATGCTTATATTAATAAATAATTTTATAACAATTTTTACTAATTAAATAACTTAATTAATAAGGTAAGAAATAAATAAAAACCTTTATTTATATGTACATAATACCTATATATACAATATATACAATTTTAAATAATCATTTTTATAAATAAATTATTATTTTGTATTTTATTTTTTTACAGAATTATTAAAGGATTTTAAACAAATTTTATTTTATTTTTATGAATTAATTTAATAAATTAAATAAATAGAGATATGTAAAATATGTACATTATACGTACAGTAGAAATACACTTATTTATTTTTTTATTGTTTCCAATTTTGTTATTTTAATTTGTATTTTGTATAAATTATATAAAATATGTACAAAATATTAAAAATACAATATGTGCAAATATAAGAAGAAATAAATAAATAGTTTAGCATAGGTATACTACAGACACTTTGTACAATAACACTCTAAAAAGGCGACTTTCACATTTTAACTCAAATATTTATGAAACCACTTTCATTTTAAATCTTAGTTAAATTTGAACACAATGAAATTGAGTTTGGTTTATTTTGAGTTTTTATGGAGTGGATATTGATATTGCAATTCTGACTCTACAACTTTTTTCAGAGTTTTGTCTCTCCTAATCTCTACAAGGTTTATTATTGTAATTATTTTTATTATTTAAAGCATATTTTTATGTACAAGTTCTAAGAAGAAAATATTTTTATTTGAGTTCTTTTTAGTGATAAATAATATAGTACAATATATATACAATATGAACAATGATGAATAAATATATGTGATATTTATTTTCTGGATTTTTTAGATTAAAGACCCTATCTCCCCCTACTTTATTCCTTGTCTATTAGGTTATGTTTTTACCTAGTCTTGGGATTAGGATCATCATGTATTTATTACATTTAAACTATCCCCTTTTCTCTTTCTTTTTCCTTTATTTCTTTCTTTATTTATTTTGGATTAAAATAATGATAAATATATATTATTTACAGATGAATGGGAATTGTTGAAGAATGATAATTAATGTTATTTACATGTGTTTTATAAGGGATTTTAAGCCAAAATATATGATCAAAGACGATGAATTAGTGATTCATCATCCCCCTATACTTTATCTTTGATAGTCCCTTAGCAAACACTTATTTAAAGAATACGTGACTACGAAGAAAAAGAAAAAAAGGAAAAAGAATGAACTTAGAACAATTTTATTTTTTAAACTATTCTTCATAAAATTAAAGAATGGAGCTCGATCAGACCTTTATTATTAGTTTTGTGGAACCTTATCAGGAATAGGATTTGATACTCAACAACCTTTAAGTTCCACAAGTCTCTATTCAGTTCGCCTCGACTATCAGGTCAGAACAAGTCCTCATACACAAATTCTGATGACTATGAATCTTACTTGTATTGTGAATGTGATACAAAGCTCCCCACATCTGAAATGAAAAAGAACAACGTTATCTCAGCAAGATGATCCTAATTTCCCAGTCTAGCTACTCTTTACTCGAGGAGCGAGAGATTTCCTTCTAAGTTCAGGTACATGCTATGCTGATGAATCTTCATTTCATCACATTTATTCTATCATTTTGGCCTTAAAAACCCTAGCTAATGCATGTAAATATCACTAATTTGTACAAATTAACATTCATTCTTTATTGCATTTATTGTGTTTAAAATACTGTTTTTAATGCCAAAGTTATAGAATAAAGAAAAAAAGAAAAAGAATAAAATGCTGAAGGTATTTTATGACCCTAAACCCCGAGACCAAGGCATCTTGATGACTAAATCGGCAAGGAATAAAGTATGAGGAGATAAGGACTAAAAATACATTAAAAACACTATTCTTTTATTCATCATTAATTCATTTTTGGGACCTATTTTATTTTCCACTTTTATACCTCAAATAAAGAAGTTTTGTACATGAAAGTTATAGATAATAATATATAGAAATATATAAAATTGATTCCTTACAAAAACAATATACCGTGTACAAGTTATACTCTAAATAATATTTCAAAATCTCAACTTCCCAGACCCATATCTCTCAAATAAAAACTCAAAATATATCAAAATCACCTTTATTGTATATAAGCTATTTAATGAAGGTAGTTTATTATTTTTTGGAGTTAAGGTGTGACATTTAGGATTTGGATTCCTATTATACAATATACCTGAATAAAATATTCATTTTATTTATTCTTTATTATTTTTATGTGCTTATAATTTCGTAGATATTATTTATAATATATGTACAAATTTCTAACACATTAAAACCAAAAATAAATCACAAAAATAAAATAATATACTAATATACATAGATCAAAATATAATACATATACATATATAATATACACCTATATTTAATTAAGTGTAAATATTATATCAAAAAATATATAAAAATATATTTATGTATATAAAAATAAATTATAATTTTATAAAATAAGAGAATAAAATAATAAATCAAAAATACAAATTAAAAATAAAGTACACAAAACATAGGTAAATATACCTATAAATAAAACCCTAAAAATTAATTTATAAAAAATGACCTCGAAAAAAATAAATAAAAATCATAATAAAATACTACAAAAAATAAACAATTTTTATTTTATAACTTAATAAATAAAATTGTTTATTATTTATTAATTAATTTCAAAATAAATTTTGGCTGGATTTTTCATGGTTAGTCCACGTGGATCAACGAGGTGGTGCCGCTAGCTGACCTAGCCCTGTCACCTTGTCAGACCTTAGTTGACCCCATGTTTCTTTGATTTTTGTAGCTAGAAACAAGCATCCATTGGGAGAGATTCCTTTTTCTCTTTTTGACGTCGATCTATGCTCTATCATGCGCATCTGATTCCTCAGGGATTGGATGCTTGTGCGGAGCTGCTCGCCTCGATCCTTTCCCCCACTTCGTCACTGTGTACATAAAACCCCATCGCCTTCTTCTCCCTTTTGAATCCTATTTTTCCTATTTTTGGCTTCCCTCCAAAGAGCTCTAGACTGAGGGTCGTGACATGACCCTCTCCAGCTATTTGGCGATGATGTCAGGCAATCCTTAGGTTGATTCCACGATCTCCGACTACCTACGCTGTCGTGAGGTTTGCTTCCTTGGCTCCGGTCAAGTGAGGTACTATATTCTTTCTTTTTAGCTTAGTTTTAGTTCTAGGTTTGATTTAATGCCTTCATTTCATGATTTAATTGCATTTTCTAGTATTAATCCTCTATTTGTAGTTTGTTGGAGTTCCGCTCTGGCGAACCTTTGTTTCACCGTGCCCACTTGCTTCCCAATGCGCATTCTACCTCCCTTTCACTCCCTCACCGCTTCTTGTCACCCCACCGTGCTCCATCCAACGTGTTCCTCCCTAGAGTAGGACTCATGTGCTCCACCCCACGTCGTCGGAGCAGTCACCACTACGCCCCATCTGCCATTCATCGCCACCAATAAACCCCCCAGAACCTCCCTTTTTGTTGTGCATCATTCCTACAAGTTATAGTGGCCAAAGGACACCTTGGGGGATGATTCTGAGCAGTTGATGATACCTGGAGCCCCACATCTTCCATGACCTCGTTGACTTTCACCGGAGCTCCTGGACACCTACTAATGCAACCATCCGAAGCGGAGGTGCCCAGGCTCCATTTTGGCCTCTCTTCGAGGCTCCCAGGAGGTTGGAGGAGCTCCATACCCCTGATTCATCCTCTCCCAAGGAGAGTTCTTTATCGGTTCGTTCACTGCCTTCCGGAGCTATTCGATCTAGCCTTATTCTTCTAGGAGCACAGCCACTGTTCGATTGGGTAGAGCCTTCACCGTCAAATCCTGATCCAAGATCTAATCAAGACCGTCCGGACACGAACCGGCATCGCACGTCCCCATTGTGACGCGTGGCATGTGACTCAATCAATGTCGTCTGCTCCTGCGCACGTGTTAAGTATTTTGTACTTTCACCCATCATATTTTTTGTATTTAATATATAGTCTACAAACTTTCATCAGCCTTTATAATATTTTAATGAAATTTGCAAAAAGGCCTTGTTATCGAGTCCATGCCAGCTCAGTGATTTTTTTATGTTTGCTCTATTTATTAAATATAGCACTTGTGCTCCAAAATTACAAAAAAATAGAGTGAAGCTCCTATTGCAATATATTTTCACGCCATATTTTTATATTTGCAACTTAGGATTTTTTGGTATTGTAAAAATAAAAAATAGCACAAATGATCCCTATTTGATTTAGAAAATACCAAAAAAATAAAAAATATTTTTGAAAAATTCCCAAAAAATATATTTTGTTTATTTATGTATGTTTAACCTTCACCAAAAATCATTAAAAATATAAAAAGAAAAATCTTAAAAATTGAAAACCCCAAAATTCTTTATAAAATTCTAAGAATTTCTCAAAAAATCCAAAAATATCATTTTCTATTTTATATTTTTCTTTATATTATTATATATCAGTTGATTTGGAAAATTTTGGATATAGTTTGATATTTTTAATTTCCATTTCAATTCTACCTTTATTCATTCCTTTATTTGGAATATTTTTGACTTAAAAAATAATAAAAATGGGGGGAAAAGTCCCTCAAAAATACAAAAAATAGTAAAAAATATTTAAAACCCAAAAATATTTACTTATGTAATTTTTATTTATTTTTAGTTATATTTATATCTTTACAAGTCCATATTATATACATAGCCTTATATATTCGACATTACATATTACAAAAAGAAAAAGAAATTAAAAATCAGAAAAATACAAAAAGAAAATAAAAATATATAAATTTAAAAACAATTTTAAAAATAAAAAATTAAACAAAAAAAATCAAAAATTTAAAACCCACAAAACACATACACGACAAGAAGCACACAATTTTGCATTCATTTGCACCTTTTTCACATTTTCTCCCCGTGTTTGACCTCTACATACTTGCACACTATACACATCTATTGTAGATTTATATTAAATTTTAACTCCACAAATTTTGCTTTTCATTGCTTAGTTTATATTGTGGGTTAATTGTTGATTTTCTGGGATTTCATGAGCAGTCGCTTCAGCGACATTGTAGTTCTCGCCTTATGTAGACTACTTTAGACCCTCGCAAAATCCTAGTTATTAAATGGCACCGTTTTCGGGGAGCAACATCATGTATATTGGTTTTTACCCGTGTTTTCTTGCTTGCCTTTATTTTCCTTTGAGTATTTTCCATTTATTTGATATTATTGTTGAGTTGTCTAACCATCTTCTTTGTTTACATTACTGTGAGGTTCCACAGATCGAGGGGTACCCTCTTTGGAGCGTCTATGCACCCACGTGAAGCCATCTATGTTCTCTAACCAAGCACCAATGGAGACTTAGAGGAAATTTTGAAGACAATGCCACTAGCATTTTGTTTTATTTTATTTCCTTTCATTTTTAATTTGAAATGAGAGAGAGAGATATACATTAATTGTAATATTCAGGACTCTCAGGATACTGCCACACTTCACGAGGTCCAGTACATGAGGGATCCCTTGGGGGCCTCATCAGTTTTCTCATGTTTTCCATCACCTTTCTTTTTATTTATTTTCCGATTTTCTCGCTTTTCTTTCTTTTGTGTGATTGAGCCCTAGTTGTAGGATTTGCTTGCTGATAGATTGAGGTCCAAACACCCAATATAATTGCATGTACTTATATATTCGTGCTTGGGCTTAGTCAAATTAAATTCTTAATTATTTGGACTTGAGATCATGTGCCGAGAGAGGTCGCATACAACGCTCGTAGGACTCATTGTGGCGGGCACCGAGTGGCATCGAAGACCGAACCTTGGTCTCATTTCTGGATAGTTGACATTTTATGCTTCACGTTAAAAGCAATTTTTATACTTAGGGCGATTTCATCGGCTTGCATTTGCATATAGATAGGTTCCAATTCTACTTAGCATCTTTGCATGTAAAGACCTGGAGGTAAGGTGAGCATTTACGCTTTAGCATTCATCATTGATTTATCACTTGCATTGCTTTTCTGACTCTCTCCCTCTGATTTTGTCACTTAGGAGCTAAAAGGAATTGATCCTCCGTTAGGTGCGTGCATTCTTATCAAAAATACAAAAAAAGTGATAAGAAATAAAATTAGGACTGTTATTATTACTCGACCCTAAAAATAACCAAAAAAATCATAGTCTGGGGAGAGTACCCCCTCATTGTATTTGTTTTAATTTTCTCATGTACACACTAAGGTTAGTACCCCAATCCCAGGCCTCCTAAGTGATTGTTCAATTTTGTTATTCTCACCTAACTCTAAACTAGACAAGATAAAAAGATCGAACTTTTATGGTCTTCACCATGTTGAGTAGGTGAATCGAGGGGTTTATTTTGTGTGAGTTTATTTGTGATTGTTTGAGTGCATACTCGATCATCTCTACGCATTTGCATCTTTTTCTCACATCTCTTGATTTGACTTTGTGTTCTCCCTATCATTTTCCTTTTGTTTCAGAGATGACCGATTGGAGCGAATTTTATCCGGACTTTGTGGAACCCTCGTACCCTCCAGCCGGTCCACCTCCATTTTCCAAGAGGACTTTGCTCATGACTTTTTCACATATCAGGCTAATCCTTTATTTCAGGATGCGGATTTTGATTTTGATCCTCCTCCCTGTTATGTGGAGGTTCTTGCTACCGAGTTCTCTTTTTGTACATATCCACCTAGCCCACTATTTCAAGACCCGGACTTTTACCTACCACCGTCTTTACATTTTTCACCACCTCACCCACCAAAGGCTGAGCTTTGGGAGTCACCTCCTATGTATCCACACTTGAGACTTGACCCAGATCATGGATCGTATGAAGTCGAGGATTGATGACCTCACTAGCCTAAATAAGATCCATGTTGATGATTCACCTTCTGGATTTATAGATTCATTTGAGGACACCCATGAGAGCTTGTAATTGCCCAAAATACAAAAAAATGAAAAAAAAATAAAAAAATCCAAAAAGAATTCGGGAGATACATTGTTGATTCAGACTGTGAGGAGATGGTCCACTTGCTAGATTCCTTGACCACACATTCATTCACTTAATGTCCCACCTTTAACCCCAAGGATGACACTGTACATACTGCTCTTAGTCATCCTTGTATACATGCTGACTCCGATCTCATTCCTTGTATGGAGGAGGTCCAAAAATTCAAAAAAATATTTACTGAAGCTAAATTGGTGGCTACTATTCACGAGATCATTAATGCCCCATTTCACCAGCCAATGAATCATTTATCTGCTCCTCAACCCAATAAGAGAAAGCGAAGGAGCAGATCTGAGTGTCATATCTTGACCATGGCCACTATCCACGCCATCACCCACCACCCTTCTTCTAAGAAAGGAAACACTGCTATACCATTCATTAGATGCATCATTTCTGACTATTCATGTGATCACACTCTGCTTGACAGCAATGCTTCGATTAGCATAATACACTTCTCATTGGTACAGTCTCTTCACTTAGGGCCTCTCAAGAAAACCAGGATGATCATTCAATTTGATGATGGATTAATAAAGATGCTGAAGGGTATTCTAGTGAATGTTGTCATTTGGATTCATGGCATGATCTACACTATTGATTTTGTTATATTGCGCATGGAGACCTCTTCCACTGGGAGCACTCACCAATCATCCTGGGATGACCCTTTCTCGCATCTGCAAGAGCCGTCATTGATTATGGATCAGGAGAGATTCTCTTCCATCATGATGATGGGAGCATTGTGGTCATCATTGCACCTACTACCAATCAGAGGCCTACACCTAATATGACTACACCTGCCTTAGCCAATCCCGAGGCCTATGACCTATCTGTTGATACCAGAGAGGCTTCCTTTATAATCGATGATGAGACCTGAGAATTCCTCCGTAGGGAGGGAGACTCGGAAAGTATAACCCTTGGAGTTTCCTCTTCCGGTGACTGGTACTATGTTAATGATATCCGTGTGATTTACATGATTGATACCTTAGAATGGAGGGTAGATATTGAAGATACTAATGATGCCGAATTCGGTCTGTTTGCTTTTATAAATCAATTCGGGCCTTTTGATGATATTGATGATCCCGTTGAGACCTTAGAGGAAGAACATGACCTTACTACTTCTATAGTTGAGTTCATTCCCTTTTGTTTTTACCTACCTGAGACTCGCCAGGATGGACTTGACTTGACTACTTCCATTGATGAGTTCGAGCCTTTTCACTTTGATATCTGCGAGACACCTAAGGCCGGACCTTGCCACACTTTTTCCACCGACCCATCCATGCCTTCTCACCCTAGGAACACTAAGGATACCTTCCAACTCAACCCTGATTGGTTTGTGTTAGCTGAGGATCCCGATGTCGACCTACACCTCTTCAGATCTATTCCTCAGCAGTCCTGTAAGAAGGTCCGCATTTTACCTTCTTTATCCTTTGTGTATCTGTTTCGTTGTGTATTCACTTTCATCTTATTTCCTTCCATCCACCATTTTGCTCATCCACCCCGTTTCTGAGTGTTTCCTAAGATAGGACGTACTTTATCCTATATAGGGGGGTGGATGAGCTGAGTGTTCAATCTTCGTTCTGTTTCATCACTCTTGTTGTTGCCTATACTTAGGGCTCTTTTACCCAAAGTAAAGGGGGAGTGATGCGTACATTCTCTTCAATCCTTTCTTCTATATCCATCTGTCTTTTCTTCTTTTCGTTTTCATTTTTCATTTTCTACCGAAAAGGTGTCGCCCCTTCTTGACAGTCTTCTATACTTAGAATGTATGTTGTCTTAAGTATAGGGGGTGTGCACCCTGACTTCTTTCATTATTTGATCTCCTCCATTGTAACCTCTTTTGATCTATACATAGGGATAACTCACCCTAAACATAGGAGGAGACAGTCTGAGTCAGATCTGTTCATTCCCACCCTTGACCCTCCCTACCTTCTTTACAATCTGTTATACTTAGGATTATTTGATCCTAAGTCTAGGTGGGACATTCAACTTCTTATTTGTTGATTTCTTTTATTCTTTCTTTCTTTCTTTCATTTGTTTATTCTTTAGGCCTTTCTATACTCAGTACGAGTTATATCTTCTCCTTTTCTCTCTGATATATGAGGACATAACTCAAGCTAAGTATGGGGGTCGTATATACTACGTATATACTTTAAGCCATAACTTATACATTTATCTTTTAAATAATTATGGCTAAAATATTGTATAAAATGCTATATATACCATATAATTCATTAAATCACTTAATAGAAAGATGTCTATTATTCCTCAGATTCTTTTTGTATTTACTGGTTAACAAATCATGTAAAAATATTTTTTGCAAAATGTTTGAAAAATAGTTAGAAAATATTTTTGAAAAATCTTTCGAAAACTATTTGGAAAATGTTTTGTGAAATATTTTCAACCTTTGTAAAAATATTTGGTTTGTAAAAATTTCTTTTCTTTGTGTGAAATAAAAATATTTTGAAAAACTATTTGCAAATGGTTTGGAAAATGGTTGCAAAACTATTTGAATATATATATATACTATTTGAAAAACCATTGCAAAATGATTTTCAAATGTTTGCAATAATTATTATTTTGGACTACACTTTTTAAAATTGTTTGTAAAATCATTTTCAAATAAGTTTGAGGATTATATACATCACACAAAAATTCTTTATTAACTCGGTATACATATATCTAAAAATAACTTGTAGATCCTTAAAAACCCAATCTCATGTAAATCATAAGATGCATCCTCGTGTAAATATTTGACCTATCATTTCTTACAAAAATCTTTGTTTTGAAAAAGCTCAAAAACATTTGCAAAATCAAAACAATACCAAAAACATTTGCAAAACTAAAAATTCCAAAACATTTGCAAAACTTAAATTCTAAAAACATTTGCAAAACCTTTTTCAAAAATCCATAAAAAAGTTCAAACGTTTGAAAAATTGCATCACAAAATTATTTATTGGGTGCATACATTTGCATTTTTCGGATTGAGATTGATAATAGAACAAGTCTAAGTAAAATCCAAAGATTGTAGCTTGGTTGGATCTTAAATCTATCTAATCACAGGAACATTATATGAGCTAGAATTGAGGTACTTCAGGTATGGTTGACGTAATTCTTTGAGAATTATAAGACTTAGTTCAATGTATTCTTGACTGCCTAAGTAGGGTATTTCAGAGAACACGCATGACTCTTGTTAATAATGACCTAACTTGGACACATGCACCTTTCACTAGGCTCAACTTAATTGGAGTGGCGAGGGGATTGGATTTATTGGTATGAGACGCACACAAGCGGAAATATTTGTCCTTGTCTAGGGAGGGAAATGCACCCAAGACCGTCCAATAGTAGAGACGTCTAAAGATAGGAGAGTGTGGGTTCAATAATGCTTCAAAAGAGGGATAGTCTACTAGCTCAAGAGGAAAAACTCCATATGTAAACGCTGTTGTATATAGTATTTCAAAAAAAATCAAATCAAAATAAAAAAAATCCAAAAAATTGTATGTGCCTGATTGAAAATAAAATGCATGCCGGAGTGTACATATTTGTATAGTTAGTAAGCAAGCTTGAGCTTCAAAGTCATATCATGCGAGCCTGCAATCAGATTACTTGACTCCACCAGTCATTCAACCCCGGATAGGTAGCTACAATGGCTACCATCCATTCTTCTCTCTACCCCTCCGCTTGAGTTGGTTGTCACTAGAACTTAGAAGGGAATACCCTGCTCCCCGAGGAAAGAGTTCCTGGATTGGGGAATCATTGGGTTGTCATATTGGAGAAGTCAGTCTATTTGTCATTTCAGTTGGGAAAAGCCACTATCACACAAACTGTACAAGTGAGATTCATAGTCACAGGGGTTTGTTTATGAGTTGAAGTACTATCTCCTGGCAATTGAGGAGACTTGAGCAGAGTTTTGGGATTCTCGAAGGCTGTTGTGTTTCAAATCTGATTCCCAATATTGTTCTGACCGTAATTAAAATCCAATGGTCCGACTTAAGCTCCAAACTTTGATTTTATGAAGACAAGTTTGATAATTAAATTCAATCCACTTTCTTTCTTTTCTTTTCTTTGTTTTATTTTTCTGCACTTATTGCATAAGTGTTTGCTAGAGACTGGCAAAGGCAAGTCTAGGGGGGTGATGAATCTCCATTTCATCACCTTTAATTCTATCATTTTGTCCTTAAAAACGTTAGCTAATGCATGTAAATAACATTAATTTATACAAATTAACATTCATTCTTTACTACATTTATTGTGTATAAAATACAATTTTTAATGCCAAAATTATAGAATAAAGAAAAGAAAAGAAAACGAATAAAATGCCAAAGGTATTTTATGACCCTGAATCCTAAGACCTAGGCATCTTGATAGCTAGAACGACAAGGAATAAAATAGGGGGAGATAAGGGCCAATAATACTTTAAAAACCCTATTCTTTTATTCATCATCAATTCATTTTTGGGACCTATTTTATTTTCCACTTTTTATACCTCAAATAAAGAAACTTTGTACATGAAAGTAATAGATAATAATATATAGTAAAATACAAAATTGATTTCAAACAAAAATAATTTACAATGTACAAGATATACTCTAAATAAGATTACAAAATCCCAACTTCCCAAACCCATATCTCTCAAATAAAAACTCAAAATGTATCAAAATCAATTGTATATAACATTTAATAATTTATTAAGGAAGATGGTTTCATATTTTTTGGAGTTAAGGTGTGAAAGTTAGTTTTTGGATCCCTATTGTACAATATACTCGAATAAAATATTTATTTTATTTGTTCTTTATTATTTTTATAGTTTTATATTTTTATAATTTGTAAATATTATTTATAATATATGTACATATTTCAAACACATTAGAACAAAAAGAAATCACAAAACTAAAATATCATATTAAAATACATAGATCATACAATAGAAGCACATTTTGAATCCCCTTTGTCCTATTTTTGGCTTCGATCTTGAGAGCTCTGGATCGAGGGTCGTGATAGGAACCTCTCCAGCTATTTGGCAGCAACGTCAGGCGATCCTTGGGCTAATTCCACGATCTCCGGTGATCTACACTGCCGTGTGGTTTGCTTCCTTGGCTCCGACCAAGTGAGGTACCATTTTCTTGTTTTTAACTTAGTATTAGTTCTAGGTTTGATTTAGTACCTTTATTTCATGATTTAATTGCATGTTCTAGTGTTAATCCTCGATTTGTAGTTCCCCGGAGCTCTGCTCCGGTGAACCTTTGTTTCACCATGCCCACTTGCTTCCCGACGTGCATTCCACTTCCCTTTCACTCCGTCACCGCTTCCTGTTGCCCCACCGTGCTCCATCCAACCTGCTACTCCCTGGAGTAGGACTCCGGTGCTCCTCCTCCCCACGTCGGCGGAGCAGCCATCGCCATGCCTTATTTGCCATTCATCTCCATTAATAAACCCCTTAGGACCTCTCTTTTTGTTGTGCATCATTCCTGTAGGTTCTGGTGGCCATTGGGCATCGATTTTGAGTAGTTGAAGATACCTGGAGCCCCGCATCTTCCCTAACCTCGTTGCCTTCACCAGAGCTCCAGGATACCTGCTGATGCACCCATCGAAAGCGGAGGAGCCCAGGCTCCATTTCGGCCATGTTTAGAGGCTCCCAGGAGGCCGTAGGAGCTCGATACGCCCGATTAAAACTCACCCCAGACAAGTTCTTCGTCACTTCATCCACAACATTCGAGAGTCGTTCCACAACCTTGTTCTTCCAGGAGTACAACCACCGTCCGATTGGGTAGAGCCTTCACTGTCAGATCCTGATCCAGGATCTGATCAAGACCGTCTACGCATTGCGTGTTCTCGTTTAGAATGCATGGCAAGTGATCAATCAGCGCCGTCCATTCCTACGCAAGTGTTGGGTATTTTGCACTTTTACCCAGCGTATTTTTTGTATTTAATATATAGTCTACAAACTTTCATCGGTCTTTATAATATTTTTATGAAATTTGCAAAAAGGCCCTCAAACTCTTTCTATTTGCAATCGAGTCCAAACCAGCTCACCTCATGGCGGTCCCACGTGAGGTGGGCATTTTAAACTTGGGCCCCTAATACTTTTTTATATTTCATTTTGGCCCAACAATATTTTATTCCAATTATATATTTTTATGAAAATTAATGAAAGACCCTTGCATTTTATTAAAATTATATATATGCCCCTACTAATTTAGTGATTTTTATATTTTGCTCTATTTATTAAATATAGCATTTGTGCCACAAAAATTACCAAAGAAAAGGGTTAAGATCTTGTTGCAATATATGTTCACGCTATATTTTTGCATTTGCAATCTAAGACTTTTAGTATTTTATAAAAATAAAAAATTACACAAATATTCCTTGTTTGAATTAGAAAATACCAAAAAAATACAAAACATTTTTGAAAAATTCTCCAAAAAATATATTTATTTATTTAAGTTTTTTAACCTTCAGACCAAATCTGATTAAAAATAGAAAAATAAAACTCTTAAAAATTAAAACCCCAAATGTCCTTTAAAAAAATCTAAATAATTCCCAAAAATTCTAAAAATATCATTTTCTATTTCATAATTCTCTTTATATAATTATTTATATATTAAAATCGATTTGGAAAATTTTGGACATCATTTGATATTTTTAATTTCCATTTCAGTTCTACCTATTTATTCATTCCCTAATTTAGGATATTATATTTTTGACTTTAAAAATATATAAAAATTGGCAAGAATTAAAAAATTATAAAAACAATAAAACTTTTGAAATCCAAAAATATTTAATTCTGTAATCTTAATTTATTTTTAGTTGTATTTATATCTATATTAGTCCATACATAGACTTATATATTCCACATTACATATTATAAAAAGAAAAATGAAATTAAAAATTGGAAAAATATAAAAAGAAAACAAATATAAATTTAAATAAATTAAAAAAATAAAAATTAAATAAAAAATAAAGCCCACAAAAACACATAGACAACAAGAAGCACACAATTTTGTGTCCATTTACACCTTTCTCCCATTTGGTCCCTGTGTTCGACCTTTACATACTTGCACATTATACACATCTATTGCAGAGTTATAATAAGTTCTAACTCCAGAAATTTTTCTTTTCATTGCTTAATTTATATTGGTGGTTAATTGTTGATTTTTTGGGATTTCGTGAGTGGTCGCTTCAGTAGCAATGTAGTTCTCGCCTTGTGTAGACTACTTTACACCCTCGCAAAATCTTGATTATCATATGTCCACAATCGAAAGGGGGGAGGTAAAAAATAAAAAAAAGAATTGGAGTTTGACCAGCACAGTCACATCTCCTTGTGAAGTCATTCGGTGTAGCCAAGCCTACGGTATGATATGCAAGTTATCTGAGGCTTGGACCATTGTGATCATGTATGTATATTAGGTTGAATGGCTTCTTTTTGGTAGAAAATATTGTTTCACTACATTGATCTTTGTAACTCGAAAGATATATAATCTTTTTTTTTGCCCATCTTTTGGAGTTGTAGAAAAAATTGTGTCAGCAGACCATCCCTCATCCGTAGCTTTATTTCAATCCACATCATCTTGTCTTATGCATCCATGCCATTAGGATAGGTTGGGAAGCACTGGCCACTCAAAGTGACTGCGTATGTTTCCATTCAAGAGCATCTCCTGTCAATGGATTCTACCCCTCATCACCCCATCTGTGTTGAGCTACGTGGAAGGTGCTTGTTAAGTTAGGTCAATGTCTAATAGAATCATGCATGTGTATGAAATATTCTACTTAGAACTATCAAGATGACATGTGAACATAGTCTTAAGGACCTAAAGAATTAAGTCGCTATGGCATGAAAAGTCTCAACTTTAGTTTCTATAAGATTCCTCTAAAATTAAGTGGATTAAGATCTTAACTAAGCTCCATTATTCAAATTTTATTCTAGACTAGTTTAATCATAAATTTTGTTCGGAAAAATGCAAAAGCAATTGCAATATTTTTTTACTAAAAAAAATTTTCTGATTTAATTTTTTTGTGTTGTTTTTATGGAACTTTAGCTTTTTTATTAATTATATATTTTTTCAATTTTTATGTATTTTTAATAGAGTTAGAGAATTAGATGTTTTTACAAGAATTTACAAGGATTTTATGCATAATCACAAAGGAATTTAAATAAAGATATATAGAAGAATTATACAAGTTTATTCAAGATTTTATTTACAAAAGAATGTTATTTACAAGTTTTAAATGGCATTTATCTATAAAATACAACTTTTATACAAGAATATTACAAATAAATTTTATACACATTTTTACAGCATAAGTTATTTATTTATAAGCTTGGAAAATAAATTTACAAAACTAGTTTATAGAAAAAATTTATAAACATTTTAACAAAAAATCTTTGCAAAGTATTCTACAAAAACCATTACAAAATATTTTACAAAAGTTTTACATATATTTTACAAACTAATTTTCCAAACATTTTATTTTAAAACATTTTACAAATAATTTAAAAACTAATAATTTTGTAATTTTGTATAATTGATGAATCTCAGATTTATCACTCTCAATGTCATTAATTAAGCTCAAATCCCTCAAAATCATTGGCCATTATTCATTTATTCTGCGTAATTAGCATTCATGCTTGTTTTAATAAGAACTGCATTTTGTCACTCATTTCTGCACAAATAGAAGCCAAAAATCCCAACTAAATTTGACATGTAAATAACCTAACTTCTCTCCTTTTTAACTCATTCATGCTAACTCCGAATGACCCAAAACTACCTCCACTGTGTACATATCACTAACAAGAATAAATGAAAAATACAAAAAAAAATACTAACCCAAATAAGTGGACCAAAAACCCAAACCCTAGTTCTAGGATTCCCGGACTAAAACCATCATATCTTCCCATGCAGTGTTTGTTTTGATCCTACTAACTTTTGAACAAATGTACATTCAAATACCTTCAAAACAAGACCAAGTTCAAGTGAATCAGAGCTCGTATCTGAAAGTTGGGTTTTGGGCCTCTTTTGTACATTTTGTATTTTAGCGGTTTTTGACCTATTATTTTATGTACATAATTAATCCATTTTATTTTATTTATTTTTCATTTGTCATCTTTGATAAAAGTTTTATTAAAATGCGCAAAAATCCAAATCCAAAATGAGCTTGAAATCACAGAAACTGACTGAGTCCGAGTCTTCACTAACTGTCTGTACAAAACTGGTCTTTTTTGTGTTTTATTTTATTTCATATTTTTCTTAATTAATAAAAATCCAGAAAAATAGCTTATTGTGTAAATATTTATCTTTTGTTTTATCGTATTTTTTCTGGATTTTTATATGGTTTAAAAATGACAAAAAATTATAAAACCCAAAAATCATGGTATTCTATGTACATGGGATACCCTAAAAATATCACTTTATGCAAATGATCGATTTTGATTTTGGTGCCTTCATGAAAGTTGTAGATCTCATCGAGACGAGCAATTTTCGTGAAGAAAACTTTTTCGATCTAAGGTCGTTTGCTATTTCTTTTCTATTTTTCTTTGTATTTATTTTTCAGATTTTGTGGGGATGACACGTGGCAGCTCCTGGAGCTGCCACGTGTCACCCATTTCTCAATTTATTCGTTAAAAAAATAAAAATAAAAAAATAGAAGACCGCACATACGGGGCACGTGCCTCCCGTGTTTGTTCCACGCACATGCTTCACTCAGCTCGTCTTCTACAGCCATGTGGCACCCTTCTGGTTGCCCGATCTTGGCCGATCGGACGGCCAGAGCTCATCTTCTTCACCCAGTGACTTTCCCAATTCGAGCATCGCTACCCTTTGTGATCTCTATCGGAGATCTCTCCACCGCCGCCGATCCCCATGGAATCTCGTCTGATCTCCTTCGATTCGATCGTCTCCAGTCAAATCCCGTCTCTTATCTCGTCTTACCTCGTCGAATCCACACCAATCAATCCTCGATCTCATCAGATCCCCAACGACCCACCTTCCATCTCCGGTGATCCCAAAAGTTCTATTTTAGAGCTCCATCGCCCCCACTCGACAGCCATCCGCCGACTGCACAGGATAAGGGCATCGGTGGTGATAGCCCGATACCCTTCTTCCTCGACGAGATCCAAGGCTGTGAAGCCTTGTCGCAGCCCTCCTCTAGGTTGCTCCGCTCCGGCCGCGTCACCGTTGAGCTGCGCTACTCCGATAACCATCTTCGACGACCGGCATCTTCTCCGACCAACAACTACAGCAACTACCATCTACACCTTCCTCATCGACAATGATATGCCCCAACGCTGTTCATTGACCTACTCCGGCTTCGCCATCCACCTCCGACGTCTTCGACCTCCATCACCAATGCTCCCTCGTGCTTCCAACAACTCCGGTCGACGCACAGGAGCTCACCACCGCAGGGCAACTTCTAGGGTGTTAACCCCTGGCACCTCCGCCACGCCAGGAGCGACTGTCGGCCTCCCCCCCCCCCCCCCCCCCGCACCGCAACTCGCCAGTCGTGCCATCGGGCGTGAGGCCCGAGACTCCCCACATACGTGCGAGGCGCGTGCGTCGGGGGAGGATGTCAGCCTCCTTCTAGGGGTCACGTACTACGCACGTGACCCGCATGGGAAAATTACAATAAATCTCTAGCTCTCCTATTCGCGTTTCAGTCCCCGCCGACCAGGTCACGTGCTTGGCACGTGACCTGTTGCAACTTTTGCATAGGAGCACCCTGAACTTTTGATAATTTCAAAGTAGCTCTCTTTGCATTTTTGTTCTATTTTTTTGTTATAATATTGCATAAATACCCCTGTATTCTCCCTTTGTTTTGGATAGCTACATTGCATATGTTTATTATTCAAAAATAGGCATTTTGTTCTACAATTAATTCCCTACATTATGTCATATGTATTACATTTTTGTGATCAATGGTTAATTAATAATTAATTATTTTGTGGAAAATTGCATACTTTGCCCATTTTGTGCTTTGATTTTCATAATTGATTAACCATTGCTCTAAAAATTGTTGAAAAATCACACAATGTATAATTAATTGTGTTTAACATTGTGCCCAAAAAATTTTACTTTCATGCATATTTTGCTTTGCAAAAATCATTTTGCATATTTTAATGTTTGATTTTTAATAGGAATTAAATCTCATATTTTTGAGGTTTAGGATTTTTTTGAGATCGACCACCTTGTGTCGTAGATAATTTTATCTCTTAAAATTAGTAGGTTTCATATTTATTATAATTAAATATTGAAATTCACATCATTTGCATTTAAAATTTCATAAAAAAATTCATCTTACATCTAAAAATTTCAAAAAAAACTACAGTGCATTCATTTCCTCATAATTATCATCTTGGCCAAATTTTATATTTTTCGGACATTATTTGATCGATATTTACATTTTAGTCCCTAAAATAGGCCAAAATTGCATTTTGCATCTCTAATTGCATAAAAAATACAAAAAAGACCGCCTCAAAAACCGTTCATGAACTTTGATAGACAAAATTCTAGGTTGTTCCTTTGCCTCCTTGTGTTCAACCTTGCTACTTGCCTAAGTAAAATAAACATAAAACCACGTGATTAAAAATTGAATAAAATTTATTGTGGTTATTTCTTGACCAATTCTGATTGCCCGCCTACAATGAAACGACACATTTAAGCGAACGATAATCCACACTTTTTAATTAGGGTGATCCACGAACCGTTAGATGGCACCGCTGCCGGGGAGGCAAACGACTTAGTTTTTTGTCTACAAAATTTTTGTTCGGTTTTCGCAATCGGGTAGTCTGAATTTTGAATTTTTCACTTTATAAATTCCCTTTTTCCTTGCATTTATTTTATTTTATTTTCAGCATTTATTTTCTCATTTTTATTTTTCTGAATCACTCTCTTACACCATCTCTCTTATTTTTCTTGTGAGGTACCCGGCGTACATGGAGCAGTTTTTGGAAACCGAAGCATCCTTCACCGACTTCCAAAAAACATCAATTAAATTAAGATCAAGTCGAGTCGTGAGAGAGCGTAGAGTCTAGGATTTTATTTTTCTGCAATTTTAATCTCTAATTAATTACTTATTTCTAGCAGTGCCTGTTTGGACTCTCGCGTGTGTAAAAAGACCTTGAACTTTTCTATGGTGTGTTGTGGCCTGTTTCACTCTCCGGTGAGGGTGGGGGCCGACTTAAGTGGCGCTTAGGATAGACCTGTACATACGTCTCTTAAAGCTTTTAAATTTCTTATTTGTGCTCGTAGGACCTAGGACTATACTTCACATTAATTGAGACACACATCGATCGTTCAATTTTGTCAAATTCAATTCAATTCTTCCCCGCTAATAAAACTTTCTGCTAGGTGCAGTTTTTCATCGGCTTGCATTCATTTAGAATAATCTTCCAATTCTTGTATTGCATCCCACATGTAAATTGCGAAGAATCACTGTAAGTCTTCTAACTGAGCATACATCATTATTTTCACGTGCATCGGCTTTTTCTGAATTTTTCCCTCTTGTTTTGTCACATAATTTTAAAGGAAATTGAGACTGGACGGTAGACGTGTATTTGTGCTCAGTTAATTTTTCAATGATTGCCTAATTAAATTTGGGACTGCTAAATATAGCTGATTTTAAATTAACCCATAAATTTAAGAATTTTTGTGGGAGAGCTACCCCGACCTTGGATTCTTTTATTTTTCCGAGTGAGTGAGATAAGACACTTAAGGTTAGAGCCCAAACCCAGATTTTCATATTGACTATTGATTCTACCAAAAACGATTAGCTACTTCTTAGTGAAGATCTACAGGTTGCCAATAAACGGTCTGGATTTCCTTAGCAGAGTGGGTGGATTAAAGGACAGTGCGTAAGGCTCCGTCCTTAAGTAACACGGGTAACCTTTTTACGGTCCGTACTTACACCCATACTAGCTGAAAGTAGGTGCAACTAGTCGCAAGAATTCGAGCCAGTCATTACGAAAATTTCCAGCACCTAACAACTTGCTAAATTCTTTCCAAGATTGTCTTATCACTAATTAAAATTGAAAAGATAATAGCCGAACTCTTACAGCTTCATTTAATGAGTTGGTGAACCCGAGGTTTGATTTGTGTTTACATTGGTGTGCGTGAACCGATTTTGAAGATCAAAATCCGTACATTTGTGCCCTCAACCTCTTTGATAAAAATTACTTTTGAATATCCCGTGCACTTGCACCGAGTTCAACCATGACGATTCATCATCGACCTCCTTTGACAAACACAAGACAATGTTCCGAATACCCATCTGACCTATTTTATGAAAATGAATTTGTCTCGGTTAGGCCAAAATCGACTAAACCCTCTTCTTTCAATAATCCTCCAACATTTGCGGGAGACTTTCACCCATGGATGAATACGAGTCCCTCATTGAATTCCAAGCTATTCTACTCGAATCATTCGATCAAACATGACCACTTACCATCTTGGACCGAACCGTCTTATTCTCAGTTTCTCGCTAATGAACCATTTCAAGATCAAATCACTATTGAGGCTCATGACTGGCCGAGAAACCAAACCTAGATGGAGAGACCCACACTTAATGATCATCAGCGTTGGATTGACCGTGACGATCAGATCCCTATTGACCAACCTGAATACCACTCCTTTGACCAACCTACACATACAGAGGACCAAACAGATGATATCGACACATATGCACCCTGTATGACTCCATTATTTGACAATACTATTAATCATGACCATGGAAGTAGACTCTACTCGAACTTGCATTGCATGTCTGAGTCACGGCATGTTGAGTATGAGACCTACAAATTCCTGCAAAATCCTTCCACTGAGCAGCCTCCTTCCATAAGTTTTGAGGAGAAATTTTCAGAAAATAATGATCATATATCGGATATTCCAAGAAAATCTCCTCTCAGCACATATAGGAAAATGGAAGATGAAATTATTGAATCTCAAATGCAAAAACACACACCGACTGCTCCCATGATTAATCATGAACAGATTTTGGAGGATGATATTTCGAGGATAAATAAGAGATTTGATTTAATAGAGGATAGATTTCGAAAGTTTGTCGATCGAGTAATTTCACTCTTTGGTAGCTCGGATATAAAAATGAATGAGTAAAAGATTGAATCTCAGGTTGACAATTTTGAGGATATTCAGAAACCTAGTAACGATTCTGACAACGACATTTCTGCATATTACTCCCCTAGGAATGACTATGCCTCTGACCCTTACTCTGAACATCAAATCCCCTGCTCATTTGAGGAACACACCACATCACCACACCATACAGAAAATACCAAAAAATGGAATATTCAAAAACACTCAAAAAATCGAAAATCTCAAAAAATACATAAAAATTGAAACTGAAGAAGATCTGAAGAATTTGGATCCTGCTTTACGGGAAGCACTGGAGAAAAGATTGATCTTTGAACTTACCTTTATATAGGCCATTGAGAACTTCCCTGACCTTAAAGGATTTGTAATAGATAAATTAATGATGAAAAAGTCAGAAGGGATAAGAACAAAGACTGAAAGAGATATCTTGTCAATGGCCTCCTCCTTGGTGTTGAGGAGAAAAACCAAGAGCCGTATAGTGAAGCGGTTGCCCAGATTTGACTGTGGAATTAAGGACATAATTTTCACCCATGCTCGAATTGATGACAATTCACCAATCAATATCCTCCCGACCTCAGTATTTCAACAACTCAAACTCGGACCTATCAGGAAGATATGAGGGATTTTTCAATTGGCTACCGATCGATAAAGCGACCGAGAGGAACCATTTCTGTCATCATGACATTCCAAGGTGCTCCGCTCAAAGTAGACTTCATGATCATTGATATTGAGCATCAAGGAGAATTCACCAAGTCTCTAATTATTCTCGGAAAGACATTCTTAGCATTGACTAAGGCAATTATTGAATGTGAGACTAGGAAAATCAATTTTACAACATTGGAAGCACTTCGATCTCACCCAGTCCTTGAGGAACCACGATTTTTTGAGGCAACCCATGAAGTCCTCGATAGTTGTAACCATGAAGCAGTAGAAGAGCCTTACCCCATTGCTACATCTGAGATATCGGTTGTTGATGAGACTATTAGCTTAGAGACTCTCCCTCCTGCTCTATTCCCAGCTGCTCTTACCATGGAAAATAAAATATATGAATCATATGATCCAGAGACTTATGCATGGTCGCACGCTGGATCAACCTATTCTTACTACCTTGATCACATCAACTCGACACAAGAATGCTTCAACATCAAATCAATTGAGAACAAACATGTAGAGACTCTCCCCACTATTTCAATTCATGCAGATCTCACAATAGAAGAATGTTTCTTATATGATCCAGAGACATATGCATGGTCGCACCCTGGGTCAACCTACTCTGAATACCTTGACCAAATCATCCCAAATCAGGAGTGCAGCAACATTAAGAAGATTAAGAAAAAGCACGCAGGACGAACACCGACCAAGGAGAAGAATTCCAATGGTTATTTATCTGGATACTCAAGTGGACCAACAACTTCACGAAACAAAACGACTACTCCATCTAAAAAGAAAGTCACCTTTGACCTTCCAGAAGAAGAATCATCTGATGATCCCTCATCAGGTCCGGAAAAGGTAATCTACATGAGTGAAGTCTGTTTGACGGTTCTAAAACCATATCATCGCAAGGATCCAAACTTTGATTCCCATTGGACGACTCATGTTCCTCACTATTATTCTTCCAAAGACGATGCTCCTGCTTTCATAAAATACACTGGAATTTATTCTTATGAGATGACTAAGACTGGTGCTTCAAAGTATTCATCTGAGGACAACCCACTTGATCCCAAAAAGGAATGAATTCTGAGAAAACAACTAAAGAAACAAAAAGACAATAATATTTGGATTGTGTCTCACTTTCAAATACTATTCCTCTGAAGATAACTCCGATGATGGTTACCTTTCTTCTGGCTCATACGCTTCATCTAATATCCATCTTGATTTTTCTGAGGATAACACCGATAATAGATGCGAATCATATGCTTCATCTGCTTCTCATCATTACGATCTCCCATCGCAGGCTCACAAAAAGATCGGCCGAAAACTGCCTTAATCATCGGCTACCCACCCTCCCTCCCGACTACATCGGTCTCCTTGTACATTTTCTTCCTCTACTTATGTCAAGGCCTAAGTATAAGGGGGACTGATGCCATCTGTATATACCATTCTCCCTATCTCATGATCATTCCATTTTCACCCTTCTTCTATACTTAGGCTGACCGGAGCCTAAGTATAGGGGGAACCGATGCTCATCTGTATATACTCTCTTCATCCACATACCCCGACCACCTCAGTTTTTTTCGCTCTTCTTCTATACTTAAACTGTTCACAGTCTAAGTATAGGGGGCAGACCGATCTATCGTTTTCTTTTTCACTCTCTTACGCTTAGCCCGAGCCATGTCTTCTTACGCATCTTATGCTCTGAGGACACAACACTCGCTAAGTATAGGGGGTATGTATATATACTACGTATATATTTTACCCATATCTCATAGTTTCACGTAAGTTTATACGTATTTACGGGGTGGGTAATTAATTTGAAAAAAACCACAAAAACTAAAAAAAAAGAAAAAAAGGAGAAAAGAAAAAGAGTTTCTTTACTAACACTGACTGTGTCCAACCCAAAACTTTTGAAAAAAAATGGCTTCTTATTCATTTTTGCGTAAAAAATCAAAAAAATCTCAAAAAGAAAAAAAAATCTGTGTCTGCATTTCACACACCTGCACTTCATCCAGCAACATATTCATTTGCATCTTTGAAAAGTCTTTGGGTTCTAAACCAAGTTATGAGTAGAAACCGAGAGTGGTCTAGACTTGACCTTAATCCACCTAATTTTTAGAGGAACTTAATCAAGAAATAGGATTCTAGAAACTTCAGGTCTATGACTTAATTCTTTGAGTTCCACATGACTATGTGCAGCATTTGACTCTTAGTGTCTAACCCGGTCTCTTCATTCTGGGTACAACTCTGGAATAAGGAATAAATTTGTACTCTCACACTATGAACTTAGCTCAACTCAGACGGGGTGTTGGAAGATTGTGTGAGTTTCTTTTCTGGTAGCGTGGAAATCTAAAGACTTGAGTACGAGTTGAAATAAAGCATGGGAAAAGGGATGGACAATTGGGCACAATTTTTTCTAAGATCCCAAAACATGTACAGAAATAAAAAGATTCTATATCCGTAGGGGCACAATGAGATCCAAGCAGAATCATCAAAAATCCAAATACAAAGAAGCAACTACCAAATAAATATCTGACCAAAAAGGTCCAAGCTTCAAGAAGGAGAGGTGACTACACTAGCCACCCTCCATTTCTTTTCTCCTTCTTCTATCTTCTCCCCCAATTCGATTGTGAACACAGCGTGACAGACCTTAGAAGGAAATACCTAACTCCCCGAGGACGAGTTACTGGATAGGAGGTTTGCATGGTAGTCCAGCATTCTTGATGGGAAGAGCTAAAACCTTTCACACACATGAGTCGATTGGTCAATATTCATAGGGTATGCTTTGGGAAGAGGATTGATCTAAGATGACTTCTGAGCCGAAACTGTGACAATGATGTGTAGAACTTGAAGGCTGTTGATTTTAAAATTCTAAGTCTCATAGAAGTTCCACCAAACTAATAATCCAAAGGTCGAGTCTAGTTTCATTTTCACCTTCAGCTCATGGTCTTGGTATGGAACCTAATCTCATTTCACCTCATGCCATTTCTTTTGATGCTCAAGGACGAGCATGGTTTAAGTATAGGGGGATGATGAATCTCGAATTCATCACTTTAAATATCATTAATTAATCTCAAATCCCTCAAAATCATTGGCATTTCTTCATTTATTCTGCATAATTAGCGTTCATGCATATTTTTAATAAGAATTGCATTTTACAACTCATTTCTGCACAAAAAAAGAAGCCAAAAATCCCAGCTAAAATTGACCAGTAAATAGCCTAACTTCTTTGATGTTTAACTCACTCATGCTAACTCCGAATGACCCGACCTCTACTATGTACATATCACTAACATGAATAAATGAAAAATACAAAAAAAATCACTAACCCAAATAAGTGGACCAAAAATCCAAACCCTAGTTCTAGGATTCCCGGACTAAAACCGTCATATCTTCCTCATCCAGTGTCCATTTTGATCCTACTCACTTTTAAACTAATGTACAATAAAATACCTTCAAAACAAGACCAATTCAAATGAATCGGAGCTCGTATGTGAAAGTTGGGTTTCGAGCCTCTTTTGTACACTTTGTATTTTAGCGATTTTTGACCTATTATTTTATGTACATAATTAATCCATTTTATTTTATTTCTTTTTCATTTGTCATCTTTGATAAAAGTTTTATTAAAATGCACAAACATCAAATCCAAAACAAGCTTGAAATCAAAGAAACTAACTGATTTCGAGTCTTCACAAACTGTCTGTACAAAATTGATCTTTTTCGTGTTTTATTTTATTTCTTCATTTCGTAATTAATAAAATCCAAAAAAATAGCTTATTTTGTAAATATTTATCTTTTGTTTTATCGTATTTTTTCCGGATTTTTATATGGTTTAAAAATTGTAAAAAATTATAAAACCCAAAATCATGGTATTTTATGTACATGGATACCCCAAAAATATCACTTTGTGCAAATAATCGATTTTGGTTTTGGTGCCTTCCTGAAAGTTGTAGATCTCATCGAGACGAGCAATTTTTGCGAAAGAAACGTTTTCGATCCGAGGTCGTTTGCTATTTCTTTTTCCTATTTTTCTTTGTATTTAGTTTTCGAGTTTTGTGGGGATGACACGTGATAGCTCTTGGAGCCGCCACGTGTCACCTATTTTCAATTTATTCATTAAAAAATAAAAATAAAAAATAAAAGACCGCACGTGCGGGACACGTACCTCCCGCGTACGTGCCACGTAAGTGCTTCACTCAGCTCCTCTTCCACCGCCACGTGGCGCCCTTCTGGCCACCCGATCTCGACCGATCGGACGACCAGGGTTCATCGTCCTCACCCAGCGACTTTCCCAATTCGAGCGGTGCCGCCCTCCGCGATCATCTCCAGTCGAATCCCATCTCTAATCTCATCTTCCCTCGTCGAATCCATGCCAATCAATCATCGATCTCATCAGATCCCCAAACGACCCACCTTCCATCTCCGGTGACCCCAAAGTTCTATTTAAGAGCTCCGCCACCCCCACTCGATAGGCATCCACCGATTACACAGGACAAGGGCATCGGTGGTGACAGCTCGATACCCTTCTTCCTCGACAAGCTCCAAGGTTGTGAAGCCTTGTCGCAACCCTCCTCCAGGTTGCTCCGCTTTGGCCGTATCGCCATTGAGCTGCGCTACTCCGACAACCATCTTCAACTACTAGCATCTTCTCCGACCAACGACTATAGCAACTACCATCTACACCTTCCTCATCGACAACGATACGCCCCAACACCATTCTTCATCGACCTGCTCTGGATTCTCAATCCACCTCCGGCCTCTTCGACCTCCATCAACAACTCTCCCCTGTGCTTCCAGCAGCTCCAGTTGACGTACAAGAGCCCACCACCGCAGGGCAACCGCCAGGGTGTCAATCCCTGGCACCTCCGCCACACCAGGAGCGACCGCTGGCCTCCCCCCCCCCCATCACAATTCGCCAGCCGCGCCACCGGGCGCGAGGCCCGAGACTCCCCACGCACTTGTGAGGCACATGCATGGGGGAGGACGTCAGCTTCCTTACAGGGGTCACGTACTGCGCATGTGACTCACGTGGGAAAATTACGATAAAGCCCCCAGCTCTCCTTCTATTCGCGCTTCAGTCCCCGCCGACCAGGTCACGTGCTTGCCATGTTACCTGTTGGAACTTTTGTAGAGGACCGCCCTGAACTTTCGGTAATTTAAAAATAGTCATCTTTGCATATTTGTTCTATTTTTATCTGTTATAATATTGCATAAATACCCCTATATTCCCCCTTTATTTTGGACAAGTACATTGCATATGTTTATTATTCAAAAATAGGCAATTTGTTCTACAATTAATTCCCTACATTATGGTATATGCTTTATATTTTTGTAATCAATGGTTAATTAATAATTTATTGTTTTGTGGAAAATTGCATACTTTGCCCATTTTCTGCTTTGATTTTCATAATTGATTACCCGTTGCTCTAAAAATTGCAAAAAATCATGGATTCTAGAATTAATTGTGTTTAACATTGTGACGAAAAAGAATTGCATTTGCATGCATATTTTTCCTTGTAAAAACCATTTTACATATCACAATGTTTGATTTTTAATAGATATCAAATCTTATATTTTCGAGGTTTAGGATTTTTCTGAGATCGATCACCTTGTGTAGATCTTGGATAATTTTATCTCTTGAAAATAAATAGGTTTAATATTTATTATAATTAAATATTGAAATTCACAGCATTTGCATTTAAAAATTCATAAAAAATTCATCTTGCATCCAAAAATTCCAAAAGAATACAGTGCAAGCATTTCCTCATAATATCATCTTGGCTAAATTTCATATTTTTCGGACATTATTTGATCGATATTTACATTTTAGTCCCTTAAATAGGCCAAAATTGCCTTTTGCATCTCTAATTGCATAAAAAATACAAAAAAAAGACTGCCTCGAAAACCATACACGAATAGACAAAATTTTAGGTTGTTCCTTTACCTCCTTGTGTTCGACCTTGGGACTTGCCTGAGTAAAATAAACATAAAACCACGTAATTAAAATTTGACTAAAATTTATTGTGGTTATTTCTTGACCGATTCTGATTGCCCGCCTACAACGAAACGATACATTTTAAGCGAACGATAATCCATGCTTTTTAACGAGGGCTAATCGCGAACTGTTAATAATAAATAATTTTATAAATATTTTACATGCAAAATAATTTTATAAAAAAATACAAAAAATTATACAAAAATAATTTTACAATGATTTTTTATAAAGTGTTTAGAAAAAAATTTATAAAAACTATTACAAATATTTTACAAAAGATTTTTTTCAAACTTTTTACAAAATATTTTTATTCAAATTTTATTAGTCATTATTAAATAAACAGAAGTACGAGTTATGGATAAAATATATACACAATATATACGACACCCCCTATACTTAGCTCGAACTATATCCTTGTAGTGACCAAGAAGCGAAAAAGGAAGATATAACTCATGTTAAGTGCATAAAAGTGAAAAGAATCCTATACTACAATGACTCAAAGAATAAAAAAATCAATGAATAGAAGCCAGTGATCCCCCTATACTTAGGATCAAATTATCCTTAGTATAGAAGACTGTACAAATGGGGAAACCAAGGAAAAAATGTACAAACTCAATTACTCGACCTGTACCCCGTATACTTAGGGTAAAAGATCCCTTAAGTATAAAAAGAATAGCAACAAGTTGAGGGACAAGTGAGAGAACAGAAGAAAATAAAACGAAAATAAACAAGAGTGCAAATGAACCACATTACTCCTCCTACACTTAGGGTAAAGGATCCCTAAGTATAAGCAACAACATGAGATGATGAAACAGAATGAAAATAGAACAACTCAAGTCATTCACCTCCGCTATACTTAGGATAAACTAAATCCTCAGTTTCACACATGGAAATGAGGTGACTGATGAAAATGTGAGAAAGAAAGAATAAAATGAAAGGAATATATACAAGGTACAAATCATCTCATGTGTCAGACATAGAAGAAGTCAAAGAATTATCGTCTGATACCAAACAAATGGAATCCACAATAGACAAGAATGTATCATGATCTAGATATGGCTTTAGCGACTGTCCATTGACCACAAACAGTTTTACGTCAGGCACAACCCAGAAATAACAATATTACCCTTGTCACACACAACACTCACTATAAACGATCCTGACCATTTGCTATTGACTTTGCCTTGGAATAACTTCAACTCTATATCAAAAAACCACACGTTTTAATTAGGCTTGAAAGTTTTTCTCCTAATGTGTTTATCATATCGTATCTTGACTTTCTCCTTATACATCAGGCTGTTGTCATTAGAAATGTCTCTGAATTCCAGCAACCTATTCAGATCCACTTTCCTAAGCTGTTAGGCTCTTTGATAATCCAAATTGCATATACATATTTCCCATAAAGATTTATGAATTAATTCAACTGGCAACTAGCAAGGCTTTTCATAAACCTAGCGTGAGACATACCCAAAGGAGACTTGTAAGCCATACGATAAGACCATAGAACTGATTCAAGCATCTGCGACCAGTTCTTCCTATATGTTAAAACAAGTTTCTGAAGAATAGTCTTTATCTCTCCATTTGAAATCTCAACCAAGCTGTTAGTATGTGGAAGGTAAGGAGAAGCGACATGATGCTCAATGTTGTACTCCTTAATTAGCTTTCTGACCTCTCTGTTGATAAAATGGCTTCCTACATCTGAAATAAGAATACTGGGAATCTCAAACCATTTCATGTCCTTGAGAAAGTGACAAACAGTACGAATATTGATGGCTCGGGTGGGGATAACCTCCACCCAACTACTAACATAATCTACGTGAAGCAGGATGTACTCAAATCCCTGACTGTTAGGGAACCCACAAATTCAATGCCCCATCCATTAAAACCATCTAAAATATGAATATACTTGAGGGGCATTATATCTTTGTAAATGGTGGTTCCTCCCATTAACTGGCAATAGGTACAACCCTTAACATAAGTTGTAGCATCCTTAAACAGAGTTGGACACCATAGGTCACATTATAGAACCTTTGCTGTCGTGCGCTTTCCTGAATGGTGCCCACCTGCTTCTAGTCTTTAACAATGGTCTAGGATACTGGAGTATTCCTCCTGAGGAATGAACCTCCTCTAGATACAATCCACACCCTCACGAGTTTAGATCCTCCCATTGATAGAAATGAATCTCTAATAAAAAATTGGCTACCTTAAGCTTGGGGCAATCTTGTAGAACTTTCTTGGAGATAAGATAGTTCACAATAATAGTGTACCATGGGAGTGAGGCAACAGACAAGATCGCCTCATCTGGAAAAGTCTATGATAGGAATAGTAACTACTCATGAGTCTATATATCTGTAATCCAGGAAAGGTGATCTGCCACTATAGTCTTAACTCCAGGTTTATCACGAATCTCCAAATTAAACTCTTAGTGTAGAAGTATATATCTGAGTAATCATGACTTGGCATCCTTCTTACCTTGTAAATATCGAATGGCAGATCTATGTGTACAATTACTTTTGAACCCAAAAGGTGTGAACCAAACTTCTCCGTGGCAAACACAACTGCAAGCATCTCCTTCTCTATAATGATGCAATTCTTTTTTGCCTCATCAAGAGTCGTGTTAGCACAATGTATAACAAATGGTACTCTATACCTTTTCTACCTAAAAACAACTCCAATTGCATAATCTGAGGTGTTCTTTGTAATCCCAAAAAGAAGAGACCAATCAGGTGGCTGTAAGATAAGTTCCTTTGTAACCAAATCTTATTTTGATAAAATACATAGATAACCTTCTCATCAACAATAAACTCTCTCTCCTTACATATAATCTTAGTTGAAGGTCGAGCGATCTTGCTGAAGTACTTTATGAATCACCTATAAAATCCAACATGTCCTAGAAATGACCTTAATTGCTTCAATGTCATCGGCAGCTCTAACTTGGAGATCACATCAACCTTGGCTGGGTCAAACTCCATACCATGTTTGAAGATGATATGGCCCAATACAATCTCATTAGTAATCGTAAAGTGACTCTTCTCCCACAAGAGTACTAAATTCATCTCACAATAATGCTGAAGTACTTGGTTTAAATAAGCTAAACATGAGTAAAAGCTATCCTTGTAGATTGAGAAATTGTCCATAAAGATCTCAATGAAACTACCTACCATGTTGGTAGAAATGACCAACATACACCTCTAGAATATAGCGGGAGCATTACACAATCCAAAGGGCACCTGTCTAAAGGCGTAGGTGCTAAACGGACAAGTAAAAGTAGTTTTCTATTGGTCCTCAAGAGAGATTGCTACTTGGTTATACCCTGAGTATCCATCCAAGAAATAAAAACCCCTTCCTTGCTAGTCTTTCGAGGATATGGTCAATAAAGGATAGTGGAAGGTGATCTTTCTTGGTCATTGAGTTCAGGTGCCGGTAATCTAGACACATATGCCATGAAGTGGATACTCTAGTCGGAATCACCTCACCACGATCATTCGTAACGATAGTAATCTCAGATTTCTGGGGGACCACATGTAACGAGATGACCCATTTGAAATCAGCAATGGGATAAATAAAACTATCTTCGCACTGTTTTCTAATCTCTTTCATGACAACATCCTATAGACTAGGATTCAGAAGATGCTGAAACTCAGAGGATGACTTGATGTTATCCTCTAAGTAGATATGATGTAAGCACAATGCTGGATTAATCCCACTGAGATCTGAAATCTTCCAGTCTATGGCCTTGTGGTTTCTCTTGAGAACCTCTACCAAGTGAGATTCTTGGTTGCCGGTCAACTGTGAACTGATGATGACCGAAAACATTTGGGGCTCAACCGCAAGGAAGGCATACTTCAGTGCGTATGGTAAAAATTTAAGCTTAGGTGGGGTTTGAATCTACTCTATAGCGACCTCAGAAACTACACTGGTGGTAGGTAAATGATCTAGGAAATGTGAACTATCCACCATGGCTGCAATCATCTCATGATGTAATGTCTCAAAAAGATCTGCAATAAACTCTCTCTACTCAACTAGGGATGGATCATCAAACATCTCGAAAAACTTATCAGAAAACAACTCAGAAAGCTCATCAGCATATGACTCATCATCATTAACAATGGAGTAAATGTCGATTGTGCTTTCCAGGCCTTCCTTTTAGGAAAGGAATTCCTTGGTATAAATGTAATATAGAAATAAGTGTCTCTGATCTCAGCAATAAAATCGCATCCCTCTGACTCAAGTGTAACATGCTCTCTTTCATCTGATACTGACTATGACGGCTACAGATCCGGGATCATCTCTATCTTAACCTTATCATTGTGTGAGTGAAAGGTTATCTCTCTGGTGCCATAATCAACTACTGCTTCGGCCGTTCAAAGAATGGCAGACCAAGTATGATTGAGGTACGTAGTAACGGTGCTGAGGTGTCTATGTCCAGGACAATAAAGTCCACTGGGAATTTCATCCTTACACCATTACATTAACATCCTTTAGAATGCCACTCGGCCTCTTGATTGATCTATCAGCAAACTAAATGATCATCCTAGTAGATATAAGATGCCATAACCCAAACTCTTTGAGTAGTGAGGTCGGCATAAGATTGATCGAGGATCCACTATCAAGAAGAGTACAATCAAACTCTTGATCAAATATCTGACATCAGATAAGAGGTGCTCCTTTGTATTTCCTTTTATGTGAATGTTGCTGATGGCATGAACGGTGGCTATAGTAAAAATATGTTTATCGATCTTCTTACGTCATTTCTGCTTGGGTTGATGCTTTGTAGTACATATTTCTTTTAATCCTCTTTTTACAATATGCATGTACTCCATGGCCTTCAAATGTGGCATCTCAAGGAAAATGTTCTAAACTATCTCAACCACTCCAGGATCAGAAAGTGTTGTTTTTTATTTTTTGAATATTTTTGTTTTTATTCAATACATCAGGAAAAGGAACAAAATTAGAATAAAAATCAACTTTCTTTTTATTCACATCAAAGTAAGCATGTACATATGGACGATCAAACTCAGACTATACAATATAATCCATAACAGGTAAAGGAAAAGTAAAAACATCCTGGACTGCTCTATCTGTTGCTGGAGTAGAAGAATTTGTGACAGGTGTTCTCTCCTCATGGCTGACTCAGCTATACATCTTCCATTATTATGTTTGTGGGATTTTGGATTTTCTTCATTTTTTGGTATTTTGGTGATGGTGATGGTTTTGATCCATATGATGATATGCTCGATCTCTGCTCATTGGATTAAGAAGGTGAGGAAGAAGAAGAAGCTTGATCATTAATGATATTTCCCAATACCACTGGTGCTGGCTGTGGCAATCTCCTACTGCTCCTAAGAGTGATGGAATTAGATAAACATGAAAAATCAGAAATCATACCTATCTCGGGAGTGGTTGGATCATGATATGCTACCTACTCCTTAGTGCAAGAGAAGCTATTGGGATTGGCTTCAACTTGGGTTGGTATAATAGTCTTCGTGGTTGTTAGGTCATCAATCCTTTGGTTGATATCACTGATGTTCTTCATCAATTGTGCAAGATAATACAGCGTTGGGTTCACCAAAGGTGCCTCGAGCTGCTCAATAACTAGTGGTCGTTGAGACTAGAAGTGTGGAGGAGGCTACTGGAACCCAAAATAAGCATACTGCTATGAATACTGATAATGAGGAGGAGGAGGATATGTGTATTACGTAGGTTGTGGCTGGTGATATGGCTAGTATGAATATGCAGGCTACATCTACTACAACTCGTGTCTACATGTATGGAAGTGAGGTGGAGACTGAAAATGAGGCTGAGGCTGGTGCTGGTGGTATTCTCTACCTCCCTAAAATTGGTTAATTGGCCTCTGGTTTACCTGAGAACCCAATTGTGACTGCCTTGATGGATAGGTCTGGTTGCACTCTAGATCGCTCCAAATACCATTCACCTCTTATTTCCAAGGTGGAGATGGAAACTGTGGCTTTGAAAGATATGGAGACTTGGGGTAGTATGACACCAAATATGTGGGAGTCTGCTGCCGGACTTGGTCTGGAGTATGTATGCAGTACACATGCTGAACTGCAGGAGGTGTTCCAATACTCTGTTGAGCTGGTACAGAAGAAGAAGACTCAAGTGCAGATGTATCGAATGTGGCACTAGAACTCTGGCATGCATCGATGTTACTCACAAGTAACTATAGGTGCTTTCTAATCTCATCCAACTTGTCTAACAGCTTCGTCCTCTGTTCTATCGCATGTAATTTATCAATATCTTGTGATAGCTTTTCAATTCTATCAACTTTGGATAGGTGATGTCCAATAATGGTCAGATCTCAACTATCCACCCTATTCACATCATGAGGTGTCGTCATGTTGACAACCTTGTGGGGTGTAGAAGGTAATGGATGCTTCTGAATTGTGCAAGTAGAAGATCGATATGTAGAGCTTTCCGTCATTTCCTCAAAAATCTGCCATAAAATGTCCTCCTCCATATTGAATTGCGAACCCCTAAAAGAGGCATATACCAATCTCTTATTCTCTAAGCTCAAACCCCTAAAATAATTATGTACTAGGCCCATATTTGTAATATCATGATACGAGAACTTCTCTGTCAAGTCTTTGAAGTGTTCCCACACCTCATGAATAGTCTCATGGGACATCTAGGAGAAGTTTCCTATCAATGACCACATTTGATTTAATCGGCCTAGGGGATAATATTTGCTCAAGAAAGATGATATCAACTCTTCCCAAGACGTGACCACCCTTCCTAAAGGCTGAAGGGGAAAACTGTCGTCTTCACTACCTCTAACAGTATGTTAGGGTAGTGCATCTTGTTGCTTATGCATCCAAACTACTGGAGGTGTATGTACGGTTTCTCATTGATATGTCCATGGAATATGGGGAGAAGTGGAAGTAGTTGAGGCTTCAGCTCGAAATGCCCATGAGTCGTAGGAATCTGAATCTAAGAAACTGTTGATTCTACTCATGGGCTATAGGAATCTCGAAGGGTGATCATAGCATCAACTCAGTTTTACTCTACGACTGGTTCTACTCTGTGCTCATTCTCTCCCCCATTCCCATCTCGTCTCTGATGCTCATCATCTCCCCTATCCCCTCCTCCATTCATCATCTCTAAGATCATCTCTCTTAACCCTTCCTGGATGTTCGCCTGCTCTGTAAGCTGTGACTGAATGTCTTGGATGGAAGTCAACATCATATTGTTGATCTCATTCTACTCAGTCATGGGTGCCTTTCCCTTTGATGCCATAGAGTACTCAAAGTCAGCCACTGAAAATGTGCAATGCACTTGATCAGTCCTCAGAAATGAAGGAGTCTGAAATAAAAGTTCAAATTGGGAATCCATCTGAGTCTGAAATAAAAGTTCAAATTGGGAATCCATCTGAGTCTGAAATAAAAGTTCAAATTGGGAATCCATCTCTATCAAGGGATTTATTGGCAAAAGAAATAGTGAAGTGGAAAAAGAAGAAAATTCGGGAAGAGAGTCATCTTTAATAGGTGAAGATGATCGAACTGGAGTGTATAGAGATAGGTTTGCGAAGTTTGATCAAAATACACTCCAATCCGACATCTTTGATGCAAGAGGAAGATGTGAGAACATGAAGATCAAACAAGAAGAAAGTGAAAAAGGTGCGAAGTGCACAGAAGGATTTTTATTGCAACTTGAAACTTGTACATAAAATATGTTTTAAATAAAAAAAATATTTGCAAAAATAAACCATGTATAGACTAAAAGGGACAACACTCTCAAAAAACCGTAAAGCTAGAATTGAAAGGTCAATATCTACTCCACATAGACTCAAAAAATCAAACTCACTTTCATTGTGTTCAAAGTTAAGTAAGCTTTGAAATGTAAGTGGTTTCATTAAATTTGGAGTTAAGATGTGAAAGTCAGCTTTTTGGAGTGACGTTGTACATATTATCTATTGTGTGCGTATATTTATTTATTTATTCTTTTTTGCACATATTGTAGTTTAAATATTTTTATCATATTTTTTTGATTTATATAAATTCTATTAAAAATAACAAAAATGAAAATAACCAAAAATAAAATAAAGTATTTAATACATAGGTCTAACGTACTTATACTATACATAGTTGTATTTTTTATATTATTAGATTAATTCTTAAAAAATAAAAAATATATTTAAAGTCCTTAAATTATTGTGTAAAGAAATAAAATAGAAAATAATGTGTATTATTTTATGTAAAATAATATTTAAAAATAAAGGTATCTCATATATATGTAATTTATACACGTAACTATACTTATTTAATTAATTTAAATACTTATATTAATTTATTTAATTTATTAAAAATCACCATCAAATACTTTATTAAACTATTAACCTTTTATTTTAATATTTTTTAATTTAAATTCATTTTCTATTTTATTTTTATTTAAATCTATTTAATTATTTTTTTTCATTTCCCCTATTTCGTCCTTTTTCCTAGGTTGATTCCTATTAGCCCTCCTCAACATTGTTGATTACCTGTTCAACTAAGTCTTTCAGCCATTCCTATTAGCCCTCTTTATCTCTCAATTTTCCAACATAGATCAATCACCCTTTTGATCTGATTTCGACACTTGATTAGAATATTTGGATCTGTGATCAACAATTGAGTCTCATTTTTCCATCTTCTGCCTTGGTTTGCATGCATCATTCCTCTTCACCTATTTATATAGCTATAGGTTCCTCATTTTGAAGCAGATATGTCTTTGAGCTATTTTCTCACAATCTTCAGTCATTTGGAGCACATGAATCGTGAAATAAAGCTCATCTTATGATTAGGAGTGCGAGAGAGAGAGAGACAGACAATTTGGCAAGATCTGATCGTCGACGAGTAGCCTCTTCAACCTTCCACCACCGAATTGAAGCAAAAAGTACCCATCTTCATCGTCGCTCCATCTAGTAATCTTAGGTTTTAATTTTTGTTCATTTCATTTTGATTTTTAGATCCGTAGCAGAGATTTGGATCCATCCTCTGATCTTTACGATCGGAGGTACAATGCTTCCTTAATTGATCTCAAACACATATCATCACCTCATCCTCATCAGCATTCGCTTCGACACTTCCTCTTCAACGAACTTGTCATCAGATCTGATCATCAGATGAGATCTGCAATCTCTGATCTCAATCCCCCACACATTGAGATCTAATCCATTCATGTCCCTCCCATATTTTCATTGAATAATATTTGGCTGAGAAAAATGAAGCCCTGAGCCTCTTCATAACTTTGCATGATCACCTGGAGAGAAAAAGGAGCACAATCATTTGAAGGAACGATAAGCACCAGGTTGTATTCTCGCCATATCTCTATCCAATGAGATCTGGAATCGCTCCTCATTGTAGATTGGTGAAGAGGCATATTGTGGGCTGATCGAGACCTTTGCAATGCAGATCAGATCCAGATTCATCAAGATCTGAGCATTAGAACCTCACATGGAGCAACCTTCTTAAGTGTTCTTCCAAAGCATCCACTAGTCTTTCGACCAAGAAGAAGACTTCCAGATTCAATCACGACCATCCATGAACATCTAAATATAGGCCGTCAAATCAGATCAAGACTTTTAATAAGTACCACACACTACTTCAACGCCTTACGTGCCTCACATGAGCTTTCAGTGAATTTGCACCTCTTTCCAATGAAATTTCATTTATTTATATTAAGTCTTTAATTTGTAAATAATAGTTGAGACATATTGCTAATAAATCCATGTCATTCCCTTTATTTGCAATGAATACCTATATTTCTAAACTCACATGGTCCTTTACGCGGCATTTTGGTGATTTTGCATGATATGTCCTACACTTATCTGTTAATAAGACCATTGTGAGTTTCATAAATTTGCAATTGGATCCCTAAAATTGCGGATCACGTGCAACAACACATGAATTGTCTATATAAATTACATGATTCACCTTATATTTAGTTTTTGTGTCAAAAATTAGTTTGTAAAGTTTTAATAATTGCATTCTAGTCCAATTTCTGTTGATTTTAATGTGTTTGAATAATTACTTTGATTAAATAACTAATATGCTCTAAAAACCCATAAATTAGGATAAATATTTATTAGGTTGTTCTTACTCTCATAATTTTTATTTTTCAAAATTACTTTGATTTGTTATTTTTAAAATACAAAAAACCTATATTTTTATTTTTAAGTTTTGAAAAATCATGAAAATTCGAAAATATTTTGGAAAATTATTAAAAAAATACAGTAGCTATATTTTTATTTTATTTTATCACATATACAAAAATCACATAAAAATACAATAAAATCATAAAAAATTTAAAATACATAGAACCTTATAAAATTGTATAAAACCATTGAAAAATCACAAAAATATATTTTTGGTACTATTTGAAAGCTAAATAAAAACTCTTTCTTTAAAAATAGTTTTTAGATTTTATTTAAGTATTTTATATTTTAAAAATCCAAAACAGTAACTTGCATTTACGTTTAAATTTTTCAATCATAATTCAGTTAAAAAATCCATACAAATATAAAAATAAACATAAAATGTAAAAAGTCATTAAAATCAAAACACTTTATGTCTTAATTTTTGTTCATTTTTGACATTTTTAATTAATAATACAAAAAGTTATTTTCTTTTCTTTGTGTACAACTTTATTTTGAAAATAGTTTTTTTCTAATTAAAAAGAACAAAAATTTTGCAAAATTAAAATCAAGTAAAATCTAAAAATACAAAAAATAAAATTAAATATCTTTATTAATTTTTAGGAACTAATAAAATAGTTTCCTCCTTGTATTCGGCGATGGGTGTTATACCAGGTTAATAATTAGCAATTCGTATCTTATGATAATTTTTGATTGATTCAAGAATTTGCATGTAACAACGATGATGAGCGGTTGGCAGACTAGGGTTAAGTGTCAAAGTAATACAAGGGCGTTGCGACCCCAATCAACCAATCGGACTTAACAAGAAAAATCAAGACCACACAAATCAAACAATCAAGGCATAACATCAATGTCAGCGGTCTCCGCTATTTTATTCTAACTTGGTATAGCGACCAGGGTCGAACACAAGGAGCACGAGCAAAACCTAGAAAGTTGTCGTAATCAGAGAAATAAAATCATATTTTTATTTATTTTTTATTTTGTAAATTTCTTTATATTTTCAAAATAAGACAACAAAACAAAATAAGAACAAGGCACAAGCAAGCTTCTACCATTTTTATTAAGGTCTACAAGGCTCAAAAATTTGAAAAAAAAAATATGTTTATGTTTTTCAAATATTTAGATGTTTTTGGGGAATTTCTAGTATTTTTTTAATTTTTATATGATTTTCTAAAAATCCAACAAAGGTAAACAGAGAAAATAATGTACAACCGGGACTAAAAGGCAAAATTACAATATTAAAAATGCCCTAATGCCATGGTTGTGTTTTTTATAACAAAGTAAATAAAAATATCTAAGTATAGAAACTGAAATTCTATTTTTTTTGAATTGTTTAGAATTTTTAATGTTTTTTATATTTTTTTAGAGTTTTTAGATTTTTAGGGCTTTTGTAGTGATTTTTAAAACATAAATGCTATTGTAAGTAAAACATACAAAGAAAAGCACACTATATTTTTTGTAAATTTTATTTTTTTTAATTTTTAGGTATTTTAGAAAATAGATAGAACATTTTTTTGTGTTTTTGATTTTTAGAAAATATCAAGTAAAATTAAATTAATTCACAAAAATTACCATAAATATTATGTGTTAGCAGGAGCAAGCTGCAATTTTTAGGGAATTTTTTAAGTTAATTAGGTATTTATTTAGTTAAAAACAAGGCACACATCAAGCATGGACCTAAATGTAATTATACGAAAGTTTCCAGACCAATAGATAACACACGAAAAAAATCCATGGCTGAAATTGCAAATTATCGAGTTAATTCACACACATAAACCACACACAAGGGGCATAAAGGCAAATATCATAAATATTTCATTCAAAGCACAGCATAGTAGAAGTTAAAGGCACTAGATGCAAAAACACCAGAGAAACACATTGAACGGCACGTGACTGCAACTCAACTGGACTAAAGTGCAAATAATGAGAATATAAGGTCCAAACTGCAAAATAATTGTACTACAACTTTATTCTTTGGAATAACTAATAAAGCATAAAAGTGCATGATAAACTATGCAATATACCCTGAAACACGTGAGGTGCACGTGATGGCTCTGATGGTCCTGATCATCCTCTGCGCGAAGATCTGGCGGTGGAGGGAATGTCAGGGACGTGCGGCGCAGTTGCTCTGCTACAGTATAGATCTGTCAGCTCTGAAATGGGAAAGAATGTGCGATGCAGATCTGGTGCCTGCTCTGATCGACCGTTAACGGTGAAGCGTGGCCTACGGCCAAGATCGGATCTAGAAGGTCGGGCTCCTCATCGACGGCGGAGAAGGGGCCTGGAAGAACTCGTCAAGGCCGAATTTTACCGTTGGAGGGATCAAAATCCGCTACTCCGATGAAGGATCGGAGGAGCTCTTCGTCATTGTGAGAGTGGACCACGTCTGGTGAGGGGCTCCGATGGAGGAACCAACGGTCAGGCATGTGTGATGAAGGAGCTCCGCCTGGAGCTGCTCCGCTGAGCAAGGGGACTGTCCAACTAATGCTCATGTAGTGCAAGGGTACCTGCATTGCGAAGCTAGGACTTGGTGCTGCACTCAGATCAGGGTTATTGAAGTGGGAAATGAAAGAAGTGAAGGTGGATGGGATTCGATCTCCGACGAAGATGGTAGGAGGAGATCTAGGCCTTAACCTCGACCTTAGGGTCGAGTCCAAGATTGTAAGATGAGCGATGGAACGAGGGGTCGATCTGAATGTATGGAGGTGGTTAACGAGGCTTTGACCGACTGGTCAGCGCAGGTGGGTGTGTGGCGGCGCTAAATGGAATGGATGGAATGAAAATGGGAAATGCGGGGGATAGGATAGATACCTGAAGGATCAGAGAAGCTCCTAAGCTTCAAGCGGAGGCTAGCGTCGAGGTGATGGCCTCAACTGAGCTGCGGGAGGCCGGGAGGAGAGACGCGACGGAGGTCCGACCACGTAGCTGAGCAGCAAGATTCACACCACCAAACTCCAATCCGAAGATGCTCTCTGATGAATCCCCATTCATCACTCTTTATTATTTTATTTTAGCTAAATATCTTGGCAAAGCATCATGTATATAGCTGTAAATATAATAAATTATCAATAAGCATGCATTTGTTAATTATTAATAATTAACATGTATTTGTACAAAAATAAAAGAATAAAGAATTAAAGAAAAGAAGGAAATATTTAGAATAAATATTGAGTGACTTGAACCCAAGAGAGGTGTTCAGTATGGGCCTGATCGTCAAATAAAATAAGTAGAGAGAGATAGGGCCACTCTACCTTGAATATACACCTTCTTTATGTATATATTTTATTTTTCGAAAATAAAAATAAAAATGTGTTTTTATTCCCTTGTATATATTTCTCACAATAACACAAAAATTAGAAAAATAAAATAAAAATATAAAAAAATTCTCTCTCTATCACCTTGTATATATTACATGTATATATGTATCATACAGCTATTTATTTTACACTTGTAAATAATTAAGAAAAATAAAATAAAATATAGTTTATACTCCAAATAATATGTTTTAAATAAATAAAATATAAAATTGGGGTATTCTTGCAAAAATAAGAAAACAAAAATAATTGTACAAAATACATAGGTAAATTATACCTGTATATAATATAATATGTTGTATATAGGATAAATTATTTTTCATAAATTAAATAAATCATAGAAAAATAGTATGAAAAATAACAAGTATTTCTTATTTAATAAACTTTTTAAAATGAAATCATTTGCTAATTTTAATTGAATTTCCAATTATTTTTATGTATCTTTTTCCTGATTGGTCCAGGACGGGTTGTTGAGCCCGGTCAACTGCCCCACCCCCCCGACCTTTCTTCACCCAGATCCGATTTTCACCCGAACTTCTCCTAATTTTCCATAACCTATCCAATCGCCATTCCATCCTGTTCGCGCTCCGATTATCGAGGGATGATCCATGACCCATGCCCGACGATTCCCCTAGGGATCTGTCCCTCGGTTCGCGTGCCCGCACTCCACACTTCTCTGACTCTACAAAGTATAAATTCTCCTGGAGCCGCACCTTCTTCCTTATCTTTGGCGCCCCCTCATCTCTGAGGATCTCCACCTCCATCCACGAGTGACAGCGTGCGTTCGAGGTCGTTGTAGAGAGGATTCGAGCCAGGAAGCCTTAAGTCCAGCGAACTCATCGTCGTGCTCCGCCGCAAGGAAAGCCCAGCCTCTGGTCCTGTCATACCATCGAGCGAAGACCTCCGGAGGTCCCTGGCCTTCTCCCCAGACTATTCCATTCACCAGGTAGCTTTGATTCCTTCCTGCTCGCGTTTAGTTCAGATCTTTGAGCATGGGTCCATCTGAGTTGTTCAGCCTTATTCATCGTGATCAAACCCCCCATTTGCCATCCCGACGATCGTAGCACCTCCGTTAGACCTCTCCCCACCTTCTACGACATTCTGTTCCCCCTGATTCGCTCAGGAACGGGGATTGAGCCCTCTTCCACCGTCGCTTCGCCGGAGGACACGCTCCACCTCATCTACCACCCATTCCACGTACTGACGGGTCGAGGAACTTTGCCCTCAACCCAGTAGCTTATCTATGCAGGTTCAGTATCGAATGAACTCATCTAGAGGTTCAGATTTCGGAGCATAGAAGCTCCAAGTCTCCAGCTTTGTCGGGCCATTCCCGACGGTCCCAGCCTCGTCGGAGCATCGCCATCGTTGCGGACAGACGCCAGCATCATTTCCCCCATCTAAGCAGCCTCGGAGGATGTATCAGCGGCATGTAGCAGCCAGTTGAAGCTCGCCGGAGGAGAGTTCTTGGACGTTCTTCCAGGAGGCGTCTCCGCCATCGGATCTAGGCTCCTTCTAGTTCTGATCGTGACCGTTCATCCTCGGGGAGTCCTTGATCGTCCGATCCATCTGAGGATCGACTGTCAACCATCCATCGTCGAACCGGTGTCGCCCACGCTCAGCCGTCCGATCATAAGTGGATACGTTCAGCCGTTGGATCGCTCATAAAAGAGTATTTGCACTTAGGCCCTCCGAGTTGTTTATATTTCCGTATTAGTCCTGTAAATATTGTTAGCAATGTGATCCCGAGGTGAACCATTCCTACAATAAATGTTATTGTAATAAATGATTTATCAATAAAAGTTGTTGATGTTTTGTTTCACTCCCTTTCTGATATTGAATGAATGAATGCACTATAAGGTCCCTCTGTACAATAAGGGTTATGTACCATGGCCAACTTGATAATCATACAACTGTTGATTCAATGATTGAATCATAGAGGCTGATGCTTGGATGAATATCTAAGGAGTTAGATAGAGGACTCATCAAGCATCATCAATGATTAACAAGTAGTGATCTCCAGTCTGAGTGGGAGATGGCAATCCCATCTCAGTAGACTGATATCTGATCGACCTCTTGATGAAGGTCCTCTGCATAGGAATATTGATTCAAAGGTATCAGATTAGTTGAGTCAATGAGTTGACTTAACGAGATCGAGATAACCAAAGACCTATGATGAATACTGTCACATCACAGGCAAACATCCTCTGACCAGAGACAGATATATTACTATATGTTTGAGCATGTACATTTGGCAGACCAATAGGTTGATGACCTAATCAAGGTCTATACACCGGCGAGCTGGTGTGCATGTAAGGGCATATGAGTAATATGATCTCTCAAAGGGATCATACAGGTTCACTTGTGAACCGGGAGACATGAGCTCACTCATGAGGTATTGGGATTGACCAAATTCCATGCATGGTCATCATGCTTTAGAAGCATGATATGAATTTGAAGGTAAGATATATGCTTTGTGAAAGCATATGATCTGTACCATATCCCAAGGACCAAGATTGAGAAACTTAATGATCAGAATATGAAGATGACAGTGTAAAAGTGTTCTTTATCTTCATGATGATCATGAGTCTTCCAGTATGCAGGATGTGCAGGTATTGGGAATACCTGAAGGGTGATTTGATCATAAACGATTGTATAACCATGACGCTTCCATTCCGAGAGAGTGATGAAACAGGTCTGGATTTTAGTGACTCCTCTCATTAGAGAAGTGACCTAATCTTAGTCCATGTACTGGACATTGATCTGAATGAGATTCAGATGCAATGAGAAGATTAGGTTTACGGTCTTGATTTAATCAAGCATCTATGAGAGGTCCATGGGATCTGGATTTGAGATGTGATCTCAATATCCAAGTCACTATACGTGGAACAATACAATTGCCCTATCCTTATCTCCAAGTATCTGAGGAGAAATAGCATTGTTCTTAAAAGGTTTAAGAACAATTCCATGAGATCTAAGCAAAGAGAAATTGATAATTAAATGTGATTTAATTATCATGATGTATGAGAAATTATCCAATATAATTAAATGTGATTTAATTATTATGGATAAGAATAATGTGGATAGCAATATCCAATTATTCATAATATATTATAAATGTGATTTATAATGTATTAGAGAGAGTTAAATATAATTTATATTAGTAGATTAATTATTAATGTGTATTGGATGCACATTGTTTGATTAATTGAAAATGTAAATTACATTTTGTTTTGGGTTGTGAATTTGATTCACAATAATTCAATGTCAAGATTGCAATATTCCCAAAATTAATTGAGAATTATTTTGGTGAATTAAAATACCAACAAATTGTTGTTGGAAATTGGATGCAGAGAAAATCAAGGAGATTGCCCTCCCCTTTTGGAAAGGAGGGGGCGGCACCAATTCCTTGAGGGAATTGGTGGCCGTCCCCCCCTTCCAAAGAGGAAGGTGTATCTCCCTTATTTTCTCTCTCTCTATTTGTGTGGTTTAATTTGGTATTATATTTATTTGACTTATCAAATATATTTAATCAAAATTAAATCACAAGTTGTTGGCTTTTGCCAACAACAATCTTGACCATTGGATTGTCATAAATCAATCTCATCCATTGATTTTATATGACACATGGATTGAGATCCATGGATCCCAAAACCCTATAAATAGAGAGGCATTCTTGGCTCTCTCTTTACACATGCTATTGAAGCAAAACTCTCTCTCTCTTTCTCTCATACTTGACAGCCCTCTCTCCCCCTTCTTCTTGTTGGCCGTCCACCTTGGTGGAGAGAATCGTCGTCGCCCGCGCCCTCGTGCTACCGCTTCGACGCTCTGCCGTTCTTCGTCTACTTCGAGTGCTTCTTCTACGAAGGAGACGTTGGATCTCGTGTGACGAGATCAGGAGCAACTGTGCTTGGATCAACTTCTTGGATTGCGAGGACATCGCGGTTCATCCCCGCGCTCGCAAGCGATCTCTCTGACGATCAGACTTGAGACAGGAGGTCTCTTCTCTTAGAGACTCGATCAATGATGAATCCATGATTCATTAACTTTTCTGTCGCATTTTGTCTTAAAACCCTTAACAAATACATGTAAAAACTCACTAATTCTCATATTTTAACAAAACCCCATTCATGTGTAAATATTCACTTTTAACTACTAAATTCATGTAAATAAATAAAGAACCAGAAAAAGAAAAGAAAAAGGAATATGGAATATATGTATATATATGTAACATGACTTAAACTATAAATATAACTGTAAGATATATTTATAGCCTAACCCCCGAGACCAAGTCAGCATGGATTGGTCGACAAACCAAAAAGTAGGGGGAGATAAGGAAAGAAAACAAAATAAAAATAATTTATCTCATGTATATACACTCTTTATTATTTATAAATAAATACAAAACTTCAAAGAATTTTAATTATTTCATCTTAACTTATTTTTCATCAAATCTTTCTCCTAATTATTCATAAAAATGTAAATAAAAATATAAAAATAAGTTAAAAATATTACCCTGTAAATATGCCAAGAAATCCCGATTACAAATTATCAAAATCTCAACTTCCGAACATCATAACTTCTTCATACGAACTCCAATTTCACTCTACTCACCTTTAAAGTTCATAAAATAATATTATCTAACTAATGAAGGTGGTTTCACTGAATTCGGAGTCCGTTTGCAAAAAGTCGGTTTTGGGACCAAAAGACAAAGGGGTTTCTGGGCTATTTATTTTATGTAACACACCTTATTTATTATTTTCTTAATTTTATAATTTCTAAATTATTTCATGATCCTCTAGTTTCACCATAAATTATTTCATAATTTTTGGAGACTATTTATTATTTTTATAAAATCAAATACCCTAAAATATAGGTATATTTGAACTATAAAGACACTTCCTCTATTTATTAAAATATATAAATTCATTCATTAAAATCTATAAAAATTTGTATAAGTCTTATTTAATGCCATAATAATTAAGAAAATATAAAATTAATTTTTACTTAATTATTTATTAAATAAAAAAATACAAAACCTATTTATTAACACATATTTATTAATAAAATATTTATATTTTAAATAATAATTATTATTTATTAAAAATACTTATACCATAATTTAGGAAATTAATTTATCTAACTTTCTTGTATTTATACCTACTTGAAATAACGTCATTATCTATTTTATATTTAATTTATAAGTAATTATATGATCTGGGCCAACCAGGTGCTGACACGTGTCAGCACCTGGAGCCTTCTTCCTCAAGAAGGTCTGCCGACCTTCTGTTCCAACTGCCCAACTTCATGGAATTTTCCCGCCTAACCTCTAACCTCTCCAGCCCATCTAAACCCTCCATCTTATACTCCTAACAACCCTCTAACTCGCCAACCCTCCGATTCTACTTGGAGCCCACGCATCTTCCCTATAAAAGGCCTCCAAGACCCGCCATTAACATCATCTTCTTCCACCTCCAGCTACCAAGCTCCAGGCTGTTCGACTACCTAACTTTCCCCCTCGATTTCAACCAACTCCGGAGGTGACAGCTCCAAGGGTAGGGCTCGCGAGGAAGAGGAGTCGAAGGAGAAGAGATCCAAGGTGTCCAACCACCTTGAATCGCAGCCACGCGCCGCGTAGAGCTCCGGCGAGGTCGCCCGTCGAGCAACTTCTTCCAGGTCATATACTTGGATCTTCCCCAGACCATTTCCTCCATTTTGATAATTTCTTTCTCGATCGATGCGCCATGATTAGCATGGCTAATCACTCGTTTAGTTAGCTTAATTACCCTTCTTTCACGCACATTAGATAGATCCCCTCGATTCATGTTACATTCGCTCAAAACAAATTCGCAAAATCGCCATCTTCTTCATATGTTCTGGTTGTTGGCTGAGGTTTATGTGATTTTTCTTCAACTTTGGATTTCGATTTCTTCACATTTAGGCCGATTCATAAAGAATCGAGCATAGTCCTATGTTTACTGCAGATCCAGGAAGCTCACAAGACAATTGCATCGATGATTGGGCCTACAACATAGTAGTTCTTCATCCTTGAAGATCGGACTCCAGATCAGTCTCCCAGACACCATTGCAGATCCGTCATCTTTCTTGAGCCGTCGTCGCCGCTTGGAGCGGCGCCACCACCAACTCCACCGCGGGCGAGCTCGAGGGGTGGTGGAGCCACCCTCTGGCCCCGCAGGCGAGCCCAAGACGCCGAAGGTTGGCCGTGAAAAGTCGGAGAAGGAGGCCCGTCAGTCAGAGCTCCAACAAACTTCAAGAACACTCGGGCTACAGGCTCGCGCCACGTGGCACAACGCGGTGCGTCCGATCGCGCCTGGGTTGTTCTAATCTCGGCCGTTCAATCTGAACCGGTGGAAAAATTTCACACTAAACCCAGCTGATTTCCAGAACTTCATTCTCGCCTCTCAAGTTTTGTAAAATTACAATTAGGTCCCTCCGCAGGGACCTAAGTGTAATAATTGTTAGTTTTTCTTGCAGAACAGTCCTTTTTGGACCTTTTTGAGAACATTTTAATTAGTATTTTTGACGCTTATGCCCCTGGGCTGTAGGGGCCATATCTTGTCTGTTTGACCTCGGATTTCGACGATTCTTGGAGGGTAGTTACACAACTACCCTAGCTACCTAGTATAAAGTTTTCGCGGCTTTTCGACAAGTTTTCAACGTGTTTTGATTTTCTCGAAAACCGCATCGTTTTGTTTCGTTTTCTTGTGTAGTTCGAGTACGCATCTCGAACCTCGATCACATAGCTTATATTGTATCACCTATATTCTATCCACCTACTATATAATAAATAAATCTTTTGCAAAATATCCCTTTTTGAAAATTAAATAAAAATTTGAAAAGAATAAAATCAAATAAAAATTACAAAAATAAAAACCACTCAAAAAAGGCCTTCTGACTTAGAGAAGAATTAGAATAAAATTACGAAGAAGAAAAATTAGGGAATATATTCTGCCTCCTTGAGTTCGACCCAGGAACACTTGCCTGGTTAAATATTAGTGAACGGTTTTCCGACAGAAAACCGTAAATTTGTTTGATAGTTTAAGAATCGAAATTTGTTTCGCGGCTTTCTGCTACAACCGACAACCTTCTTCTTTTAAAGTGAAGGCCGCGAAACTCGATTCTTGAGCGCTTATCAAAATGGCGCCGTTGCCGGGGAGGCGTTAGATTCCCTTGATTTTTCGTTTTTCGTGATTTTATTATTTTTCTTCTCTTTGTTTTTCGTACGGTTTTTCGTACGGCTTTTTCGTGTTTTGTTTTTCTTTCTTGTTTTCTTTACGGCTTTCTCAGCTTTCTCGATCAAATCTTTTGTGCTAATCATCTTTGCAGGGCCTGCAGGATCAACCGGTTTCTTCGGAAGCCGAGTCAGTTGAAAGGGCAGAGGTCGGCTCCTTCTTCACGAGTCGACTGCAGAGGGCAGAGAATTAGTATCCTTTTATTTGAGTGAGAAAGGGAGAGAGTTGTACTAGCTTAATAAAATTTTCATTTTTTTAGGGGCTTGATTCATCGGATACCGTGTATCTGGTAAATCAAGGCACCCACCACGGCTTTTATCGCTTATCGGTTTTCCGCGGTTTTCTAGATGCTTGCTTAGGATTTTTCGCTCTATCTGCTTGTGCCTCGTAGCTAGTTTTAGGACTTGCAACCTAGGTGCTTGCTCTAGGGTTTTAACAAAAAGACAAAAAAATAGACGTTGTTTGAAAATACATAAAAATTGCAAGATTAAAAATTGGGACTGCTAAAAATATCTGATCAAAAACCGTAAAATCGATTCAATTGATTTGGGGAGAGTAACCCCCGCACATTTCTCAGAGTGCGCAAGTTGAGAGCCGACACTTAAGGATAGAGACAAAACCCCCTATTTCTTGCGGGATACTACTGGATCCATACACCTGATCGCTGTTCCTCAGTGGGTAAGCTCGGGTAGCCGGAAACGGTCCGGGTTTACTTAGCAGAGTGGGAGGTTTAGAGGACACTGCGCAAGGCTCCGTCCTCAAGTAACACGGGTAGCCGGAAACGGTCCGTACTTACTCCCATACTGGCTGAGTGCGAGTGGTCTCGCGTAAGGATTCGGGCCAGTGTCTTGGAGAAACTATCGGGCTCCTATTGGCTTGCTCAGCCCGCGTAACCGCAACGATTGCTAAAACAACCCTAAAACCGAAAAGATAAAAGACCGAACTCTTACGGTCTTCATCAGGGTTGAGTTGGTGAAAACGGGGTTTGCTTTGTGTTTGTTTGCGGGGCGTGAGTTTTCCGCGGCTTTCGCATTCCTTCTTCTCTTGAATCGTACACGTGCTCTCCCAATCTTCTCTTGACATCGAAGATGACGTCTCGACGGCTTTTCGGCTCAGACTCTGTGAGCTTTCAACCGTCCACCGTCGAGCGTATGTCTTCACAGGCTCGGGATGACCCTCTTCCCGAGCTGGTCCCATCCGATCTCGAGGCGAGTCAGACCCAGACTCCCTCGCCTCCTGGCCAGATCATTGAGGCAGACCTTCGCCTCAATACAGAATCCAAATCTCCTGAGTATTTCTCGATGAGTTCTTACGAGAGTTTTCATTTTCCAGACGATCAGATGGCTCGTGGGAAAGCGTCGGCAGCAGATGAGAGGCCAGCAGCTGAGGATCATCCGGAGGGAAGAACAGATCTGAACGGAGATGTCACGACAGGTATTCTCGACACACTTCAGCAGATGAATCTACAGATTCGAGAACAGTTTAGAGTTCAGACCGAGTTGCAGGCTGAATTAGCCGCACTCAGAGCAGGGGCCGGGAACCAGTTACCGCCTGCAGTTCCCGCTACTTTACGGGACGAGTATGACCCGGGCGCTAGAACGCTCCATCACTGGATTCGGCTACCGCCGAATCAAGGGCCATACGAACTCCGACCGTCCTTCATCTCTTTGCTTCCCAAGTACTATGGGAATGCCGCAGAGGAGCCGTTCACGTTTTTACAGTAGTTTGAGATGATCTGCGGAACGGCCTGCTATCCAGGAGTGACACAGGAAGCCGTGCGCCTAAAGGCTTTTCCTTTTGCCTTAGCCGATAAAGCCCTTTATTGGCTATGCCATCTAGGGAGAGAAATCTCCACTTGGGACGACCTGAAGTACACCTTCCTGCGCAAGTATTTCCCTCTAGGAAGGACGAACATGACGAGGAGTCAGATCTCCAACTTCACGCAATTATCGAACGAATCATTCCATGAGGCATGGGATCGATTCAAGGACCTGACAGAGAGATGTCCTCATCATGAGATACCAATGAAGGTGCTAGTACAAAATTTTTTTGGAGGACTCCAGCCGGAAATCCAGGGGCTAGTTAGTGCCGCATGTGGCGGCAGTTACTTGAACAAAGATGCCGAGTCAGTTTGGACCATCTTCGAAGGGATGGCCGAGAACTCGAGAGTTGTAGACTCTACTCGGGCATATCAGAAAGCCCCGCAGCCACCACATCACCGAGAGCATCATAAGGTGGCAAATATAGCAGACTCTGAATCCAACACCAACATGAGCTTCATTGGTGAGAAATTAACATTGGTGGATGTGATTCATAAGCAAGTCCAGGACCTGCAGCCGCTGCGAGAGTTAGAGAAACTCTCATCTCTACCTCAGCAGCTAAGTGATCTTTCGAAGAAGGTCTCTGATCTTCAACTTCAGTATCAGCAGAGTCAGACTTCTTCACAGCCAGCACGGAGGATCGCACCCGCTCCACCCACCCGTCAGATACAATATATTCAGAGCGAGCCCGAGATTCCTCAGATGGATTGGCATGAGGATCAGTCTCATGCCAATGCCGGCCAGGTCATCAGCACTGCAGAGATGGAGGTGGAGCCGCAAGCCACTTTCGAGATCAATGGGATTTGGTATACTCCAAACGTCTACCATCAGCAACCGAGTATACCGAATCATCAGCAGCAGCAGCCGTACGGTCATCCGCAGCATGGACGTCCGCAATTCCAGCACCGCCAGAATTTCACGCCGCCGTAGTCTCATCCGAACGTCTACCATCAGAGACCGCAGCCTACTTATCAGCACCCTGCCCATTTTTCACCGAACTATTCTTTTCAGCAGCCACAGCAATCTTCCTCTACACCACATCGCTACTCCCAGCCATCCACCTCTCAGCACTTCACGCCAAAGCAGGAGAGAGGAGCAAGCCAGGGCCCCCATACCGAACCAGAGATGTCTTCACAGGCCCAGGCACTCAATCAGATCATGGACATGCTTAGCACGCTCCAGATTGCACACAAGACAGAGATGGAGCAGGTTAACCGTCGTCTGGACGAGTTAACCGTGCCGAAGACCACCCTCCCAGCCCAGCCTCAGATGAATCCGAACAACAAGAGGAGGCATCCAGATCAGGTAGATACTACAGGTAAGATCTCGTTTCCTGAATTTTTGTCTAACTTCATTCGTCTCAGGAGCGGTAGATCACCGCAAACACCTACTGGAGAGGAGAGGGAACCAGAGGAGCACGAGCATGATCCGAATGCCGAGGAGGAAAAACCGCAAGAGGATGAGGATATAAAATCAAGAGATGGGAGCAATGCCAACAGTTCAGATATGGATACTGGCGACTCAGATGACGATATCACGCCAGATCAGGCAGAATCCCCAGAGAAAAACATTTCTTCCCCTGTCTTAGAGAGTTTTGTAAATAATTCTGAGACTCTCGATGTAAAAGCTGATTCCAATGATTTGAATAAAAGTTCTGATTTTCTGAATCCTGACTTTATTCCTTTTCCCGATGCTTTGTTTGGAAAAGGAAAGAAAAAGACCAAAAATAATCCCGAATCTCCACAATTTGAAAAGTTGCTCAAAGATCATATCTTTCTGAAGATCCCGCTCCACGATGCCTTGGACCGTTTTCCTACACTCAAGAATCAGTTGAGGAACAGATGTATTACTCGTAGGAAAAAGAGATCACGAGTTGAGAAGCATATATTAACCAAGGCAACTTCATGTGTAATTCGGAACAAGGTACCGAAGAAGAAGAGAGATTTGGGAGCTCACTATGTCAATTGTCAGATTGAAGACACTACATTCCATCGAACTCTCTTAGATAATGGTTCCTCGATCAATTTACTTCCATCCTCTTTGCTTGATAAGCTCAAGCTAGGTCCTCTCTATAAATCACGAGCGATACTTCAGTTTGCAGATCGATCTATAAAGAGACCCAGAGGTGTGTTAAGGAACATTATCGTGACTGTTCAGGGCTCGCAGTTTCCCGTGGACTTTACAGTCCTAGACATGACATGCCCTACTCAGTTACACCTTGCTCCAATCATTCTCGGGAGACCCTTTTTGCAGACAGCAAGAGCACTCTTTGACTATGATGCTGGGAGAGTATCATTCCGCACAGACAACGGAGAGATACACATTGAGATGGAGAGAGAATGTAGCAGTCCTAGATCAGTATTGTCATGTACTTCAGAGGACACCAGTCTTGCGGAAGATTGCCAGAACATAGATGAGACACAATCTCTTGATCTTGAGAGTATTTATTTTGATACTCAAGATATCCTACAAGAGGATAGGGTAGATCACTTGGTACCTAGTTCTTCAGATGATTGTTCACAAACAGAGACAGATTTCATATCAGATTCAGATGAGCAGTCACCTGCAGTAGATATCTCTGTGCCGCAAATTGAAAGAACACATATTACAGCACAAGAGTCCATCGAATACATTGCACAGATCATACAGTCCATTCAGCGTAGAGAGTCGGATGGTGTAATGCTGACACATATAGACACCTTCTGTAGTCCGACTCCAGCGACGCATATTTCAGAAAAGAGAGCTATGCCATGTATAGAGTTCACTTACAGAGAAGGCTCTACTTTTGCAGCCAAAGATCAATACGCGCACAAGAAGCAGAAAATTCAGTATGATCCTGGTTGAGTAATCAGATAAGCGTTCGTGGTTAACGGGCAGATGTTGAAGCACTTCGTAGAGACTACTGATCATCTGGCTCGTACTGAAGCGATCTATTTTGTACAGGAATCATAATCATTCTTTTACTTCTTTCTGTACAATTCCTTTTGAGCCATTCGGGAGATTCACCACACTTGTATATTCTTCATAGACCACAATCGTCCCCGTTTTTGCTCGTCTTCTATGCTTAGGATACCAGATCCTAAGTATAGGGGGGGACTGATTGCCCGCTGATTTACGTTTTATTTTTGTATTAATCCTTTTGTATAGCCATTCTTTTTTACGAATCACTGATCCCCAATTTTTGGCTACATTCTTTTTATATACTTAGGATGCCTTATCCTAAGTATAGGGGGGACCGAGTGATTTCGATGATTTCGTATTCCTTCCTTTTGATTTCTTCGTTATTTATCCTTTTCATTCAGTCATCCCGTTTTTGCTCTCTCATAATACTTACGATGACCAGATCGTAAGTATAGGGGGGGTTGACTGACTTGTCATCGATATTCCTTTTTTCACCCACTTTTACTTAGCACGAGTTATGCCCTCCTTTTTCTCTTTTGACACTATGAGGACATAGCTCAAGCTAAGTATAGGGAGGTGCGTATATATTGTATATATACTTTCGGTCATAACTCGTACTTTCTGTATTTTCTATATCTATAAAATCCATAAAAAGTGGGTATGGGTTAATTTAAAATACACTCTCTTATTTATAAAATCTTGGTAAATAAGTAAAATATGCCTAAAACTTGTAATTAAAATTTGTAATTAAAAATTTATACTTAAAATATGTATAATACTTATTTAAAACCCTATTTATTAAAATTTGTATAAAAGCCATTCAACCCTTGTAAAATACTTTGTAGATAAAATTTGTAAAATACACTAGACACTTAACTTAAATAAAATTTATCTTGTAAAAATTGTGAATAAAATCTTGTTTATAAAAATCATAAAATCCATAAAAATACAAAGTCCTAAAATTTGTAAAGATTACAAAATCCTTAAAATTCATAAAAATGAGTAAAACCCAGAAAATATACTTCACAAAAGCATGGTTGCATTTGCATTCGCATTTTTCAGAATAAGTTTGATTTCCGGGACTAAGGACTGAGTCTAGTCTAAAGGATGGAGCTTGATTACGGCCTTTAACTCTCATTGTAAGGAGCCTGATTAGGAACTGGAATTTAGACTCTTCAGGTCTGGTGACTTAAATCTTTGGGTTCCGTAAGACCATATTCAGGAAATCAAGTCATCTGAGCTTAAGTAGACCACTTGGAGTCATCCGTACAACTCTTCACCAGTGAACCAATCTTGAACACATGCACTCTGCACTTAGCTCAACTCGCATGGAGTTCCGAAGGACAGTACATCTTGGTAGTACATTCCTATCCTTATCTTTGCGGCATTGACGTCTAAAGACGGGAGAGATTGGGGTTGCGATAGTTGCTTCGGATGAGGGAAGGATCTGCTGACACAATTTTTCTAAGACCTCAAAAAATGGACGGATTAAAAAGATTCTATAACCGTCGAGGCACAAAAGATGAATGCAGTGCAAGCAAATTACAAAGTCAAAGCAAAGCAGAAGCCACCAAATAGACCAAACTGGTCAAAGCTTCCACCAAATATGCCTGCACATCTTAGTGGAGACTCAGCTACACCGGTTGGGCTTCACAAGGAGATGCGTCTACACTGGTCGCACTCCACTTCTTTTCTCATTCTTCTAACTTCTCCCTATATTCGATTGTGGACATAGCAGAACTGAACTCAGAAGGGAATACCTCCCTCCCCGAGGAAAGAGTAGCGGGATGAGGAAGCCATAGGAGTGTATAGCCGGGATTGACGGTTTCTTCGGTTCTTTAAGCAGGAAGAGCTAAATCAATTCACACACTGTGCAAGTTGACTTCAAGGATGATAGAGTTTGCGATATGAATAAGTGAGTCTGAACTAGCCGATGAAGTGATCTTGAGTAAGGATTATGGAACTTGAAGACTGTTGAGGATGAAATCCTAATCCTAGTTAAGGTTCCGACAAAATGCTTGTTTCAGGCCCGATCGAGCTCTGTCCTTTGTCTATTCTCATGAATTGGTTTAGGAAAACAAATTCATTCTAACTTTCTTTCTTTTTCACTTACTTTTTCAAAATAAGTGTTTGCTAAGGGACTAGCAAAGTTTAAGTATAGGGGGTTGATGAATCCATGATTCATTAACTTTTCTGTCGCATTTTGTCTTAAAACCCTTAACAAATACATGTAAAAACTCACTAATTCTCATATTTTAACAAAACCCCATTCATGTGTAAATATTCACTTTTAACTACTAAATTCATGTAAATAAATAAAGAACCAGAAAAAGAAAAGAAAAAGGAATATGGAATATATGTATATATATGTAACATGACTTAAACTATAAATATAACTGTAAGATATATTTATAGCCTAACCCCCGAGACCAAGTCAGCATGGATTGGTCGACAAACCAAAAAGTAGGGGGAGATAAGGAAAGAAAACAAAATAAAAATAATTTATCTCATGTATATACACTCTTTATTATTTATAAATAAATACAAAACTTCAAAGAATTTTAATTATTTCATCTTAACTTATTTTTCATCAAATCTTTCTCCTAATTATTCATAAAAATGTAAATAAAAATATAAAAATAAGTTAAAAATATTACCCTGTAAATATGCCAAGAAATCCCGATTACAAATTATCAAAATCTCAACTTCCGAACATCATAACTTCTTCATACGAACTCCAATTTCACTCTACTCACCTTTAAAGTTCATAAAATAATATTATCTAACTAATGAAGGTGGTTTCACTGAATTCGGAGTCCGTTTGCAAAAAGTCGGTTTTGGGACCAAAAGACAAAGGGGTTTCTGGGCTATTTATTTTATGTAACACACCTTATTTATTATTTTCTTAATTTTATAATTTCTAAATTATTTCATGATCCTCTAGTTTCACCATAAATTATTTCATAATTTTTGGAGACTATTTATTATTTTTATAAAATCAAATACCCTAAAATATAGGTATATTTGAACTATAAAGACACTTCCTCTATTTATTAAAATATATAAATTCATTCATTAAAATCTATAAAAATTTGTATAAGTCTTATTTAATGCCATAATAATTAAGAAAATATAAAATTAATTTTTACTTAATTATTTATTAAATAAAAAAATACAAAACCTATTTATTAACACATATTTATTAATAAAATATTTATATTTTAAATAATAATTATTATTTATTAAAAATACTTATACCATAATTTAGGAAATTAATTTATCTAACTTTCTTGTATTTATACCTACTTGAAATAACGTCATTATCTATTTTATATTTAATTTATAAGTAATTATATGATCTGGGCCAACCAGGTGCTGACACGTGTCAGCACCTGGAGCCTTCTTCCTCAAGAAGGTCTGCCGACCTTCTGTTCCAACTGCCCAACTTCATGGAATTTTCCCGCCTAACCTCTAACCTCTCCAGCCCATCTAAACCCTCCATCTTATACTCCTAACAACCCTCTAACTCGCCAACCCTCCGATTCTACTTGGAGCCCACGCATCTTCCCTATAAAAGGCCTCCAAGACCCGCCATTAACATCATCTTCTTCCACCTCCAGCTACCAAGCTCCAGGCTGTTCGACTACCTAACTTTCCCCCTCGATTTCAACCAACTCCGGAGGTGACAGCTCCAAGGGTAGGGCTCGCGAGGAAGAGGAGTCGAAGGAGAAGAGATCCAAGGTGTCCAACCACCTTGAATCGCAGCCACGCGCCGCGTAGAGCTCCGGCGAGGTCGCCCGTCGAGCAACTTCTTCCAGGTCATATACTTGGATCTTCCCCAGACCATTTCCTCCATTTTGATAATTTCTTTCTCGATCGATGCGCCATGATTAGCATGGCTAATCACTCGTTTAGTTAGCTTAATTAACCTTCTTTCACGCACATTAGATAGATCCCCTCGATTCATGTTACATTCGCTCAAAACAAATTCGCAAAATCGCCATCTTCTTCATATGTTCTGGTTGTTGGCTGAGGTTTATGTGATTTTTCTTCAACTTTGGATTTCGATTTCTTCACATTTAGGCCGATTCATAAAGAATCGAGCATAGTCCTATGTTTACTGCAGATCCAGGAAGCTCACAAGACAATTGCATCGATGATTGGGCCTACAACATAGTAGTTCTTCATCCTTGAAGATCGGACTCCAGATCAGTCTCCCAGACACCATTGCAGATCCGTCATCTTTCTTGAGCCGTCGTCGCCGCTTGGAGCGGCGTCACCACCAACTCCACCGCGGGCGAGCTCGAGGGGTGGAGGAGCCACCCCTCTGGCCCCGCAGGCGAGCCCAAGACGCCGAAGGTTGGCCGTGAAAAGTCGGAGAAGGAGGCCCGTCAGTCAGAGCTCCAACAAACTTCAAGAACACTCGGGCTACAGGCTCGCGCCACGTGGCACAACGCGGTGCGTCCGATCGCGCCTGGGATGTTCTAATCTCGGCCGTTCAATCTAAACCGGTGGAAAAATTTCACACTAAACCCAGCTGATTTCCAGAACTTCATTCTCGCCTCTCAAGTTTTGTAAAATTACAATTAGGTCCCTCCGCAGGGACCTAAGTGTAATAATTGTTAGTTTTTCTTGCAGAACAGTCCTTTTTGGACCTTTTTGAGAACATTTTAATTAGTATTTTTGACGCTTATGCCCCTGGGCTGTAGGGGCCATATCTTGTCTGTTTGACCTCGGATTTCGACGATTCTTGGAGGGTAGTTACACAACTACCCTAGCTACCTAGTATAAAGTTTTCGCGGCTTTTCGACAAGTTTTCAACGTGTTTTGATTTTCTCGAAAACCGCATCGTTTTGTTTCGTTTTCTTGTGTAGTTCGAGTACTCATCTCGAACCTCGATCACATAGCTTATATTGTATCACCTATATTCTATCCACCTACTATATAATAAATAAATCTTTTGCAAAATATCCCTTTATGAAAATTAAATAAAAATTTGAAAAGAATAAAATCAAATAAAAATTACAAAAATAAAAACCACTCAAAAAAGGCCTTCTGACTTAGAGAAGAATTAGAATAAAATTACGAAGAAGAAAAATTAGGGAATATATTCTGCCTCCTTGAGTTCGACCCAGGAACACTTGTCTGGTTAAATATTAGTGAATGGTTTTCCGACAGAAAACCGTAAATTTGTTTGATAGGTTTAAGAATCGAAATTTGTTTCGCGGCTTTCTGCTACAACCGACAACCTTCTTCTTTTAAAGTGAAGGCCGCGAAACTCGATTCTTGAGCGCTTATCAATCAACCACGCTTCAAGAGGTATTGCATTATACTTGTTGTGGTTATAGATGAAACGATCCGAGAATGGTTCTTGGATCATATGGTTTCATCGAACAAAATTCTTTTTTTAAATTCCGCTGCACCGAACAACTAGTACGACAAGTCGTTCTTCGTCGTATCCGATACGACGCTCACGCTTCCGTGATGCGCTTGAGGATCTCTCCATATCCTTCAAATATTTTCTGTAGCTGTTTTTATTTTGAATATTTTGCATATAGAACCTCGCACTTCTGTTATTTGCATTTTAGTCCCTCTGTTTGTTCATAACGTGGTTTGTCACATGACCAGTGGGTTATTTACGTGCCCAACCCTGAACTTTATAGTTGTTATTGAATGGATTTTTATAAATAGGATTTGCATTTATACCCATGAGTGATTGGTTCGTGTGCTATTCACGTGCAGCGTTGGACTTTTTGCAATATCAGCGATGTACTATTTCCACGTGTTACTGTTTGGCTGCAAACTTTCCAATAATTACATTTAGGTCCATGTGTGTTGTGCCTTTTATTTTTGATTGAATACATAGCAAATTTTGTCGAAAATTCATGAAATTTCGATACATGGCTCCTGCCATGGTATAAGAATTTCTATGATTTTTTGGTTGCATTTTGTTTTCATTTAGTATTTTTGAAAATTTGAAAACCACAAAAATTGCCTTTGTCTGTTTTTAGAAATCAACTAAAAATATTAAAAACCTTAAAAATCCAAAAAAATAATTATTTTCTTATTTTGTATTTTCAGTCCAATTTTTATTGCATTTTTTATAAAAACCATAAAAATTGAAAAATACTTAAAACCTTAAAAAAATCATTAAAAATTCATAAAAATTCAAAAAATGCATTTTAGGTTTCTATAGTTAGCTTTTACTTAATAGTTTATCATAAAATTACCGCTTGAATTTTTTTGGCATTTTAAATAATTTTAAAGTTCCTTTAGATTCGAGTTGTACACTGCTTTGTATTTTTAGCCTCATTTTATTTTTAAAAAATTATTAAAAATCAGAAAAATTCAAGAAAATTAACAAAAACATTTGAATATTTTAAAAACCCAAAATTTTTTTATTTGAATTTTCTGAGTATTTTTTATGCCTTGAATAATTGTTTATTTGTGAGTTTTTGAGTTCTTTTACACTTTTCCTTAATACTAAAAATTAAAAAAAATTTGAAAAACCTAAAATCCACCAAATTTTTTTATTTTGGATTTTCGACTACTTCGTAGCTTACGCAGATCATGCTCCTTGAGTTTGACCCTGGTAGCGATACCAGGTAAAATAAAATAGCGAGACCGCTACATTTGCCTGATTGATTGATTCTTATTTCTGGTGGTTCTCTTTTTCTTATTGACTTAGCTTCATTGTTCGGGTCGCAACGACCTTGATTTATACCTTAACCCGGGTAGCTTAGCCCCGGTCATCACTCTCCGGCAGTTGTCTCTCAACCAAAGGTGTCTAGGGGTGAAAGAAGGAGCAAGGAACGAGATGAGCTGCTATGGGGGAAGAAGAGATGATTTATAGGCTTCCTAGTAGGCTGGAAGGATCGAGCGAGATCGTGAAACCCTAGGAAGATCCGTGCCTTCCTAGGGATCTGCGAAGGTGATGGATTTTTAGAGAAGGCTCGGGCGAAAGATCAGATCAAAAGGAGTCCTGACCCGACCTAGAAAAATGGGAGAAAATGCTCCAGCGGAAGGAATCGGTTCGGGTTAGCTCTAGAAGATGGCGTTGACCAGGGTCAACGAAACGAGATGGACCATCAGGAAATTAGAATTCACAAAATATTTATAAATTCAATAAAAAATAGTAAATAAATTCAAAATAAAAAGTGTATACACTAAAAAATATTTATTATTTTTCAAACGATTACTGTGAATTTTAATTATTTTTATGAAAAAAATAGTTTATATACACTATATAATATTATATACATGTATTGTTATTATGTACATTAATTTTAATTTTATTATTTTTACATATATCCCAAATTTTTATTTTATTTATTTTCCACATGATTTTAGGAGTAAAAAAATTATTTTATTTTTGTGATTTATTTACAGGTATAAAATAAGTAGGGGATGCGACAAATATGTGTATTTTGTACAAGTAAGAAGGATTTTATTTTTATTTTATTTTAATTTTCGAATTTTTATTTTATTTTGTTTTATTTCCAAGGTTATATACAAGGAAGTGAAAATAATATTTTAATTTTGCTTTGTCAAAAATAATTATTTATGTACATAGGTAATATGTACAACACATAGTAGGCCCTTTCTCTCTCTACTTATTTTATTGGGTGATTAGGTCAAGGCTTGACCTTCTCTTGGGGTTCGGGTCACTATGTATTTATTCTAAATACCTCCTTCCTTTTTCTTTTCCTTTATTCTTTTTTTTTCATAAATACATGCTAATTATGTAATATTAACAGATGCATGTATAATGCTAACTTATTGTAGTTACACCTATTTACATGATGTTTTGCCGAGATAAATAGCTAAAATAAAGGAATAAAGAGTGAGAATAAGGGATTCATCAAGAGACACTTCACACTTTGTTATCATCTATTAAATAAACCCATAAATTCTGACGTTCATTAAAAATATGAGGCGGAGCAGAACAAAATGAGTTTCTATGGTCGGAGGCATGTGGTTCAGTTACGACCGTGTACTGAAGAGTGATACACATGTGCTTAGGGTACAAGTTCAGGGATTTGGTCTCCATCCTTAGGGCTACGTCCTCGCCTTCTCTGTCTGGAGGTAAGTACCTATGAACAATGAAAGGGTTACTCTCCCCATACAAAATGATAGTTGCGTTTAATTTTAGGGTTGCTTGTATTTAGAAGTCCCAAATTTTATTAGGTTATCATTTTTTTTGAATATTTTTCAAATAAAATCATCTAAAGATTTTTCCAACTCCTTTTTACCCTAAGCCCAAAAAATATGGAAGGAGGTTGGAAAAGTTGATGCATGTGAAAATCAATGATGCATGCAAGAGTATTAATGTGTACCTTTCACCAGCAATCTACATGCAAAATGATCCGCACATGTAAAAATAAATATAACCTATATGAAATGCAAAAACGTGAACCATTCTAGTAGGAATTTCTATTACTTGGAAGAACCGGATTTATTTTCTGAAGTTCAATATCGAATGACTGTAGGTACAAGAATTATATTACGGTGTGTGGACCTATTATTTGCTCAGCTCAACCAAGATATAGAAACCTATTCTGCGGTCTCAAGCATAGAAAACAAATATAAACAAAGTCAGAAAACTCAAATCACATGAAACAAAGAGAAAAATGATCGAGAGAAACAACACCATGATGGGATCCCTCAATTGCATGGGAACTTGGTGAAACAGATCCCTAACAATCACAGAAGTCGAATGGCTCTATAGAAAACAAAAAAAGGGGCAAGTGGCAAAATATATCCAAATTATTACAATAATAATGTGAAATGAAAAGAGTGAAATAAAAACTAAAAATAAAAAGGCAACATGTATTTTGCTCTTTATGCTTCTCCTCTGTCTCTCTCTCCTCCCAGTAACTGAAGAAGCTCCCAGCCTCAGCCTCGCTCGGGTGTGTCGACTCTCCTAGGATCGATGCTCTCACTTGTCGGGTCCTCATAATAAAAAGGAAACAAAAGATGTGTTAGAATAATGTATGAAAAATAAGAGAGGAAAATAATGGAAATGAAATGAAATACGAAATAAACAAACAACCATGTAGACAAGTGAACAAGTAAGAAGAAAAGAATACAAGTATTCTATCTACCCTTCTCGTGCCTCGATGACAACTACACCATTTGATTTTTCAAGAATTTAGTATGTTTTAAAAGGTAATTATTAAATAAGTGAATATGTGAACAATGTGACATGTCGATGCAACCCATAAATTCCCAAATCAAAAATTTTTATTCTAAGGAAGAAATAGAACAAATACTATTATTTAATTAACACGTATATCAAGTCAAGATCAAACTTTGGGAGGCTACAATATCCAAGCATTATATAATTAATGCTAATTAAAAAGGATTTTTCTTTTCTTTTTGTTATTTTTATCAAACAGTTTCTTTGCCACTGTTTAGGTCACATGCTAATCAGGGGAGCCGATCATCACAAATGTTCGCCTCATACAGACAGGTCACTATATTCGGGCGGAGCACATTTAGCCATCCCCACATTACCAATTGCCACCACCACCTGCATCGGACACACAAATGGTGGTCTATCAGAGCAATCAGCCATTAGCGTCCCTCCCCCTCACCGTTACACAAACAGACGGAGCCGTTGATGGAAGTCAATGGGATTTGGTACTCTCAGTACCAGCAGCAACCTGGTATTGACGAGTCTGATATTGCGCTTGTTAAAAGTGTGTTATGTCATGAATTGTCGTGTGTTAAAAATATAATTTGTCATTTCGTTGTAGACGGCAATCGAAATCAGTCAAGAAAATAACCACAATTATTTATTTAATTTTTAATCACGTGGTTTTATGTTTATTTTACTTGGGCAAGTCCCAAGGTCGAACACAAGGAGGCAAAGGAACAACGTAGAATTATGTCTATCCAAGTTCGTGCGTGGTTTTCAAGGCGGTCTTTTTTTGTAATTTTTAATGCAATAAAGGATGCAAAATGCAAATTCGACCAATTTTAGGGACTAAAATGTGAATATCAATCAAACAATGTCCGAAAAATATGAAACTTGGCCAAGATGCAAATTACGATGAAATGTATGCATAATATTTTTTTTGAATTTTTGGATGCAAGATGAATTTTTTATGAATTTTGAAATGCAGACAAAGTGAATTTCAATATTAATGATAATAAATATTAAACCTAATTATTTTCAAGGGTTAAAATTATCTAAGATCTATCACTAGATGATGGATCTCAGAAAAATCCTAAACCACGAAAATGTGAGATTTAATACCTATTAAAAATCATACATTGAAATATGCAAAATGATTTTTATATGGCAAACTATGCTTGCAAATTCAATTCTTTTTGGGTACAATGTTGAATACAATTAATTCTACAATGTTTGATTTTTCGAGAATTTTTAGAGTAACAGTTAGTTAACTACAAATTTCAGAGCACGGAATGGGCAAAATATGCAATTTTCCGCAAAATAATTAATCATTAATTAACATTGATCATAAAAATGTCCACAATATGTCAAGATGTAGAGAAATAAATGAGGAACAAAATACCAATTTTTTATAAATAAAACAATGCAAAGAAGAGGTCCAAATCTAAGGGGGAATACATGGGTAAACTGCAAAATAAATAATTGAAAATAAATATGAAAATGCAAAGGGGGATCTAGAGGCAATTACCAATAACCGAGGGGAAATGTTGCAATTTCACCAGAGGGGCACGTACATGGCACGTGCCCTCTGGTCAGTGGACTGGATGGCGTAAATAGGTGAACTCATGGGGGCCGCTTGCAAACTCACCAGCAGGTCATGTGCACCGCACGTGATGCACGTGACCCCTGGATGCTGGCGTCTTGCTGACGTTCCCTCACCCCACATGCGTGGTATGTGGCGAGGGCCTCAGGCTCGGAGTCCAGCGCGAGGAGCGGCAGAGAGCCTGCGAAGGTCTAGAGACTGGTGATGCGTCTTGTGTCGCCTGGAGGCTCTTGGATGATGGTGAGCTGGTGAAGATGATTCTCCTAGAGTGGTCAGGTGGAGAAGTCATTGACGTCGTGCTCCTGTGGCTGATGAGCTTGTCGGAATGGCTTTGACAGTGGAGTTGACGAAGAAGGCACGGTGAAGATGGAGGTGTTGAAGTCGGTGATAGTTACAGCATTGATGATGGTTGTCGTATGGCCGGAGAAGCTGATGCTTGCTTCGTTGTCGACGACGAAAGCTGACGTTGTAGAGGCTCGACGTCAACGAAGGAGGCCGGAGCTGAGCACTAATGGCGGAAGGTGCGCCTTGATGCAGCAAGGTCGAAGACCTTGGATCTCGCCGTCGTTGATGGCTCACCGGGCTATCACCACCGACGGGGGTCATTTGGGAATAACGGCGGATGAGCGTTGACGATGCGCGACGACGTTTAAATAGGGCTGGGGGGCTTGGCCGGAGAATGAAAGGGATTTGATGAGGATTTGATTGGGGATTCGATGAGGGATCGGATCGACGAGGGTAGCGGAGATCTAATTGGAGGCGAATCGAAGATACGCGGCGGAGAGATACGTGGCGGAGAGATACACGGTGGCGACGAAGATCGAGGATGGCCGGAGATTTTGCGGCGACGGTGAAAATAGCGAGAGGCGGCGCTGCACTTCATTTGGGAAAGCAGATCTGATGGGGACGAAGAGCCATGGCCGTCCTATCGGCCAAGATCAAGCGGCCATGAGATCGACATGTGGCGGCTAAGGGTTGTGAAGGGGATTGCACGTGTGTGGCGCGTGCCTGGGAGGCACGTGCCTTGCACGTGCGGTCTTTTTATTTTTTATTTTATTTTTTATAAAAAATAAATTAATAAAAACCTCAAAAACGGCTGATACGTGGCGGCTCCAGGAGCTGCCACGTGCCAGCACCACAAAATTCGAAAAATAAAGATTTTCAAAAATCCAAAATAAATAGTAAGAGACCTTGGATCGAAAATGTTTCTTCACAAAAATTACTCTATCGATGAGATCTACGACTTTCATGAAGACATCAAAACCAAAATCGATCAATTACATAAAGTGATATTTTGGGGTATCCCATGTACATAGAATACCGATATTTTTGGGTTTTATATTTTTTTGTCATTTTTAAACCAGATAAAAATCCAAAAAAATATGATAAAATCTGAAATAAATATTTACACATTAATCTATTTTTTTATTTTTTTAATTAATAAAAATAAGAAATAAAATAAAACATGAAAAAGATCAAATTTGTATAAATAGTTAGTGAAGACTTGGACTCAATTTTATTTCTTCGATCTCAATTTGGATTTGGATTTTTGCGCATTTTAATAAAACTTTTATCAAAGAAGACAAATGAAAAAGAAATGAACTAAAATAGGTTAATTATTTACGTAAAATATTAGGTCGAAATCTGCTAAATACAAAATGCACAAAAGAGGCCTAAAACCCAACTTTCACATATGAGCTCCGATTCACTTGAACTTGATCTTGTTTTGAAGGTAATTGAATGTATATTAGTTCAAAAGTGAGTAGGATCAAAATGGATACTAGATGGGGAAGATATGAGAGTTTTAGTCTGGGAATCCCAGAACTAGGGTTTGGGTTTTTGGTCCATTTATTTGGGTTAGTGATTTTTTTTGTATTTTTCATTTATTCTTGTTAGTGATATGTACACAGTGGAGGTGTTTTTGGGTCATTCCGAGTTAGCATGAATTAGTTGAAAATTAGGGAAGTTAGGCTTTTACAGGTCAATTTTATCTGGGATTTTGGCTTCTTATTTTGTGCAGAAATTAGTGATAAAATGCAATTCTTATCAAAACATGCATGAATGTTAATTATGCAGAATAAATAGTGAAATGCCAATGATTTTGAGGGATTTGAACTTAATTAATGAGATTTAGAGTGATGAATCTGAGATTCATCAGGTATCCACCGTGATCACCCGGGCTTCAAATGGTCTACTGGAGGTGCTCAGTCCCAGCACTAGGCTCTAGCACAGTCAGGGCAGGGAATGCAGCAGACACAGCCCCGGTACTCCTAGCGCACCATTCCTCGACCCCAGTACAAGGGTCAGCAGTGGAGGAAGCAACAACCTCATTCTCAGTTTCACCAACCTCCCCCTCACTCTTACTAGCAATAGTATGGCTTGACTCGACACTTCTAGAGAGGCAACCCATCCGATTCTCATGCACCCTCGTATGAGAACCCAACTTTAGAGGATCTCTCCTATATGCTAGAAGAGTAGCATAATACTTTCAGGTGAGAGATGGATGAGTTCAGGTAGGAGATGAGAGAGGTCGTCAAGGGCAAAGCCACCATACATGCATATGTCGAACCAAATCCAAATAACTAAAGAGGAAATCTGAGCAGGTACAGTCTACATAATCTGACACTCCTATTGAGGTACTTAATGATATGCATTATTTAGTTGATGTTGATTTTGTGACACTTAGGAGTGGTAGGAAGCCAGTCAGAGACGACTCACTTAGGCGACATCCAAATGCAGATTCTAGAGCGCCAGATTAGATAGAGTGCGGTGTTGATGCAGCTGATATTGATGTTGATGGTGATGATAATGCACCCACTTTGAGGATGATCTCGTCGAAGATGATGATGTCGTCCCTTCTCCAGATGCTGCAGACGGTGATGTTGATGCCACATGTTCTTCACTTGAGGGGCCCGAGCAATGTATTGATGCTGCTACTTCAGATGTTGTCAGTGGTATTGATTGCCACCAAGAGTTTATGTAAAGATACTCCAGTTGTTTTAACCTTTACTCTTATACCTGAGGATATTTTTTTAGAAAAATATAAAAAATGCAAAAATTTTGAATACAAAAATATGAATAAAGGAAAGGTTTACGTATCTTCTCTTGGTCCATCTGATGTGATTAATGGTGCTTACATGGATTCCAATCATTTGCATGTTCAGAGACCTATTCCTACTCCAGACCCTCTAGTTGCTGAGGAGGGTGCATCCATCCCCTTCCCTCAAGCACTCCGCTAAGGGAAGGTCCAAAAACAGAAAATCCTAAAAAGAGACAGTAGTTAGAGTTCCGAGCAGAAGATAGACAGATATCATATCCAATTGACTCTACATGAGGTATTAGAGCACATCCCTCTCTTCCAGAAGAACCTTAGATAGAAGACCACCATCCGCATGAAGAAGAAGCGCAACCACATTGTAAAGATTCATGTGCTCACATGTGCCACGTGCTTTGCTATTCAGAATTGACTGCCAGCCAGAGACCAGATGCAGAGGCTCCATACGACAGATACCACATTCATGAGCAGTGGTTCGATTGTACTCTATTAGACAGCGTTTCTTCGATTAACCTCCTTCCGACAGCCTTACTTGACCGCTTCGACTTTGTCCCTCTTCGACGGAGTAGAACAGTAGTTTGCAGATTGATCTATCAAGAGATAGAAGGGTTATTAAAGGGCATAGTCGTCACCATTCTGTGCCAGAAATTTCCCATGAACTTTGTTGTGTTGGACATGGATATCCTTGAGTGTAAGACCGGTACCCCCATCATATTAGGCCGACCTTTCCTGGCAACAGCAAAGGCCGTGTCTGATCATGATAGCAGGAAGGTATACTTTTGCATCGAGGATGAGAGTATACAAATAGAGACAATTGAGGAGATGAGAGCCAGAGATTCAGCTAACTCATGGCAGGGATCAGAGCAGACGACAGATTCAGAGCCATACATCCACCACGAGTGTGATTTTGTGATTACATAAGATGAGGCAATTTGGGCAGACCCGGTTTCGCGAGCTATTGTCACACCTCCAAATTTCACAAATTCATAGATGCCAGCTGATGAGAGTCCGGAGATCACACTTGTGGCATGAGATACTTTGGAGGATGATGATGCAGATTCTGGTAGCAAGGTTGATTTCATTTCATGTCATTCAGTTTCAGATCCCTCAAACTCAGATACAGATTTTGATTGGCAGGATTTTGATGAATATTTGTCGTGTTTGATTTCTACAGAGCCTACAGCCTTGATGAAGATAGAGCCAGTGCAGTTGATAGAGACACCGGTAGGGCCATCTTCGTCAAGTTCGGATGACTAGAGAGAGTTCTCACATTCCGATCTGGTTTCCTTCACTCAAACATTTCAGAAGCTAAATTTACCAGCTCCCACATGCCTAAAATTGAAGATCTTACCGTATAGCATGAAGTATAGATTCCTTGCTGGTGATCCAGATATGTTTCCAATCATTATCTCAACAATTGACTGATGACCAAGAATCACGTTTGATGGATGTTCTTGAGAGGAACTGCAAGGCAATTGGTTGGTCTGAAGTAGATCTCCAGGGGATAAGTATGGCCCTGTGCTCCCACCACATCTGTCTTGAGGATGACATTAAGCATTCACGTGAGTTCCAGAATAGGTTGAACCCGAATCTTCGAGAAGTGGTCATGAAGGATATATCCAAGCAGTGGAGCACTGAATTTATCTACCCCATCTCCGACTCCAAGTGAGTTAGTCCATTACATGTGGTATACAAGAAGACGGGTAGCACTATAGTTGTGAGTGAGTCTGGAGAGGAGATTTCTACTCGTGTACCCATTTCTTGGGGGTCTGTATGGACTAAAGACGATTGAATTAGGCCATTAAGAAGGATAAATTCCTGCTACCATTCATTAATCAGATTATTGGAGAGATTAGTTAGGAAGAGTCATTGACTATTTTCTTCATGGGTAATTAGGGTATAATCAAGGGGCCATTGCGCCCGAAGACAAGGACAATACACATTCACATATCCTTTTGGGACGTATGCTTTAGAGGGATGCCCTTTGGATTATGTAATTCCCAGCTACATTCCAAAGGTGCATGCTTTCCATATTTTTGGACATGGTGGGTGAATGTTTAGAGGCCTTCATGGATGATTTTTCAATCTACGGTGATGGGTTTGATGCTTGTCTTGCTTGCCTAGACCATCTGCTTCAGTGGTGCATTGAGGTCAACCTTGTTCTATCTTGGGAGAAGAGTCATCTCATGATGACTCAGGGAATGCTCCTTGGTCATATAATCTCCAATAGAGGCATGGATGTCGATCCGACCAAGGTGGATATCATCAAAAAGCTCACTCTACCGTGCAATTTAAGGTAGATGTGGTCTTTTCTGGGGCATGTCGGTTTCTTTCGACTGTTCATTCTGGACATCAGTCGTATTTCCCGACCGCTTATTGATCTTCTCACAAAAGACGTCGAGTTCCTTGTAGATAAATGTCTTTCGTCATTTGAGACTCTTAAGGATTCGGTTGTGTAGGCTCCTATCCTTCAGCACCCGATTGGTCTCTCCCATTCAAGATCATGACAGACGGCTCTAATTTTTCCATAGGGGTTGTGCTAGGACAAAGGACGGATGGATTGTCATTTTCCATACACTACACTAGTTGTACTTTGGATGCCACCCAATGGAGTTATACTTTTACAGAGAAGGATATGCTAGTTGTAGTCTTTGCTTTGGATAAGTTTCAATTTTTCATTCCCAGATATAGAGTGACTATCTACACTAATCACACCGACATCTGGTAATTACTGGCTAAGAAGGATGACAAGAGACACTTGACTAGATGGATTCTTCTACTCTATGAGTTTGATATCAAGATTAAGGATAAACATGGGGACAAGAATGTGGTGGCAGATCACCTCTCCCGATTAGTGCATTTTGAGGATTCTGAGACAACCACACCTATCACTATGACTTTCCTAGATGAGACGATTCTTTCTATCACCTATATCCCATGGCATGCTCACATTGTGAACTATCATGTTGGAAAGAAAGTTCCACAAGGTTGTACCAAGTAGAGACTTGAGACTTTCGTTGTGAAGGCCAAGTCGTACCATTGGGAGGATCACACCCTTTACCATGAAGGGGGATAGTGTCCGTGTCGATGTATTCTCAGGAGGAGCACCGCAGCATCCTCACATATTGCCACATGCTTAAGGCAAGAGGACATCACTCTGGGAGACAAACAACACAAAAGGTTATCCAATATGGCCTTTGGTGTCTAACACTCTTCAATGATTCAAATTGAATTCGTGAAGTGGTGTACTGAGTGTTAGAGGGATGGGCAGTTGTGGTCATAGAGGCATGATGTTGATGTAGCCCATTGACGAGTCGCTAGATACGATATTTAATTCGTGTCTGTTGTAATACGTGTACTTAGCGATTCGGTCAGAACTGAGAGAAGATCTCCGTGAAGAGTGTCTCGGTTTTAATTTATATCTCGGGCAAGTCCGGGGTCGAACTCAGGGAGGCAAAGGAACAACTTGGGTTTAATTCAAAAACTTAGGTCTAGATTTCAGTGCGGTATTTTTTTTTAGATTTTTTAATGCAAATAGGATGCCAATGCAGGTGAATTAAGCACCTAAGAAAATACACAACTTAGCCAAATTAATTTTAATGAGAAATTAATCCAATTTAGCCAAATTATATTTTTTCTAGAATACTAATCCAGAGATTAAAACAAAACACATTTTTTTGGAATTTTAGGGGTTAAAATGCAATAAATAAAAATACACACTTTTTATGGGTTTTTTCGCAATTTCTCACACAAACAGTAAGCAAAAATTATGAAAAATTTACTGAAATGAAAACATGATGCAAGAAAGCTACAGTAATATTTTTAGAATTTTTTGACAAGTTATGATTTTTTTATGAATATTTTAGTGAAAACAGAGTGACAGTGAGTAAATAATTCCTATTAAATCCACGTTATCAAATTAATCAAAAAGCAAATTATCTCAATTAGATATTTAAATGAGCAATCCAGGAGAGGTGAAATTTCGCAAAAAAGATATTTGTGGATTTAATTAAAAATCGATTACTAAATACACTCTATCATTTATTGTAGGCACAAGACAACTCCATTTTGGATGAAATTTGGACAGTATGTTAAGCACTCATCAAAGCATCACATATAATTTTTGTGGAATTTTTAGAGCAACCGTTTGTGAGATATTAATTTAAGAGCACGGAATGGGTAAAATATGTAAAATTTCAGTTAAACAATTATAATTAATTACCCGTATCTCACAAAAATACAAATAAATGGTCAAAATGTAGTGCCATGTAGATGATGAATCGTGGATTCATCACCCCCCTATACTTAAACTTTGCTAGTCCTCGAGCAAATAAAGAATGAATAAGTTTGGTTAACCCCTGACTGTGCATGTGAATACAAGACTTGATCCGTTCAAGAACTCTCGGTTTTAGAGATCCTAAAATTCTAAGCTGAACCAAGCTCTAGTCAAAAGGTACCCAATTTCCCTAATCATCAGACTCTCTTTGTATACATATATATATAAGGGATATGACATTAAGTGTTGACCGTAGTTACAAGAGTAGAGTCACAACGTCACCCAAGGTTCCAGTCCAAGAGACTCTCCTATGGACCCGATCCTCAACACTAGGGAATAAACCATTTCTTGCATCCAATTCACCGTCTCTTTAGTTGTCAGACTTGAAAGTGTAGATGGAAGGCCAGTTGATGGAGGGCATGGGATTGTGTCATTTCTTCTCTCCCTCTCATTGGAACAAGGATCCTCTCGAGTGCCTTATTACGCAACGCATTTTTTTGGTGTTGATCAGTGCGTCCGTCAAGAGAAGTTGGAGCCGTCTGCACTTGTTTTCCTGGGAGTACACCGGGGTGTGCCTTTTTTGAGTACCTATCGTACCTTCTACACCCAGACTTGTAGCATTTACGATGCAGAGCCCTTTTTTGGTGCAAGCCCGACTCCTGGTCCTAATAGCGGTGGTCCAAGTGGACACTTTGAAATGGTTGGGAGCGCTCGCCTTTGGTGGAAGCTCTTTTGATAATTGACTTTGTGAAATGAGAGCTTTTCTTTGACATTTCATTGCTTTGTAGTATTTTTGGCTGGCTCCACTGCTTTTACCAAGAGTTGGCGCACACTGATCAACATTTTTTATTTTATCACACCCTGGCACATAGGTAAATGTCAAGAGATAGTACAAGAACCATGTTCTCATACTGGCTAAAAATGCTGACACTCAGGTTTCATGAAGCCTTCATTGATTTTATCCCATCCTCGAGCATCATTAAATCAAGTCCAAACTCAAATCCCTCATCCCAGTTCCTCAAGTGAAATTTCAACTCATCTCATCATAACTGCAGTCGTGTATGTGAGGTGCTGATCATATTCTTTAAGGTAGAGACTAAGCATGCAATATAGCACACAAATCTTTCAAACTAGGGAAATGTGAATAATTAAGTCCAAGACCCTAATGACTAAGGTTGGTTAACTCAAAATCTCAAGAGCTCATAAACCAAGTGTTCTTGAACATCACTAGTCTTGTGTGAAAGTGAATGTGTTAGGGGTTAAACCAACTTATTAGTTAGTTTTTTTTTTTAGTTTTTGTTTTTGTTTTTTTTTTAAGTTTTTTTTATGAAATGTTTTTTGTTGTTTGTTTTTTAAAGAAAAAGTTTTTTTTTCAAAAAGGTTTTTTTTGTGTTTTTTTTTGACAAACAAAGGCAAAGAAGTTTTTTTTTTAGAAAAGTTTTGCTTCTTTTTTCAAGAGTTTTTTTTTTGGAAAAGATAGGTAAATAAGAAAAGACTTTTTTTTTTAGAAAAAGTTTTGTTTTTTTTTTGTTTTTTTAACCCATACCATAATTATTGTATAATATATACAAAAATACGTGAAAGTACGAGGTATGGGTAAAGTATATATGTAATATATACACGCCCCCCTATACTTAGCTTGTGCTATGTATACGATATTTAATTCGTGTCTATTGTAATACGTGTACTTAGCGATTCGGTCAAAGCCGAGAGAAGATCTCCGTGAAGAGTGTCTCGGTTTTAATTTATATCCCGGGCAAGTCCGGGGTCGAACTCAGGGAGGCAAAGGAACAACTTGGGTTTAATTCAAAAACTTAGATCTAGATTTCAGTGCGGTATTTTTTTTAGATTTTTTAATGCAAATAGGATGCCAATGCAGGTGAATTAAGCACCTAAGAAAATACACAACTTATCCAAATTAATTTTAATGAGAAATTAATCCAATTTAGCCAAATTATATTTTTTCTAGAATACTAATCCAGAGATTAAAACAAAACACATTTTTTTGGAATTTTAGGGGTTAAAATGCAATAAATAAAAATACACACTTTTTATGGGTTTTTTCGCAATTTCTCACACAAACAGTAAGCAAAAATTATGAAAAATTTACTGAAATGAAAACATGATGCAAGAAAGCTACAGTAATATTTTTAGAATTTTTTGACAAGTTATGATTTTTTTATGAATATTTTAGTGAAAACAGAGTGACAGTGAGTAAATAATTCCTATTAAATCCACGTTATCAAATTAATCAAAAAGCAAATTATCTCAATTAGATATATAAAATGAGAAATCCAGGAGAGGTGAAATTTCGCAAAAAAGATATTTGTGGATTTAATTAAAAATCGATTACTAAATACACTCTATCATTTATTGTAGGCACAAGACAACTCCATTTTGGATGAAATTTGGACAGTATGTTAAGCACTCATCAAAGCATCACATATAATTTTTGTGGAATTTTTAGAGCAACCGTTTGTGAGATATTAATTTAAGAGCACGGAATGAGTAAAATATGTAAAATTGCAGTTAAACAATTATAATTAATTACCCGTATCTCACAAAAATACAAATAAATGGTCAAAATGTAGGAAATTAATTGCTCGTCGCAATGGTATTTTTCTTTGAATAAAATGACACCAAAATGAAGTCCAAATTGACGTATGAACACAGGGGTCTTTGTGCAAAACAGAAATTGAAAATTACAACACAAATATATGCAGGGACTTGTTTGTAATTACAAAAACATGAAATAAAGAAAGTGCAATTTTTACAATAAAAAATTCAAAGGGAACAAAGCACCTTCTTCTTGGCTGTGACGGGAGGAGAACCCACCACCTGGAGATGCTCGACGGCGCCGGCGGCCGCGCCGCACCAGCGTGCAGAGGGCGGCGTGGAGCGCGGAGGGGCGCGGGGCGGCTGCGGCGGAAGGAGGCGGGGAAGAGGGCGGTGGCGCGGCGGAGGGCAGCGGGATTGGAGCCGCGGGTGGCAACAGCCGGGAGGAGGGCGGTGGCCGCGCGGCTGTGGAGGAGAGGAGGGCGGCGCCTCCGCCGTCCCCTTCACCGCGCGCTGGGGGGCGGTGGTGGCGCCGGCTGCGAGTCCGCCGGCTGGCGGCGGTGGAGGGAGATAGGGGGTGCGGTGGCGGGCGGCTGCAACTTTTTTTTTTATTTTTTTTCTTTTGCTGCTGTAATAACAAAAAGAAACCTTTTTTTTGTTTTTAATTTTTTTATTTTTTTGTTTTGTTAATTAGAGGAAATGAACATGATGGAAAAAAAATGGGGTTATGATGGATAAAAAAAAATGATGGTGATCTAAACAACAAGGAACCAAGATATTAGATAAAATAAAATAACAAGAGAAACGAGGAGAAATACTTACCTGAATCTTCGCCGGATTGGCGGAGTAGCTACGCTAAACTCCTGTTGTCGCCTCGACCCGATTGGCGAGATAAAAATCGGAGAAGCTACACGAGCTCGACGGGGAACTCGTGACGTGAAGTGGAGCTCCGCGGATCTCACCTGAAGGAGGTCGTCGCTTGAGGACGATGCTTCGCAGCTGTCACCAACAAAACACTCCAAGCTCTCTCCTTATTCTATAAGAATGGTGGATGGGGAAAAAATGTGGATGTGGAGATGATTATAAAGAGATGAATAATGGGAGTTAGAGAGGTGGTGGTGTTGAATGAGAAGTTAGATTATTGGTGGAGTTGAATGGGAGGTTATATGAAGAATATGGAGTGGAATGGAGGTTGAAAGAAGACTTGGAGGTTAATGGAGAAAGGGAAGCTATTGTAGAGAATGTTATTAAATAAATAAAAATAAAATGAAATAAAGTAGGCTACTAAAAAGAGAAAATAAAATAAAGAGAAGAAAAAGAGTGGGGAATTTACAAAAAGAAGATATACAACATGTACATTTTTTTTGTTTGCTTTTCTTTTTATATTTTTTTATCTTTTTAATAGTAGCTATGTACAATAGGAAAATACAATAAAATAGTATAATCAAATAGAAGACCATAATGATTTTTTTGGATTTTTAGTAATTAAGAAAGATAAAATAAAAAAAAAGAAGAAAGAAAGAATATATACATAATATACAATGTACATCTAGGTCCCAAAACCCAACTTTTGCAAACGAGCTCCGATTTTAATGAAACCACTTCCGTTAGATAGATAATTTTCTAACTTGAACTTTAAAAGTGAGTTTGGTGAATTTTGAGTTCATACGGAGCGGGAATTTAGCTTGGAATTTGGTCTTTACGGCTTTTTCCCATTGGGATCTAGGAGCATTTATTTGAGATATAAATTGTTTTGTATTTTTGTATTTTTATATAAATTATTATGAACAAGTTAGAGAAAGAATTAACCAAAAAGGAGTTGAAATGAAATTATTAAAAATCCATGAAGTTTTGGGCTATTTACAAGTATAAAACTCCTTTGATTTTGCGGCTTTTTTTATTGTTAATTTATTTTGTACAATCTTATATACAGTAATTAGTGAGTTTTATTTACAAGAGGTATTTTGTTAATTTATTGATTTTATGGACATTTATTTGGGATTTTACTCGGGGATTTTGCTAAGATTGAGATATTGAGATGATGAATCGTGGATTCATCACCCATTCACTTCTCTGAGGCTTTTGATGCACGAGCATCGATTTTATGGGTTCATTCCCTAAGAGTCTGGAATTTGACTCAATTTTGTTGGTTGTGGATTATGTGAGTTGTTAGGTTGAGGCCATCCCTGTCTGAGCTGCTGATGCGAGTATTGTTTATAGATTTTTGAGGAAGAATATCATATCATTGTTCGAGGTTCCTAGAGTCTTGATTTCTGATATGGGGATTCATTTTATCAACGACAAGGTAAGGGCCCTTGCAAAAGAGTTCAGCAAAGACCATAAAGGTTCCACTCCATACCATCCACAAATGAATGGTTTTGCTGAGGTTTCGAACCAGGAGATAAAGATGATATTGCAGATATTGTCCGCCCAGACTAAAAGGATTGGTCACAAATTTTGGACTCGGTCTTGTGGGGCTATATAACATCCTTCAAGACATCTATGGGTACATCTCCATTCTGACTCGTTTATGGTAAGCCATGCCACTTACCTGTTGAGATTAAGCACAAGTCACTATGGGTAGTCATAGAGATATTATTGAATTCGAGGAGTGTAGGAGATCAGATGGAAAGTAGAGTTGGCAGCCCTGGAAGAGCTTAAAGGTACAACCTTTTTGAGTAGCAAATAATATAAGGATCGATTAAAGATATGGCATGATTCTCACATCAGCCATAAGCAGTTTGAGCTGAATCAGAGAGTATGGCTATTTGATGCAAGACTGAGATTATTCCTAGGGAAGTTACAGAGCAAGTTGAAGGGTCCATATTTGGTCAGAAAGATGCATGACAACGACAATATTGATATATCTAAGTTGTCTTTTGAGTCCACCTTTCGTGTCAGTGGTCAGCGCCTGAAGCATTTTCTTGATCATGACATGTTGACCATTGATGATGCCCCGATTAATTTTGTATGAGATGTTCTTTTGACTTTCATCTTATGCATCTCAAACCTGAGTTATACTTCTCTCCCCTCTTTGTATATCCATGTTGTCTATATTCATTCATTCATTCACCCATTTTGTTTAACACTCTATGCCTTATCCTATGATTTTTTCTATACTTAGGATGCACTTTATCCTATGTATAGGGGGCATGTTGAGCTTGTGTTGTTCATATATCTATTCATCCTATTAACTTTGTTTTGTTGCCAATACTCAGGGACATATGACCCTAAGTACAGGGGAGGTAATATACGTTTTCCTTTCTTTGATTGCTCACTCACTTGTCCTTTAACTGTTGAAATTCTTTTCTATACTTAGGGATCTTTTACCCCAAGTATGGGGGGGGGGCAATTCGAGCCGTTGATTTCATGTACATTCTCTTCCTCGATTTTCCCCTTTTGTACAGTCTTATATACTTAGGATTACTTGATCCTAAGTATGGGGGGACCACCGACTTCTATTCAATTCATTCCTTCATTCTTTGAATCATTTTAATATAGAATTCTTTTCAAATCTCTATACTTAGCATGAGTTATGTCTTCCTTTGTCACTCTATGATCACTCTGAGGACATCGTTCGAGCTAAGTATAGGGTGTGTCATATATATTGCACTTATACTTTAGCCATAACTCGTACTTTGGGGGTTAATAACACGACAATGATTTATAAAATTGGTATAAAAATATCTTGAAAAGTATTTGTAGACATGTATGTAAAATTTTTTTGTAAAAATGATTTGTAAAAAGCTTTGTAAGATTTTTGTGGTACAAACTTTTGTAAAATGCTTGTAAAAGTATTTTGGCTTGTAAATTGTTTGTAAATTATTTTGTATATCAAAATTATGTAAATTATTTAAATATTTTTATAATATGTGAAAGAAAAATGTTTACCAAAACCTTTTTGCAAAGCTGTTTGTAAAGTAATTTGTAAATTTTTTTGTAAAACTAGTTTTGAAAAAGGTTTTGAAAGTGTTTCGAAAATTTTGTAAAATTATTTATTAAATATTTTGTCACATGAGTAATAAATTATGGGTATATCATGTAATTGTACATATGTGTTGTGAATTCTTTGTAAATCAAACCTATACTTATTTGTAAACTTTGTACATAAACTCTTGTATATAAAACCCCTTTATAAAATTCTTGTAGTGAAAATCCACTTCTAAAAATTGTATATAAAACTTGTAAATGAAACCCTTGTAACAACGTATATATTTTTGTAAATATTTGTAGAAACATTCTTTCTTTTCTTTCTTATTAAAATGCCATAAAAATTGAAAAAGATAAAATCCATAAAGAATTGTAAAAAATCTTTGAAAAACTCTTCAAAAAGATTCATTTCCTTTTCTTTTCAAATGTTTTGTAATTATTCCTTGCATGTGCATATGCATTTTTATGAATAATATTGACATTTAAAACTTGTCTGGAATAAAATTGAATAGTAGATCTAGGTTGAGACATTATTCCACTTAATTTCAGAGGAACCTTATAAGAATTGGTTTTGAGACCTTTCCGGTCCTAGCGACTTAATACTTTGACTCCACAAGACTATGTTTACATGTCATCTTGATTGGTCTAAGTAGAATATTTCACGACACACGCATGATTCTTCTAGAAAGGGGATTTATCTTGAACGAGCACTCTACACGTAGCTCTTCATGGATGAGGTGGTGAGAGGGAAGAATCCTTTGACTTGGGGTAGCACATGGGTGTGTAACAACTAGTGGGAGCATCCATCTTCCTCTAGGGAGTGAAGTACATCTCAACCAGGTCTAGGAGCATTGAGGTCTAACGAGAGGATGTCGTGGGGTTTCGATAATGCTTCAAAAGAGGGATAGTCTATTGGCTCAAGAGGGAAGACTCCTTATGTATATGCTGCACCTTGTAGATATGTTGTATATATATGTCATAAAAAATGCAAAAAATCCAAAAATGGGGACAAACGTCATTGATAATAAAATGCATGTATTTGTGTACATAGTTGAATAAGCAAAGCTTATGTGATACATTGTCTCATCTCAAGGAAGTTTGCAGTTGGAAACTTGGCTACACTGGTCAAGATCCAAGGGATACGTGGCTACACTGGCCATGATCCATTCTCTTCTTTCCCCTCTTCTTGAGCCGGTTACACTTGAACTTAGAAGGGAATACCCCGCTCCTCAAGGAAAGAGTTACTAAATAGGGGGACTAGAGTTACCTTGGTGAGGGAGGTTGTTTCTATGCCACTTCTGAGGTGGGGACCTATATATCACTTACACAGTACAAGTAAAGATTCATAATCAAAAGGGTTTGCGTATGCAGACTTGTTTTGACATGAATGTTGAGGCGAGCTGAATAGGAGTCTTGTGGAACTTAGAATCTGTTAGTTTTAAGTCCATTTCCCAATTAGGTTCCGCTAAACTAATAATACAAAGACCTGACCGAGCTCCATACTCCAATTTTATAAGATATGTTTAATAATCAATATTGTCCTGACTTCCTTGCTTTTACTTTTCTTTTTCTTTTCACTTTTCTTTCAAATAAGAGTTTGCTAGGGGACTAGCAAAGGTATAGTGCAGGGGAATGATAAATCCATTATTCACATCCTTTATTCTTTTATTTTATCCAAATTCCCTGTGTAAAATATCTGTAAATATATATCAAATACAATAAATTAGCATTGAGTATGCATTTGTTAATATTATGTAATTAACATTCTTTTTAATAAAAATAAAAGAATAAGGAAGAAAAGAAAAAGTATAAGGATGTATTTATACAATAAATGCAGACTGACCCGAACCCTGAGAGAAGGTTAAATATTGGCCTAATCGATAAGGAATAAAGTAGGGAGAGACAGGGTCCTTATTTGGTGTATATATTCATCACTATATATCTTGTATGTATCCTTCATCTTTGTAAATATAAATAAAATCTCAAAATAATTTACTTTCTAAAATAAAATTTATAAATAAAATGTAAATAATTATTATAATAATTACAAAATAAGATTGTGTACAAATGCACAACATCTATACTTGTGTATATCTATTTTTTTGTAAATAATTTGCATATATTTTGTATTTTTAAATTATTTTATATACTCTTACTAATTAAATAAAATTTAATTAAAATTTATAAAATATAAAATACAACAAAAATAAAATCAACTATTCATTGTAGAAAAAGACCAATAATATATATATTGTCCATAAAATTAATTTATTAACACCCGTAATTAATTTATACAAATCAAATAAAAAATTTTCTACACTCTTTAAATTATTGTGAAAATAAAAAATATAGAATATAATATATTTTGTCAAAATAATAAAATAAATAAAATACATGTATATAATATATAGGTATATTATACATGTACATAACAGTATATACTGTATACACCATAATATATTTATTATTAAAAATTATTAAAAATCATAGAGAAATGTTTATAAAATAAATAACCATTTGTATTTTTACAAATTTTTTAAATTCATTTACTAGTTTTAATATAATTTTCTTTTGTTTTGTATATTCCCGAATTTTGATTAGTCAACTCAGGTCTATTGACTCAGGTCAACCTCTCCCTTCCCAGGTTAGGATCCGGGCAACCGTCGCTGGACCCAATTTCTCCGTTTTTTCTCGCCTGATTTTGACTCCATTCACCTTGGATTGTAGACCCTTCTCTTCCTTGCAGATCTGCACTCCTCGCAGATCCCTAGACTGGTCCAAATCTTCCTAGGGTTGCGCACTTTTGCTCGATCCTTCGATAACCCTAGGATGCCTATTCATCCTCCTCCTCCACGAGGTAGCTCATTCCACGTGCCTCCTTCCTCCACCAGTGCCTTTAGGATAGTGACATGGTCCTGCTTGGACTTCTCAGAGTTCGATTTGGTGTCGAGTGAGCTTAGCTCGCCTCATGGCTGGAGACAGTCACCGCAACCAGCCTCTTTTTCCTTTCGCAGCAAAATCAAGGCCATGACCCCACCTACACCTCCATTTCTCTTCGTCCATCATTTCAGTACCCTCAAGTATCGTCCTTTCCATCCATTTCATTATTCACCCTTGACTCTTTTATTTGCACTGACGCATACCTCCACTACTCCGACCATTGGGATGGAGGCTCACCTTCCACACCTAGCCATTCAGATCGATCTGCCCGTCATCATCCATCTCCTCACGCGACCTGACCCCCTACATTTTGCTCATCAGAGTTATATTAGGTTTGAACTCCATCCATAGTCTTCGCTGGAGATCAAATACCCATCCCTCATCGCTTCTATGCTTATCTGTGCATAAAATCCCGATCGGAGCTACGTCTCTGAGTCCCGCGTTCCTTTGTAGGTGCAGTTGCATGCAAGGAGGCTCAAATCGAGCCTCAACTTCATAGGAGGAGCTCCTCCATCTGAGCCACCTCCCAGATCCTCATCCATTATTCCTTTCTTCATTGGAGCCTCCAGTCTGACGCAGAAGAACACCAGCAGTGTGCACTTATCCAGTCGATCAGAGCACACCAGCACCAAATCTTCTTGATTGAAGCAACTTCGGCGAGACCCTCTTCATTTTTCATCGAGTAAGCCTTATCATCGTCGGATCATGGGCATCTCTTCCAGTCATGATCTGGACCATCCAATCTATGCCTTTTTATGCGACATCAGATCATATTTTGGGGGGATCTGACACGTACGTCCCCGACATTCTTTGAGTCATCAGATCTGTCGAGCAATGTTCATTAGGACCAAACGTCAGATGGACCTCCACACACATGCCACGTGTCCTGCAAGGGTATATTTCCCTTTTCACCTTGTCTTTTATGTTATTTCACTTTAGTTTAATAATTGTAATAATTACTTAAAAATAATTGCAGTTAGACCTTATAGTTTAGATATTTACATTTAATTCCCTCTAAACCGCACTCACGTGCTTTTACACATGTTATACTTGTTATTTCAAGTCTCATCCTTTGCTTTTATTAGTTAATAAAATAAACAAAGGTTTTTGGAAATTGCAAATATGCCCCTATGAATGTTGAATCACGTGTGTCGCATGATTCATGTAAATTATTTGCATTTGGAACCCTAACTTTCTATTGCTTATTACTATTTGGCCTTAAAACTTGAAATAATTGCATTTTGGTCCCCTATATGCAACATTTTATTCTTTTCTTTTATTAAATATAACAAATAGCAAAATCACTCCAAAAATTGCATAAAAATTATCTATAGCTCATGCTATTGTGTTTTATTTATGGTGATTTTGGTTTGTTATTTTTATTTTATTTTATTTTATTACAAAAATTAGAAACCCTTAAAAAGTGTCATGTTTACAGTAGAAAATTCATAAAATTTAAAACATGTTTTAAAAATTGTAAAAAATTAGAGAACCCTGTTTTGATTTGTTTTATTGTTTGGCTAATTTTCACATCATTTGCTTTTATAAAAACTTAAAAGACTGTAAAACCTTAAAAAAGACCATAAAAATTACATAAAATCATAGAAAAGTCCAAATAATTTGATTTCAGTTCTTATTTATGGAAATTTTCAATAAAATTGGATTTTAGGAGTTTTGATCTCAATTGAGAGTTTAAATTTGCAAAACTTTCCTGATTGTGCATTTTTTAATTCTTTTCTCTGTTTTTTATTTTTATAAAATATCAAAAACATCCTAAAATTCTCCAAATATTACAAAATAGTAAAAGTTGTCAAAAACATAAAAATATTTTTCTTTAGAATTTTTGAATATTTTTGTTGTATTTGAACAATACAAAAAGAACATGTATTTACCTTGTTATTCATTGTTTTTATTTCCCTTTTTCTAAAATTTATAAATTCACAAAATTTAAAAATGTTAAAAAGAAAATAAAAATCCTTTTATTCACTTGAACTGATTACCTAGCTTATCATAGTGCTCCTTGTGTTCGACTCTGGTCGATATAGCGGGTTAATAAAAGTAGCTTAGACCATTGTTTTACTTACTTGATTTGTTTGTGGTTGAATAATTTTCTTGATTTAAACTCGGTTATCTTGGGTGACAATGACATCTATATTAATCAACTTAACCCTAGTCGATCGGTTCGATCATCATGCATGCACATAATATACGTGTTAGACCTGATGTTGACCTCGACTCGACTGAGGCTGATGTAGTGTTGATGGTTCCTTTAGCTCAGCAAGAGTAACATCTACCGGAATCGCAGACTGCATGGCATTGATGGTGCTAACCAGTAGCTCCATTTGCTTGGAAATCTGATCCAACTTGTCCAGAAGTTGGATCCTTTATTTGATCACGAATAGCTTCTCTAGATCTTGTGATTGCTTCTCAATGATATCAACTTTAGATATGTATCCTCCAATTATATTAAGATTGGAGCTCTCATCCCTATCCGCTTCGTGGGATGCCACCATGTTGACAGTCTTGTGGTAGGTCTAGGTCTGTCTCTGATATGCGCAGGATGATGATAAGGAGACCTCTCCTTCGGCCATTTCTTCAAAAATCTGCCAGGCAATGTCTTCATACTTGTTGAAGTGAGAGACACCACATGTAACATCCACAAGCCTCTGAATTTATAGAGTCAGGCCCTAAAGAAGTGTTGGAATAGACTAGTCCGATGAATATCATGGTGAGGGCACTTTTCCTGTAAATCTCAGAATCTCTCCCAGGATTCATGAATGGACTTGTGTGATCCTCGGGAGAAGTTTTGAATGCATGGTCATATCTTATTCAGATGACTAAGAGGGTAGAATTTTTGGAGGAATGCAAACTTAAGTTCCTCCCAGGTCATCACGACCTTCCCCATATGACTTATCCAGTAGATAGCCTTGTTTTGAAGGCTGAAGGGGAATGTGGTCATCTTGGTTACACCTAATGTAATGTTAGGGTAGTGAGTGGTGCAACAGATGCGAGTGAATTGTTGGAGATGGATGTAGGGATCTTCGTTGGTGTTCCCATGGAGAGATGGAAGAAGAGCCAAAACATGAGGCTTTAATTCAAAATGTTTGTGGACTAAGTAGGCTTGGGAGCCTCTCTCTCCTCACTTCATCTGCTAGCCCTCCACGGGGTCCATCTCCTTGTCCATCATTGAATCCTCCTCCTCTATTTTCTATCTCTCTCCTCAAGTCATTCAACATATCTTGGAAGGTGACTTGGGAAAGTGCCTGATCTGTCAACTACCACTGGATAGATTGGCTAGATGCGAGCAACTTTGCATTCATAGTGTTCTGATACGGTTGTGGGCCCTGATCTGGTTGATTCGGCCCCTTCCCTTTTTCCTGAGGAGACATCTCTAACTTAGACTCATATGAGTGTATCTGAATAAGTTCCAATGTTTGTTCTTGATCTGCACCATGAAATGTATCCTGATGAGATTGATAGTCATTGGAACCAGTTGAAAAGGATGATATGGAATAAGCATCAATCTAGATGTGTGTGAATGGAGCATTTTATATTAACTAAAATTGATCTCCATCCACAAGGGGTGAATGGTTGGACAAGAGTGATCCCAGTTTATTTGAATAGAGGAAGAAGTCGAGGAGTCTCGAGATCAATTTCCAAGGTCCGAACCAGATTCTCGGGAATCGCCTCGAATTATTGAAGATGTCGCATTCATGGAATCGATTTGGATATCTTGGATAGAAGGATGTTGCATTCTCGGGATTTGAAAACTTGAGGTTTGCGAGGGTCTAATATAGTCTAAACAAGGCGAGATCTACACTATCGCTGAATAGATCACTCATGAAACCCGAATAATTCAACAATTAACACATAAATAAAATATAGCAATGCAAAAAAAATTGGAGTTAAAATTTATTATAACTCTACAAATGTGTGTATAGGTGTAAGTATGCATAGAGAGTCGAACACAGGGAGCAAACAGGAGATTGAGGAATTGAAATCCAAAACTTTGTCATTTTCTCTTATCTTTTATTGTCTTTTGTGTGGGTTTTTAACTTTATATTTTTTTGATTTTAATGTTATATATATTTTATTTCTTTTAAATTTTATAATTTTTATTTTCTTTTTACATTTTTTTATTTTTATTTTCCATTTTTTAATATGTTATATATGAATATAAATAAAAATCTATATATAATATAGAGTAGAATGATTATAAATAATACAAAAAATAACTTAATTTATAGAATAAAGTGTTTTTGTATTTTATATAATTTCTACTAATTTTGTTATTTTTGGGGAATCTTTTATAATTTATAGGTATTTTTAAATTCAAAAGTATCCCAAAATATGGATTAAATGAATAGTCGAATTAATTTGAAGATAAAAATATAAAAAAGCTCAAAAATTCTTCAAATAAATTTTAATATATAGGTCATAATATAAAAAAATAGAAATAAAAATAAATATTTTTGGTGATTTTCCTATTTTTTATTACATTTTGGATCTTTTTAATTTTTAGTATTTTCCTTTTTCTATTTTTAGGGATTTTATTTTTGAGTTACAAAATACTGAAATAAATAAAATTTAATTTTTTGGAATTTTTCAAAAAGGTTTTACATTTTTTGGTTATTTTTAATTCAAACGGGATAAAAACATGATCTTTGGATTTTTAATAAGTAGGTAGAATGCCTAAAATGCAAAAAACATATGTGTGAATGTGTATGTTAGTAGGAACTTAACCCTAATTTTTCATAATTTTTAGAGCACATACGATAATTATAAACATTAAAGAACGTGCACAATAATTATTGAACTAGCAGGGGCATATTTGCAACAAAAAATAAAGGCAATGATGTTTCAGCAAAATACCCAAAGTTTATAATTGAAGATAAAAATTTAAGAAGTAAACGTAAATTAAAAAACCCATAAGGGGTTAAATGCAAAATCGCCACCTCCTGTGGGACCACATAAAAGGTGACGTAACTGGACCCAAATGTAATTCGATGAAAGCTCATGGGTTCCAATGCAAAATATACAAAAAGTTTTAAACTAAATAAAATAATTACAGGACCAAATGAAAAATATAAAAAGGCAGGGGATATGTCTGCAATTTACCCCCCATCGTGTGTACGGGTCAACGATCAGATCTCATTCATTTGTCCACGTGGAACTTTCTCAACGGTCGATATCGCTTCAATGATGGACAACCGATTAGATCTTTAGATGGAAATCAATGGCTGAGGCACCAATGCATCCAAAGACTGGTGTGTGATATGGGAGGCGAAGGTGATTGGATGACCACTGCTCTTCATTAAGAACATGGAAGAGCGACAACGATGTTGAGCTTCATTCCTCGATTCCCTCTGACTCAATATAACTACGACAATCCTAAGGTGCTCAATAGGTTCCCCTCGTCGCTCTTCATCTATAAGAGGTCTCAAAACGCTCCAAGAGTCATTAGAGGAGTACTAGGATGTCGAAGAAGCTCAGGCGACCTAGGATCCTCTTCTGAATCATAAAGCTCATCTCGCTGACGTGTTAGATCATATACATACGTAAAAAGATTGCTGGGCCATGGGCAAACTTCCTCGACCCATCAGGTTGTGAAATGGAGGTGAAAAGCATCAAGGGTAGATGCTCCGACGAAGTGAGGAGTTGGAGTGTCGTGATCCTGATCCAGGAAAGGTCACGTTGAATGGAAGGGTCAGGGGAATATAGGAAGCGCTGGAGAAGGAAGTGATGTCGATTGGCGAGTCGGAAACATAATGGAGCACAGGAGGGTTCATCAGAGTCAAACTCCAACAAACAACGAATGAGTTATTTTATGCTAAAGCACTGGATTAAACCTAATGCTAATTGCTATATATGAAACTAGAAACTAAAATATACCTAGAAAGCATTAAAAAGAACATGGAGTTGGCCATAGCCATTGAGACGGGCACCTCACGGTGGAGCACCACTGGAGATGGTGGAATCGACATTCAACACTCAACCTCTCCTCTCAAAATGATAGCGCGAGTTAGCTGTCACATTACTTGAGATGGGGGGAAGAAATCGAATGGAGTGGATTCAAAAAAATCCGAGAATGCACGATTGAGGTTTTGGCACAGGTAAGTGAAGTAGCTGGACGATCGAGGTCAACAGCTCGATTTAGAAGACCAATCCTCAAGGAATCAAAGGCGTGTGATTGGTGGTGGATTGAGGAGAAAAAGCAAAGAAGGAATCCGCACGAATCGGTGACTACATCGATCAGGGAAAAGAGAGAAGAAGGGGGTCAAACTTGACTCTGATAGGCCTATGCCTGGGGAGAAGTGTTGACTTGGGTCAATGGTAAACTGAATCTGGTTGGTCTACATGGATCAACTAGGAAAAAGGAGACCCGAAATTATTTGTAAGTTCATTAATAATTAGTAAATGAATTAATTAAATTTCGATTATAAAATAAAAATATTTATCATTTTCTACAGTATTTTAATATGTTTTTTGTATTTATTTTTATGGGTTTATTTATTACAAATACTTTTTAGGATTTTATTTATAAATATTTACCTATGTTTTGTGTATTTTATTTTTATTATGTATTTTTTATTTTATTAGTTTATTTTCATAATTTATTTATTTATTATTTATTTTATACACATAAATATATTTTTGTTATATTTTCTGATGTATTTTGCTCTCTTAATTAGGGGTATTAAATATATAGTTATAAGTATTGTATATTCATCTATGTATTTTGTATATTAATTTATTTTAATATTTTCTTTATGGTTTTATTCTACATATACTATAAATAATATTTACAAAATTATAAAAATATGAAATTATAAATTATAAAGAATAAATAAAATGAATATTTTATTCAGATATAATGTACAATAGGGGTCCAAAAACCTAACTTTTGCATCTTAATTCCAAATTGAATGAAATCACCTTCCTTAAATAGCTTATTGAGGGTTATATAGAATTAAAGTGATTTTGGTGCATTTTGAGTTCATATGGAGAATATATGGGTATGGGAAGTTTGGGTTTTAGCTTTTTATTTTGAGTATAAAATGTACACTGTGTATTATTTTGTGTAAACTCAATTTTGTATTTTTCTATATATTTTTATCTATCACTTTCATGTACAAAGTGTCTTTATTTGAGGTATAAATAACAAAGAATTACATAGGTCCCAAAAATACAATATTAGAGAATAAAAATTAGGATGTTTATTATATATTTGACCATTATCTCCCCCTACTTTATTCCTTGTCGACCCAGTCATCAATATACCCAGGTCTCTATGTTTAGGGTCATAAAATACCTTTTGTATTTTATTTCTTTCCTTTTCTTTTCTTTTTTACTTTTTTAATTTGGATTTAAACAATGTATTTTATACAGTATTTATACAATAAACAATGAATGTTAATTTCTACAAAATAATGACATTTACATGTATTTAGTTAGGGTTTAAAGGCCAAAATTAAATAATAAAGGTGATGAAATGGAGACTCATCAATACTTGCCTTTGCTAGTCCCTAGCAAACACATGCAATAAGTGTAGAAAATAAAAATAAAGAAAAGAAACGGAAGGAGAGTGGATTGATTTTAATTCTTGAATTTTCTTAATAAAATTAAAGGTTGGAGCTTAAGTCAGAACTTTGGATTTTAGATGCGGCCGGAACGTTATTAGGAAACGGATTTGAATATAACCTTTGAGAATCACAAGACTCTGTTTAATTCTCCTCAATAGCCGTTACAAAATAAGTCAACTCATACGCAAACCCTTATGACTATGAATCTATCTTGGACACTGTGTGTGATATGTAGCTCTCCTTGACTGAAGCGGTAAAAGTCAGTCTTCTCCGACATGGTGACACTAATTCCCCAATCCTACAACTCTTTCCTCAAGAAGTAGGGTATTCCCTTCTAAGTTCAAGTACAACCAGCTCAAGAAGAGGAGACAGAGAGAAGAATGGATGGTAGCCAATGTAGCTACATATCCTAGGATGCTTGACCAGTGTAGGCAAATCATCCAGCTGCAGGCTCACATACATAAGACTTTGAAGCTCAAGCTTGCTTATCGACTTTACAAATATATACAATCCGACAGGCATTTTATTTTCAATCCAGCATGTCCACTTTTTTAGAGTTTGATTTTTTCCATTTTATTAAATACTATATACTACAGCATCTACATATGGACGTTTTCTTCTTGAGCTAGTAGACTATCCCTCTTTTAAAGCTTTATTGCAAGCCACAACTTCTGTCTTTATAGCTCGTCGCTATTGGATAAGTTTGGGGTACAATGGCCACAAATGTGTGACTTCCAATGTTTTCATTGGCTTGTGTCTCATGTCGGCAAATCCGGCCCTCTACCACTTCAACTGAGGTGAAAAAAAGTGAAAAGTCTAGGTGTACAAAATAGGTCATTATCAACAAGAGTCATGTGTGTGCTCTAAAATACTCTACTTAGGCAGTCAAGATGACAGTGAACTAAGTCTCATGATCCCAAAGATTTGTCTAGCAGACCAGCAGTACCCCAATTCTAGTTCCTACAAGGTTCTTGTGATTAAGTAGGTTATGGTCCAACCATGCTCCAATCTTCAGATTTTACTCGGAGTAATTGAATTATCAAACTCAATCCGAAAAATACCAATGCTATGTACAATGCAGAAAATCTTTTTGTGATGCAATTTTCTAATTTTAAACTTTTTTGGATTTTTGAACAGGTTTTGCACATTTTTAATTTTGGAAAAGATTTTTGCAAATATTTTAGTCATTTTTAACTTTGCAAAATTTTAGGGATTTTTCAAAACAAAAGGTTTTGGCAAAGAAATAGGTACATATATTTTCACGAGCATACGTCTTGTTATTTATAAGAGTTGGATTTTTAAGAATTTAAAGGTTTATAAAGAATGTTTATTATGTACCCAATTCTCAATTTAATTTGAGAATATTTTTACAAACATTTTCAAAACTTTTATTTTGTAAATTAATTTGACAAATAATTTTTACAAATATTTTACAAAATTTGAAAATCATTTTGCAAAGATTTTTCAAAAAGTATAGATGGATTTTTCGAAATATTCTTGCAATCATTTTTCAAAATCATTTGCAAATTGATTTTCAAAAGTTTTTTTATTCAAACTAAGGAAAGAAATTTTTACAAACAAATTATTTTTACAAAGGTTAATAATATTCAAAAAAACATTTTCCAAATAGTTTTGAAAACATTTTTCAAATATATTTTCAAATTATTTTCAAACATTTTGCAAAAAAATATTTTTTATCATGATTTATTAATTAAAATATACAAAGAATTAGGTTTGTGTGTATTAATTTTTATTAAGTAGACATATTATTTAAAATACAAAAGTATGAGTTATGGATAAAGTATGTATGAAGTATATATGACCTCCTATACTTAGATTGAGCTATGTCCTCATAGATCAGAGAGAAAATGAGAAGACATAACTCGTACAGAGTATTAAAGAGCCTATACTACGATGACGGAAGAATAATGAATCAATGAAGGAATGAGTGAACGAGAAGTCGACCATCCCCCATACTTAGGATGAAATAATCCTAAATATAGAAGGTTGTATCTACATGCAAGGAGGATCAAGGGTGGGAATAGACATATCACAACTCAGTTTGTCTCCCCCTATACTTAGGGTGAGATATTCCTAAGTATAGATAAGGAAGGGAGATAGTGGAGGGGATCAATAAAAAAATCAAATAAGAGGGGAGAATGTACTCATCACTCCACCTATACTTAGGGTAAACGAGCCCCAAGTATAGGCAACAACAAGAGTAATGAAACAGAACGAGAAATAGACACCTTGGGGTATACATCCCCCTATACTTAGGACAAAGTACGTCCTAAGTATACCACTGAAGAATGGGTGACACCTTTTGGAAGAAAAAGAAAATGAAAAAGAAAAGAAGTAAAGAAGAAGATAAGAAAGATCACTCAACTCTTCACCTCCCCTATGCTTAGGACAAAGTGCGTCCTGAGCAAGGCAAAACAGAAGGAATGAGGTGGATGAGAAAAAACGATAGATGGAAAGAAATCAAATGAAAGCAGATATTCAAACAGATGGATATACATGGATCAAGAAGGTAGAAAGCGTACCTTCTTGCGTGACCACCAAGGAATGGATCTAACAAGGCACTAGTTGATATCGGGGTCCTCATCAGACACAAACCAATAAAGATCAACCAGATGAAGGTCCACAGTGGTATCAAAGTGGAAAGGCACGGACTGGTCAATGGAAGTAATGTAGTCATTCTCAGCTTGGGAAGTCTCCGCTAGGTCACAATCGACAAACCTGAATTCCTTGATGAAGGAAGGAAGGTCAAATTCGACCTCTACAGTCTCTACTAAGTCTTCCCTCTGCTCTAAAGTGTCTATAATATAAATACCGTAGATGTCATCAATTCATCGCCACTCACCATAAGGGGAATCTCCAAGGTCTACACTTTCCGAGTCTTACTCGCCAAAGAGGAACACTCAGGTCTCCTAATCATCCATTAAAAAGCAAACTTCTCTGATATCAACATCAATGGAAAAGTCCTCAGGGTTATCTAATATGGGTACACTCTCATCAGATGCAGGTCTGGTCAATAGTAGGTGCAGTGATCAACACATCGCTCTCATTAGCAGAACAAAAGTGAGTCTCTCCAGATCCATAATCAATAGAGGCTCTCGTCGAGGAGAGAAAAGGTTATCCTGGGATGATGGGAGGATGCTTCACCGGGTTGGAGGTCTCCATGGAAAATATGACAAAGTCAGTAGTGAAGCTAATTCCATGAATCTGAATGACAACGTTCTCTAGAATACCCTTCAGCCTCTTTATTGTTCTATCAGAAAACTGGCAAATCAACCTGGCCTTTTTGAGAGGCCCTATGTGAAAATATTGTACTAATAAGAAGGGTATTATATTAATTAAAGCACCGTTGTCAAGGAGAGTGTGATCACATGAATGGTCAGAGATGGTGCAACTCACAAGAGGTATGACAATGTTCTCTTTCTTAATATATGGACGATGAGTGATGGCGTAGGCCGTGGCCATGGTTTAAATGTATCTCTCAGATCTACTCCTTCACTTTCTCTTCATTGGTTTAGGAGTAGATAATTGAGCCATGTCCTAGCGAACTGGGGACTCAATGATCTCATGAATAGCTGCCACCACTTCAGGTTTAGTCAATATTTTTGTAAGGTTTTAGACCTCCTCCATATAATGGAGGTGATCAGAATCATCATCTACATAAGGATGACTAAGAGAAGTCTGTACAGTGCCATCCTTGGGGTCAAATGTTGGAACTGGTGTGTGTGTGTGAGAGAGAGAGAGTGAGTATAGGATCTACCATGAGTGCCCTCTCCTCACAAACTGACTCGACTGTGTGTCTCCCAAAGTCTTTTGTGTTTTTAAATTTTTCTCTTTTTTTGTATTTTGGGTGATTGCAAATTCTCATGGGTGTCCTCAAATGAATCCATGAAATCGGGTGGTGAATTAGCAGTGTGGCTCTTATTTAGGCTAGTGATGTCATCAATCCTTTGATTCATTTTCTCCATTAATCGGTTCATGTACTCAAGAGTAGTACCCAAAAGAGGTGATTCTAACAACTCAGTATAGGGTGAGGGAGATGGTGAGAAATGTGTGGGTGGTAGTGGTGGTGGGTAAAACTCAAAATCCGATGCCTGAAATAATGGATTAGGATGATATATACAAAAATAATAATCAGGAGCAAAGTCCTCCTGGAAAAGTGGAGGTGGACCAGGTGGAGGGTAAGAGGGATCCACAAAGTTCGGATAAAAATCACTCCAGTCGGCCATCTCCGAACAAAAGAAAGGGGTAGGGAGAACAAGGTAGTCAAACCAAGATATGCAAGAAAAAGGCACAAATGCGCAGAGAAGATTGAGTATGTACACAAATAAATATACACAAAACAAACCCCTCAATTCACCAACTCAACTCAGTGATGATTATGAAAGTTCGATCTTTTTATCTTTTCAATTTTAGATTTAGATGAATTCCATAAAATTAAACAAACACGTAGGTAGGACTGGGAATGAGGCACTAATCCTTAGTGTGTACGTAGAAAATAAAATGCGAGTACAATGAGGGGGTTACTCTCTCCAAGATAAAGATTTTTCCTTTTGATTTTAGGGTCGAGTAATCTTAACAGTCCCAATTTTATTGGTTATCATTTTTTGTATTTTTAATAGAAATGCATGAACCTAATGAGGAGTCAATTCCTTTAGATCCTATGTGGTCAACATCAGAGGTAGAGAGTCATAAAAGCAATGTGAGGTGAAAATAATGATGAATGCTAAGTAGAAATGCTCACCTTGCCTTCAGCTCTCTTCATGCAAGGATACTAAGCAAAATTGAAACCTATCTATATGCAATGCAACCGATGAAATTATCCCAGATAGAATATGCTATTATCTTGAAGCACCAGATGCTAACTATCTAGATATAAGATCTAGGGTTCGATCTCGAAAGCTCATCGGTGCCCACTATAGCAGGTCTTGCAAGCATTGTATAGAGATTCTCTTAACGCGTTGTCTCAAGTCTAAATAGTCAACAATTAGATTTGACTAAGTCTAAGCACGAATTTATAGGTACAAGCAAATATAATTATGGCTTGGGACCTTAATCTATCGACACAAAAATCCTAAACTAGGGCTCAATCACATAAAATAAATAAAATAAAAACTGTGAAATAATAAAAAGAAAAGCGGTGACAATGCGACAAAAATTGATGAGGCCCCCAAGTGAACAACCACTTGGGCAATGGACCGCGTGAAGTGGCAGTGTTCTGAAAGTCTGAATTATTACAAATTTAAGTCTCTCTCTCTCACACATAAATTACAAATAACATAAAATACAAAACAAAATGCATTGTCTTAAAAATTCCTCCAAGCCCTCCTTTGTCACTCTCTCTTGTCGGCAAGGTAAGAAGAGCCGACTTCGCTTCACGTGGGTACGTAGGTGCTCCTAGGAGGACCTCCCTCGATCCTCGATCCCTCGCAACAAAGTCAAACAAGATATGTGGTTAGATAATTCAAAAATAATATCAAATAAGATAAAGAAGAAATAAAGAGATAAATAGACAAGAGCAAAGAAATAAAGAAATAAAGATACCTAATCTACACGATGTTGCTCCCTAGTAATGGCACCGTTTGAAAACTCGAGTTTTTCGAGGGTCTAATGTAGTCTACACAAGGCGAGATCTACACTGTCCTTAAAGCGACCGCCCAGAAACTCAAATAATTCAACAATTAACCAACAATAATGCAAAAAATGGTGGAGTTAAAATTTATTATAACTCTACAAATGCGTGCATATGTGTAAGTATGTGTAGAGTGTCAAACACATGGAGCAAACAAGAGATTGAGGAATTGAAATCCATAACTTTACCTTTTTCTCTTGTCTTTTATTGTCTTTTTTGTGGGATTTAAATTTATATTTTTTGGAATTTATTTTTCCTATAATTTTTTTTTAAAATTTTATAATTTTAATTCTATTTTTATATTTTTTGATTTTAACTTTATTTTTCTTTGTAGTGTGCTATATAAGAATATATATAACTAAATATACAATATAGAGAAGTATAATTATAAATACTACTAAAAATAACTAAAAGTTATAGAATAAAATGTTTTTTATTTTGTATAATGTTCGACTATTTCTATAATTTTGGGGGAATTTTAGCTAATTTTTAGGTATTATGAAAGTAAAAATATTCTAAAATAGGGATTAAATAAATAGGCCAAATTGATTTGAAGATAAAAATATCAAAAAATTCAAATATTATTCAAAACTAGTTACACATAGATATAAATATAAAGAAAATTCAGAATAAAAATAAATATTTTTCAAATTTTTGGTGATTTTTCCTATTTTTGTTGGTTTTTGCAGCTTTTTAATTTTCATTTTTTTTCTTTTACTATTTTTAGGGTTTTTTATTATGGAGCTATAAAATATTAAAATAAACAAAATATTTTTTTGAATTTTCCAAAAAGATTTATATTTTTTGTAATTTTTAATTCAAACAAGGACAAAAATGTGCTCTTTTGATTTTTAATAAATAGGTGAGAACCTAAAATGCAAAAACAAAATTATGACATGAAAGTTTATGCTAGCAGGCACTTAACCCTATTTTTTTTAGAGCACGGATGATAATTATAAAAATTAAAGAACATGCACAACAATTATTGAACTAGTAGGGGCATATTTGTAATAAAAAATAAATGCAAGGATGTTTCTACAAAATATCTGAAGTTTTATAACTGAAAATAAAAATTTTGGATTAATGTAAATTACAAAACCCGCAAGCGGTTAAATGCAAAATCGCCACCTCATGTGGGATCGAATGTGAGGTGACATGGACTGGACCCAAATGTAATTTGATGAAATCTCAAGGGTTCCAATGCAAAATACACAGAAAGTTTTAAACTAAATAAAATAATTACAAGACCAAATGAAAAATACAAACATAGGGGGCTATGTCTACAATTTACCCCCAAACGTGCACGCAGGTGAACAACCAGATCTTGTTCACTTGTCCATGTGGCACTTTCTCAATGGCCTATACAGCTTCGGTGATGGACGACGTAGATTAGATCTCCATATGGAAATCAAGGTTTGAGGCGCGGGCGCTTTCAACGGCTGCTGTGCAATCTGGGAGGCAGAGGAGATCGGAAGACCATTGCTCTTCACCAAGAATAGGGAAGAATGGCGGTGATATTGAGCATCATTCCTTGATTCCCTCAGACTCAACACATCTCAAATGATCCTAAGGTGTTCAATATGTTCCCCTCGCATGTCTTCGTCTGTAGGAGGTCTCAAAGCGCTCCAAGAGTCATCAAAGGAGTCACAGGAGGTCGAAGAAGCTCTGACGCCTTAGGACCCTCTTCTGAATCAGAAAGATCCTCCCGCTGGCGTGTTAGCTCCCTATACCTTCGCAAAAAGATTGTTGGGTTGAGGGCTAATTGCCTCGACCCGTTAGGTAGTGAAATGGAGGCGAAAAGTGTCGAGGCGACGGTTGTTGGCGAAGTGAGGAGGTGGAGTGATGTAATCATGATCCAGAAAGGATTATGTTGAATGGAAGGGTCAGGGGCGTATTAGAAGTGTTGTGGAATGAAGTGATGGGGATTGGCAAGTCAGAAACACAGCATAGCACAGTGGAGGGTTCGTTGGAATCAGGCTCCGGTGAACTATGAATGAGCTATTTTATGCTAAAGCACTGGATTAAAGCTAAAGCTAATTGTTAGAAATGAAAAGGGAGAAGAAAGGGGGTCAAACTTGACTCTGACAGGCCTACGAATGGGGAGAAGAGTTGACTTGGGTCAACGGTAGACTCAATCTGGTTGGTCCACGTGGACCAACAAGGAAAAAAGAGATCCGAAATTATTTGTAAATTCATTAATAATATGAAATGAATTAATTAATTTTAGGTTATCAATTAAAAATTGTTTATTTTTTGTATTATTTTAATATTATTTTAATTTATTTTTATGGGTTTATTTATTAAAAATTAATTTTTAGGTTTTTATTTATAAGTATATTTACCTATTTTTGTGTAATTTATTTTTATTATGTATTTTTTATTTTAATATTTTTTCATAATTTATATATTTATAACTTATTTTTATAAACATAAATATATTTTGTTCTATTTTTTCTGATGTATTTTGCTTTGTTAAATAAATAGGGGTATTAAATACATAGGTATAAGTATTGTATATTCATCAATGTGTTTTTATATATTATTTAATTTTATTGTTTTCTTTATGGTTTTATTGTATTCTAACTTTGTACATAAGTTATAAATAATATTTACAAAATTATAAAAATATGATATTATAAAAATATAAAAAAATAATACTGAATATATTATGTAGGTATATTGTACAATAGGGTCCAAAACCAAACTTTTGCATCTTAATTCAAAATTAGATGAAAACACTTCCTTAAATAGCTTATTAAAAGTTATATAAAATTAAAGGTGATTTTAGTGCATTTTGATTCATATGGAGAAGATATGGGTCTCAGAAGTTTGGATTTTGGCTTTTTATTTTGAGTGTAAAATGTACATTTTGTATTATTTTGTGCAAACTCAATTTTATATTTTTTCTATATATTTTTATCTATAACTTTCATGTACAAAGTTTCTTTATTTGAGGAATAAATAACAAAGTAAATAACTTTGTCCCAAAATGCAATATCGGAGAATAAAATTAGTGTTTTTATTGTATATTTGACTCTTATCTCCCCCTATTTTATTCCTTGTCGACCAAGTCATCAAGATGCCAGGACTCGGGGATTAGGGTCGTAAAATATCTTTGGCAATTTATTCCTTTTCTTTTCTTTTCTTTTCTTAGTTCTTTTTATTTGGTTTCAAATATTGTATTTTACATCGTATTTATACAATAAATAATGAATTTTAATTTGTATAAAATTATGATATTTACATGTATTTAGCTAGGGTTTAAAGGCCAAAATGAAAGAATAAAGGTGATAAATTGGAGATTCATCAGGGTTCAGACTAAACCATCCATAAGACGATATCTTGGATAGAAGCGGAGTAGATGAGGAACGAAATGCGGTGATGAACAATAGATGAACTGAAGAGGAAGGCAGTATAAGGCTTGAAATGAGCAAGGCAAGAACAAATGAAAACATATGAAAAAGAAAAAGGATGAAAGTGCGCAAGATTGGATCTTTGACCTAAAATCTAAATCAAACAAACACAATGCAAGTGGATTCATACCAACCCAACACAATGTGAAGCCGTAAGGGTTCAAAAATTTTTATATTTTCGATTTAATTTTTGTTTTAAGCAATCTTATAGCAAGTCCTTAGTGGGATAACCCTATATGAGAGAGAGTACTGCTAGAAAATTATCACGTACTCTGCACTTCCTTTGTAACTTGTAGAATGTACTTTTTAAGAGAATTCTTACTAATGGTTCTGGATCCCCTACTTAGCTATTATAGAGGGGGAAGCCGATAGCCAAAACCAATACTTCCCTCTGGTGGGGTATCAGACGTGGAATGATGAGTTAGACACACCTGTGAGGGCTTAGCCTAACCTCAGTACTTCAAAAAAACTCGGATGTTCTACAAGAGGTGAGAAGACCATCGTCGACAAGGCCCTACTCGCCCACATAAGATAAAATTGTCAATATTTTGTAAATCTAGTCAATAACAAGGTAGTACTTAGGCTAGATTCTCGACTCTATTTTCCTGGGGCCGTGCCTCACTCAATCTGGATAGTACATGAAAATAATATGGGCTTTATGAACCCTAAATGATGAATGTTCGTTATGGATTTTAGCTTTGGTCAATGTTTATTAAGTAGTCCCCTTGTTTTAATTTATTGATTTTCACTTTTTGAGTATTTTAAGAATAATTAATCAAATGATATTTTTGTATTTTCTTTAAAATCCTAAGTGATACAAAACTGTGAGAGAAGACGGAAAAGTCGTGCAAGTGATGCTAAGATAGAAAACTCATCCGTGTATCTAATGATGCATTCTCAAATAGAAGACTTATAATACTTCCCATCTCTCTCCAAGCGAGATACAAGACAAGTTAAATCTATACTACATGGAAATGCAAACCGTTGAAATCTCCATAAGTGGGAATTGCTATCATCGTGAAGCACAATTTTAGTTTGATCTAGATCCGAACATAGAGACTATAAGTGCAGGCAGATATTAAGTGTTTGGAACTAAATTACTCGATCAAGCAAGTCCTAAAATCTACAGGCTCATTCACATATAATAAAGAAAAATAAGGCGGAAAAACTCAAAACATGGAAAATAAATAAAAACAAGTGGAAAAATAGAGAATAAAATTGTATAAGGAAAGAAAACACGAAAAAATAGAGCGGGCCCACAAGTGAACAGACAATTAGTAAAATAGGCCCGCGAGAGTTTTCGCGTCCAAGTGTCATTGTACATATATTATAACAAATTAATAATGAAATAAATTTCTCTCTCATAAAATAAAAAGAAAAAGCTACACAAAATAGGCTACTCTTCACTCTCTATGTCTCTCTTCTTTACTCTCTCCAATGAGCCTACAAAGAAAAGATTGATCTCCACGTATCTAGGGTGCACCATCCTCCTAAGAAGTCGCCTTTGTTACCTGATCCCTCACAAAGAATTCAACAAAGATAAGTGGTCAGTAGCAGATAAATAATTATTTAGATAAAAGAAATAAAAGACATGAAAAATAAAGATGGCTAATATATATAAAAATCTTATCCTACGTTGCTCCCCAAAAATGATGTCATTTGATAGAAGATATGAGCAGAGGTTCCTAATGCCCGATCTTGGAGGCCCTAAGGTATCCGACAAGTCAGATCTGGCAATCGTTGTATCAGCCGCTCTGGTGGTACTCGGAACGTAAATAATCAATCTAATCAACACAACCCACAATGTATGATATTTCAATGCAAATATGTGAGTCAAAATTATTTTTATTTTAACTCTACAAAATATGTGTGTATAGTGTATAGTATATAGAGCACCGAACCAAAAAGAGCAATGGGTAGAGGTTATTTATTATGAATTAATAAAAATCAAACAATAAATGTTTTTGCACTTTTTCCGCTTTTTTATTATTTATGGGTTCTTAATTATTTTATATTTTATGGATATGTAATGTTTTATATTTTTTATATTTCGAATTTTATAACTTTAGTTTTGACTTAAAATGTAAAAATGGTGACTTATAATAATAAGCCAAATTATTTTGAGTTCAAAAATAGATAAATATTTAAAAATGCCCAAACTGTTTTTTAGTATATAGTATAAAATATACATAAAAATATATAATATAAAAATATTTTTGTATACTTTTGCTTATTTTTATAAGGCTTTTAGGCTTTTTCAATTTTTAAGGGCTTTCTTTTATTTTTTGTGATTTTTGGTCAAGAGTTATCTTATATAGTAAAATATATTATGTGATTTTTAGAATTTTTAAGATAGGTTTTATATTTTTTATATTTTTATATCTAAACATGGGATAAATAGCTTCTAATAATTTTAATGAATGAGAAAATGCAATAAAATACTAAAATAAAAATCAGGCATGAAAAATCATCAAGTGAAGCATTTATTATAACTTTTCCAAGAATTTGCAAGCACACGAGCTATTTTAATAAAAATAAGAAGATAATAAAACAATTTACAATGTTGGCAAGGGCATATTTACAATAATAATAAACATCAACAGCAAGTATGAAAATAGCCCAAAAGTTTAACACTATACTACACACGTTAAATATTAAGCCATGAATACCCAAAGCTGGATGGGCTTGGGTGCAAAATACACAACGCCTCAAGTGGGCTACCACGTGTGGCGAAGTTCATAAATGTAATATACCAAGAGTTCAAGGGGGTCTTTGCAATATTTATAAAACTTTTTTAAAGGGGATTCAATAATTACAAGACTAATATGCAAGTACAAAAGGCTGATTTGTTACTAATTAAATTGCCCCTTACGTGCAGATCGAAAGGTGGGGTTGCTTCCATGTGGCAGTGCTAGAGATGGACGATGAATGCACGGGCACATATTTGCTTTAAATTCAACTACCTAGATTAGATCTGGGCTCTGCTAGTGATTGGACGGCTCTCGATGTCGATGGAGGAACTCTAAAGTACAAGAGCCCGACGAGCTTCGTTCATCAAGGTCTCAGCCCTCCAAGCTCCTCCATCAGTGCCGATAGCCTCCATAGCTTCCAGGAGGGCTTCCGCCTCAGCAGATGCCTTCAAAAAGATCCAGGCCCATTGGAGGGGGCCTGGAGGTTTGGGTCACATGGAGCTCTATTTTGAGATTTGATATGTGTTTCATGTAGACGCTGGGCATTTGTACCTGCACAAAAATGAAGAGGGGCTTGAGGGGGAGTATCTCGACATAAACGTGAAGCTATTGATCAAAGGGATGCATGGAATGAGTTAGCTCTGACAAAGGCAGTGGAAGGGAGCTCGGTGGCTCGAATTCGCGCGGAATCCAAGATGGAAATGTGGGCTAAAGGTGGAGAAGCGAGTGGGCAACGTGATGAGATGGAAATGAGGGGTCGAGATAGTGGAGTCACGATCAATTTGGGGTTGTAGCCTAGTGCTCCAGTGATTCTAAATCTTAAAATTAAGCTAAAATGAAGGCTAATTAGCGAAAATAAAGTTAATCCAAGCTACTGGGAAGAAATGCAAGAGAAAAAGGTTACCTAGAAGCTCGGTCTTGTCTATTCCATGTAGCAGATGAAGCTCGGCTAGAGATGCCCCTACAAACCTCAGATCGTCGCCTCCACCGCCTTATCATCGCAGTGTAGGCTGGGGAATCGATGATGTTAGCAAGGACTCGACCCAGATGGATCCTTCAAGGGTTATGATTGTGAAAGGGGGATCAAAATGTCAAAAGGGGGGTGAAGGGTTATTAGTACACAAGCGAAGGCGGAGAGTTCAAGGGGAGATGGCCTATTTGGTGAAGGAGTCATGTGGGAGCTATGGTGAGGGTGTTGAGTAGTGAAAATGGATCTACAGAGTCGCGAAAGGCTCGAGGAGGAAGAGGTCATGGAAAATAGCGATAATTTTTTTAATTAGTTCAAAATTTAGCAACAATTAGTTAAATTTTGGAAAATAGCGATGGATAAATATTGGTATATAGATTGTTGCTAATGATATAGCAACAGATTATCCCTAACCGTTTAAAATTACTCTTGGAAGAAAAGAGCTCATTAATTGAGTTCGACCCAAATCATAATGAGTAACACTTAATAGGCATGACTGAAGAATATTGAAGTATGTCGAGACTGCATTAATAGTTGATATATCGTGTCCCACCTAGCTAATATATCGTGTATAGTTTGCTAAAACAAGGTATATCGAGACCGATTCATGTGTTTTAGTTCAATTTCGACTCGTCAGTTCTAACCACGTTTGTTTGTTTTTTTTACAAATTAAAATATTGAATGCCAATCAATATATAATTTGATGCTAGCAATATATTAACAAACACGATATTTCTTGACTCAAGAATTGATAATATTTGTTGTTATACATTTAACTCAAATTTTGGGTATCTTTATTGCTACTATATTGTAATCTTCCGTGTGTAAGCGATTACGTCAGCAAAAGAAGGCACAAATCTTCTCGATAATAAAATATCGTTATCAATCAAATTTTCAAACCATATTAAAAAGTAGCTAGCGATGGGATCTCTCACACTCTATCAGCATATCCCGAGATGAAGTGTTGCCTCTAAATTATCGACGCCGTAGTGATGCCGATCAAGAGTTGACATTTTCCTCTATAGATCCTTCGGATGTGCACAACTTTGGTCAATAGTCATATTTCATATCATTATATCTGACCTACATGATTTATTCCTTAGATCATGGAAAAGATAGTCTAAAACTAACATAGTCAATTGCAAAAATATTCCTAATTAGTTAAGATGATTAAACACTGTTGGTCGGCTAAACCCCCAGGTTTTGTTCTTGTTATGTCCTGTGAGGTTATCATTAACTAATCGAGACGACAATGATTAAGGTTGGGAGTGTTTTAATATGTTTCCAGATAAGGAACGAGCATGGCCACATGAAATGTCGATCATATGAGATGCAATTTAAAATGTAAGGAGATGTGATGCTTTAAGGACACGGCATCCATAAATGGCTTCCATGTTCTATGGCATGATTCATAAAAGTGGTGGTAGTCAAATTGCACGTATGATTTCTCCTTCCTACGTGATTTGCATGAAGGCATCACGTTTATATAATATTAGGTCAATCAGGATGATACAAGCAGTGAATAATACATGAAGTGACATGCGTTGTATAAAAAATTCGCAATCTCCTGTAAAAGTGGTTAATTTTTTTTAACAAAATATCTTGATTCTATCTCATTAAATTACAAAAAAAAATGTATTACCTAAAAATTGATGGGAGACGGGCAACAAGCTGCGCCACTAATACCTTTTAGATGGCAAATCCGATTATAATTTGAAATATATTCAACGAGAAAGTGGAAAGAATGATAGATAAGAAGTATCTTACCAAGAAAATGACAATGTAACACCCTAGCCGAAATACCGTATACATATGGAAATCACAAAGTGTAGAATGTGTTATAAATGGTGAGGATGACTAGTTAACAACTTGTGTTGGTACATTTCGGTTTGTTTCAACAGAATCAGTTGAATCCAAGCTCAACAAGTTGTCCGAACTAATTCTCATCGGTAAGGATCCGGAGACGTAGATGTTAACGACCTTTGCGATATGTTGTCGTAATATCATACGGTTAAGGATAGAGGCTGTACTAAATAGAAGGCCGAAAGACTAGTCCTTTTATAGAAACGTGGGTTAGGCCCCATTTAGGAATCTAATTTCATAATCTTTGCATGGCCCATTAGGGCACCAGATATTGAAATCGATATTCTGGGCATATGACATGAACAAAATGCTTTATTCATGATTAGAAAGGGTCCAAATCATTTTCGCAAAATCGCTCACCTCTGTCTACCTCTGAAACTATTTAAATGTTCGTTCCGTATGTATAACGAATCTCCTCCGTATAAGAATACTGTTGAAATATGCATTGAGAATGTTGGTCTACATGATTAATGATTAGCATTCATTAACCGATTAGCTAATATATGTATTGCAAGGTTAAGGTGTGGGTTATCAAAGAGTGTCATTCTGAGAGTGCCACCTCCTAAGGTTCATGTATCTGCAATCTTGTTTTTTCTCGTTGTGGAAGCTCTCTTTGCCCGTGGTTCTTTACCCGCTACACCGGTGAGATTTTTCCATGTAAAATTGTATGTATTCATCATGGTTGGTTGCTTGTGGTTGATTGCGTATTTGGATCATCTTCGATCAATACCTTATAAATGAAATACGAACATACACACGTACGCTCCCACACAGACACAAATTTCAGCTATATGAATTTGAGCGTGTTATATTATAAACGAAATTCGTTTATCCACAATTCAACATCGAGCTTCTAAATTCTCCTCATCTCCCAAAATATTTTCACGGATCCGACGGCCCGTGTCAGAAGGATACGGAATGAAGGAAAAAAAAACCTAAGAAATAGGAACGCAAGGAATAGGTCTAAAGTACTGCTGCATTATTTAGAGGTAAGGTCATTAGGGATTGAACAACTTAATCTAAGAATTAAAGAAGCACACACACAATCAATGTGATTTTACGATGATTCATGCTAGAAAGATAAGTCGAGTACCACTCCCTCGAATTATTCACCGTTCTTTCCTCCTCTCTCTCAGGGCTAGTTTAGTTATTGGATTGGATTGAAGTAACTTTCTGTGAATAGTAGTTGTTTGGATAGATAATAGGATTGTAGAGGTTGAAATGATAAATGCGATTGACGTGGCATTAATTATGTGTTATATTATTTTTTTAATAATTATGATATATTTTTTAAGTTAATTTTTTATTTGATCGTGGTTAAAAAATATTAAAAATTGTACGGTCCATACAACTAATTACAACCCATGAATGCAATGATAAAACATGAGGTATGCCAGATTATCCTGAGCTAACCTGGCAACCAAAGGAGCCCTAAGTGGTGGAGAGCTTCAGCTCTTGGGCTACCAGCGAGAGGTGTACGCTAATGAGACCCTATTTCCTCGTTTCTCTTAGTTCAATCCTTAATTCTATGTTAATCAAACTTGCCGCTCTTAGCCAGATCCGTGGCATTTACAAGAAGGGATGGTCGCAATGATCACAAATTTACAATTTTCAAATGACTTTTAGTTTTGGATTATGATGTAAATTATATGAAGGCCATTCTGAAAACGCTGAAAAGTTTCTCAAAAAACTCGATTCTTGAGGCCCTCGATAGAAGATTGGAATAACTTTATCATGAAATCTTCATCGAAGTATCAGGAATGGAAAGTCAAAAATCCTCTCTTTAGTGGCAAGAGTGTCTGTTGAAGAGTTTGCTTACTCCTCTTACTGCACACATCATGTCATTTTTCAAACTATCAACTTCAATCAGAAAAATGTTTCTTAAGAATGGTACTGTGGAAACAAAAATTCTGACTTGGAGGAAAATTAACCGGCCTCACACAAATGATGGTTGGGCACCATTGACTTAAAAAATTCAGTTTATATGTCTTGAATCTTCACCATATGACCCAGGTTGAAGGACTCCATGTGCATCTCTCCTGTCGTACCATATTCCAACAAGACAGGGGTCTCGCTGCTCGATCAACGAGCCTTGGGGTGGGGGTGTGAGCACCCCCGACGGATTTTTTGTGAGCAGTTCTATTTGTATTCAAGTATATTGATCCGTTTGTTTCAAGAATCCATCTGTACGGGGTTAATATATAAACTCACTAGGGTTAGGGCTCTCTCTATTCTTTGTACTTTTCTTCTTTCTCCACATAGTGAAAATCGATCACCGCCACTCGAGGACGTATCCCAGTTACGGATGACCCTTGTAAATCCATATGTTTGTGTCTTGCTTGAGTGATCATGGTTGTGCATTTTTGCTTTCACTATTCTCAACAAACTAGTATCAGGGCATCGAGTTCAGTCTGGATCATAAAGAAAGATTACGTCGCACAATTTGAATATCGAGAAGTTCACGGTGAAGAATGAAGGATATGGGGAGATCCTTAAGCGCATTACGGAAGCGTGAGGATCGCATCGTATGCGATCGGGAGCGACTAGTCGAACTAGTGGCTCGAGGCAGCGGAATTTAAAAGTTTTTCATGCGATGAAACCACGTGATCCAAGAACACTTCTCGGATTGTTTCACCTAAAACACAAAAAAGTATTAGGATTACCTCTTGAAGCGTGGCTGTGATCGAGTCTCTAAACGAAGAGACCTCCTGTCTCAAGTCCGATCCGATGGAGGAGACGCTTGCGAGCGCATTGATAACACCCGTGCTCCTCGCAATCCATGTTGACGATCCAAACGATGAATCTCCTGATCTCGTCACATGAGACCCGACGTCTTCTTTACGAGCGAGGCGCAACGAAGGAGACAGAGATCCACGACCGAATGATCTGGCAACATAACGGCGACGTTGTGGCAATGTCGACTCTCTCTTGGGCATCATGGTGGAAGGTCACAAGAAAGAGAGGGAGAGATGGCGTGTAGAGAAAGAAAGAGAGAGGGAGAGAGACTTAAGTTCTCATTAGCCCTTGAAGAGCAAGGGGTGCCCTTCTATTTATAATATTTAAGATCCATGGATCTCAATCCATGGACAACACAAATCTAATGGCTCACATTAATTTGTGTTTCTTTTAATGGTTATGATCTTGTTGCTAAAAATACAACAATAGTTAATTTAAGTAAATCAAATATATGTTGGATATAATTTGATTTAATTCCCATAAAGGGATGGTGGACGTCCACCCTCTCCATAAGAAAAGGTGGCTCCACTTTCCCATTACATGAGAATAAATATCTCATGTGTATCTCCAATATTTGCAACAACTATTGTTGCAAATTATTTCACAAAAATAAATCCAATTTATTTTGTGAACATTGAAATCATGTCATTGGAAATTTGTGAATCACATTCACAATCCAAAATAAAATGTAAATTACATTTTCAATTTAATGTCCAATGTGAATCAAATTCACATCAACATTTAATTAAGAAATGTAAATTACAAATAGCTCTCTCTTATATTTTATAAATCATATTTATAATATATATGATTAATAGGGATAGTGTTATCCACATTATTCATATCCATGATAATTAAATCACATTTAACATCTTGGATCTCTATTCTCATGTGCCCAAATAATATGAATCGCATTCACATTATTCACATCTTTGTTAATTAAATCTAATTTAATTATCTTAGATAATTTTTCTTATAATATGAATCAAATTCATATTATTTATGATAATTAAATCACATTATTTATCAATATCTCAATGCTTGGATACATATATCAACAATTAAATTATCATGAACTCTTTCAAGGATAATGCACTTTCTCAGCGGATACTTGGAGATAAGGACAGGGAGATTGTATTGTTCCACGTATAGTGACTTGGATATTAAGATCAAATCTCAAATCCAGATCTTGCGGACCTCTCATAGATGCTTGATTAAATCAAGACCGCAAATCTAATCTTCTCAATGCATCTGAATCACATTCAGATCAATGTCCAACATTTTGGACAAAGATCAAATTACTTCTCTACTAAGAGGAGTCACTAAAATCTAGATCTGTTTCATCACTCCCTCGGAATGGAAGCGTTATGATTATACAATCGTTTATGATCACATCACCCTCAGGTATTCCTAATACATGTACATCCTGCATACTGGAAGACCCAGATTAAACCCGAAGTATAAGATCAATTTTACATTGTCTACTTTAGGATTTTACCATTAAGTTTCTCAATTGACTATTGGGAGTTGGTATCGATCATATACTTTTCAAAAGCATATAACATACCCAGGTGTTGATCATATACTTTCCAAAAGCATATATCAAACATACAAATTCAGTCAAGCTTCCAAAGCAAGACGACCGTGCATGGAATTTTATTCTTCCCAATATTTTACGAGTGAGCTCATGTTTTCTAATTCAGTAATGAACTTGTATGATCCCTTTGAGAGATCGTATTACTCATACACCCTTATATGCACAACAGTGCGTAGATGTATAGACCTTGATTAGGTCATCAACCTATTGGTCTGTCAAATGTACATACTCAGACATATAGTAACACAACTGTCTTCAGTCAGAGGATGTGTGCCTATATCGTGGCAGCATACGACATGGGACTTCGGTTATGTCGATCTCATTAAGTCAACCCTTTGACCTAACTTATCTAACACCTCTGAATCTCTATTCCTATGCAGAGGACCCACATCAATAGGTCAGTTGGATATCAGCCATCAAAGAAAAGGATTGCCATCTCCTTCTCAGTCTGGAGATCCTCTCTTAATAATCATTTGATGGTGCTTGATGAGTTCTCAATCTAACTCTTGAGATATTCATCCAAGCACCAGTCTTTATGATTCAATAATTTGATCAACAGTTGTATAATCATTAATATGGCAATGATACATAACCCTAGTTGTACTAAGGGACCTATTATGCAAATTAGTTATTCTTCATTTCAGATCAGGGAATGATATTCGCAACAACATTTATTGCATAATGGCTCGTCGTGGGCTCGCATGTCCAACAAAGAACTGATTTAGTCTAAGGCAGATCAAGATGCATGCCCTTTTGAAGCAGCATGGCATCTTGGCATCGTTGGATCAGGAGCAGGAAAAAACACTCGGCTCACTAAGTTTGACAATTTCATGATTGATCGTGGGTTCAAAAGGAGCACAAACTACTGTTGTATTTATAACAACAAGGTGGAGGATGAGTCCCTCTGAAGGCAATACATCACAGAAACGTGGAGGTTAGATCAAATCCTATCTAAGTCAACTAGTCGTACTAGTAGGTATGACAACGGAAAAATAAAAATTTTTATGATGAAAATGCATGGTACGATAAACTTTCCCATGTCATTTCATCGAGACCACACGAATTTAGGCTTACCTCTTGAAGCATGGTTGTGATCCTCAAAACTTCTAAAGGAAGAGACCTCCTAACTCAAGTTCAATCCGACGAGAGTGCAATTGCGGGTATGGTGATGAGTCGCGCACTTCCCACAATCCCAAATGACAATCCAAGAAAACGATCTTCTGATTTCGTCTCATGAAATCACTTGTCTTATTCATGAGGATGATGCATAGAAGAGGATGAAGTAACTCCATCAATCAGTCTGGCATCATGATGGCAGTGCGTCAACGATCGCGATCTCCACCAACCTTGGGCACGGGGATGGCTTAGGTTTTGGAGTGACAGAGATTAGATGTGTAGAGAAAGACAAAGAGAAAGAATTTAATTTATGCACTAATTGTATATAACATAGGTAAAGAGGATTAGGGCTAGCCTCTCGTTTATAATATTTTGGAAGTCCATGGATCCCAATCCATGTGCTTTCAATAATCAATGGTTTAGATTGATTTGTGCTTTTTAAGTTTATAAAATTAGAATAGAAAATACAAGGAGATAATTTTGAAAATAAAATCCAAATTATATAAATTAAAATAATTAATCAATAAATGGATCAATTAAAAGAGCTCCATCCATTTACTAAAAATAGGGTGGACGTCCACTACGATTCAACAACCCATGGGCATCCACCTTAAGGAATGGAATAAGTCAAAATTAATTTACCCACTATATTAACTAATTGAATAATTTAATAAACATCAAATGATTCCAATTTGTTTACGATAATTACAATTGTACAATTGACTATTGATAATCAAATTCTTCCCTCTAATATTTAATGTAAATCATATTTACATCAAATTATGTAATGTGAATCCAATTCATATTACATATAAGTTGTGAATCTCATTCACAGTTAACTCTCTCCAGGATATTATGAATTATATCCACATTATTCAAGATTATTGTAGACAGTGTTATCTGTATTAATGCTATCAATGATAATTAAATCCAATTTAGTTATCTTAGATGTCTCTATCCACATTAATTATGGTAATTAAATCCTATTTAATTATCCAATTTTCCAAAGCCTAGATAAAATTTCTCACAGAATAATTCACGATCTCTTTTAAGAATTGTGTACCTTCTCCTTAGATACTTGAAGATAAGGTCAGGGTGATTGTATATGCTATGTATAATGACTTAGATATTGAGATCCAATCTCATATCCAAATCTAGAAGACCATTAAAAGATGTTTGATTATGTCAGACATGATATCTCATCTTCTCATTGCATCCGAATCATATTCATATCAATGTCCAATAATTAGATCAAGATCTAATACCCAGTATACTGAGAGGAGTCACTGAAATCTAAATATATTTCATCACTCCCTCGAAATGGAAGTGTCAAGGTATACAATCATTTACGATCACATCACCCTTGACTATTCCTAATACTCATACATATTGCATATTAGAAGATCATGATTAAACCAAAGTTTTGATCTCTTTTTGAACTGTCTCCTTTATGGTTTTATAGTTAAGTTTCTCATTCAATCATTGGGAGTTGGTATCTATCATATGCTTTCCAAAAGCATATATCATTTTGGTCTTTAACACCCGAGCTCACTGATTGACCGAATAGGACCTCTCACTATCGGGCTAAGGTAAAAATCTTCGGTGTCGTTGCGACCCGAATAGAGAGACTCAATCAACAAGAAAATCAGACCATAAATCAGAAAATAAATCAAGAAAGCACGAATAGGGGTCTCGCTATTTATTTAACCTGGTATAGCGACCAGGGTCGAACTCAAGGAGCACGGGTTGGCCGAATCGGTCTACGAAGTAGTCAATAATAAAATAAAATAAAGAAATGAATTTATGGTGGATTTTATATATTTTTATTTTTTTGTATTTTTGATTATGAAGAAAAAGTAAGAAAAGGCTAAAAAGGATACATTCAACCATTTATTCAATGCATCAAAACAACTCAGAAAATTCAAATAAAATTATTTTTGTGTTTTTTATATTTTTAAGTGTTTTTGGTGATTTTTTCAGAATTATAATTTTTGGTTGATTTTAGAAAAATAGAAAAAGGCGAAAACAGTGAACTAATGTGCAGCCAGATTTGAAAGGCTAATTAAAAGTAGATAATAAGCCTATAAAAATCTGAAGGCGATTTTTATGAAAAGTAGAAATAAAAACTAAGCTACAGAAACCAAAATTATAATTTTTAACTTTTATATAATTTTAACGATTTTTATAAGATTTTATGGTTTTTATATTTTGTATGGGTTTTATAAGTCCAAACAAGACAAAAATTGGCATGAATCAAAAATAAACAAGTCCTAATTTTTTTTAGAATTTTTAGATGAGTTTTAATATTTTTATTTGATTTTTTTATTTCAGACAGAAGCAAAAATGAAGGCTTTTTATTTTAAAAAATAACAAAAAGCAACAAAAATATCCCAAAAATTTTGTGAATTTTTTATACAGTGGAGGAGCCACGTGTCCAAATTTCACAAGGTTTGGATTTTATTTGATATTTTATTCAACCAATGAAAAGGGCACAGCACACAGGGACCTAAGTGCAAAGAAACAAAGTTCTGGGGCCAAATAATTACACGTGTCAAAATTCCAGGGCTAGAATTGTAAAAAGTCCAAAAACACACGAGTCACGCACGTGATGAGCACACAGAGGGGTATTTCTGTAATTCCTATTTATAAAATACCAATCAATAACAACCAGAAAGTGCAGACCCTTATACGCAATTTACCCAAAACTCACGTGTCGAAGCACGTATTCCATACATACAGGGACTAAATTGCAATATCTAAAAACACTAGGGTCCTATATGAAAATTACCCACACTAAAAACAACTATATAAAATATTTACAGGACTAAACTATAACAACAAAAAGAAGAGGGGCCTAAGTGATATTACCCCCATTATTAAGATCCACGTCTGATGGGGAGCCACGTGTAAGATCGAACGGCTCTGGTGCGTGGGTACCCCTTCGATGATGTGCGGCCTGGATCAGATCCTCAGTTGGATCCAACGGTCAGACGCAACCCTCAGATGGACGGATGTGGTCTAATCTGGCGCGAGGGCTCGATATGATGGTGGAAGAAGGTCCTGGAAGAATAGCTCGCCGGCGACTTTCGTCGGGCCAATATGCATGCTGGGGTCGTCCTCCGCAGCTGCTCTGAGAGGGGAAATGAAGCTCGAGATGCTCCGCAGCTGACGGTATGCTCCAATAGGGCCGAGAGCGTCTGGAGAGCTCCGGCGACGAGATGCTCCTAGAGCTCCTGTGCTTGAGTATTCGGACCTCCAGATGAGGTCGCTTTGACCTGCAAACCTGCACAAAACGAACCCTGGGTCGAGGGCAAAATGCCTCGACCCGTTAGAGCATGAGAGGGGTGATGGATGGGGCGAGACGTGACTCTCCAGCGAGGTGGAGGCGAAGGGGAGTCGCTTTCCTGCTCCGGGGCGAGCCAGGGAGAATGGCTGGGCGGAGAAGATGGAGAGGGGTCTGGCGAAGGTGAAGGAATGGTCGATAGGTGAAGTGGGTGAACGGAGTGGACTGGGTAGTCGGATGAACGGCAGAGCTCGGAATCTGAAAAATCAAAAATCAAACAAGACTAGAAGGAATTTAACCTAGTGGGTGGCTGAGGTCGTCTGTGTTGGAGGTCAGGAACCTCCAGGGGTCGTCGCCTCAATGGTTCGACGGGTCCAAAGGCTTAGGCTCGCTTGGTGGCAGAGCACGGCGGTGAAGACCGCCGGATCAGTGGTTCCCGGCTGCTCGTCCCTCTCTTCGACTCTCTCGCATGCGGTTGTCACTCAGGTGAAGGAGAAGAGATCATCGGAGGCGAGGGGGAAGGACAAAGATGCGTGAAAGGTGCGGCAGAGATGAGTTATATACTGGAGAAGGGTCCGATAAGATGGGAGTCAGGGACGAATTTTGGTGCACGGATCCCTAGGAAGAATGGCGGGCGTGAATCATGGATATAGGAGCTATAATCGGAGCCCGGGGTTTGGGTGAATGGCGGTCGCGTCTGGAAAATTGGGAGAAGTCAGGTCGGGATGAAGATCCGAGAGGCTGGTGGTCCTAGGGGGAGAGTTGACCGGAGGTCAACAATCCCCCGTGGACCAATGGAAAAATCCATTGGAAAAAGATTTCAAAATTTAGAATAAATTAGAAAAATACTTTATTTCAGAATATTTACAAAATGAAAAATGTTTATTTATTTTCAAAGTATTTTTTAGTGATTATTATTTATTTTTTTGAAAAATAAATTATGTATTTACATTATATTATTATTATATACAGGTATATATGCCTATGTATTTTTGAATTTTATTTTTATTATTTTATTTATGTACAATTATTCCAATTTCTTATTTTATTTATTTACATCTTAAAATTTGGAGTATATTTTGATTTTTATTTGATTTTTATTAATTATTTACATGGGTGAAATAAATATATCTTTTATTCCTATATACATGGTATATATACACTGATGAGAGAGAAATTATTTCTCTTCATTTTTCTTTTATTTTATTTTTATAAATATATACAAAATAATAAAAACCTATTTTATTTCGTTTTATTTTTAATAAAATAAAATATGTACATGAAGGAGCATATTTATGGGGAAGGGCCCTATCTCTCTCTACTTGGGTTCTTTTGCGGTCAAGCCAATGCTTGGCCCTCCCTTGGGTTTGGGTCACTCGATATTTATTCTAAATATCTCCTTCTTTTTCTTATTTTTTTATTCTTTTATTTTTGCATAAAAACATGCTAATTATTAATATTTACACAATGCATGCATTTTGGTAATTTATTCTATTTACAAGTATCTACATGGTGTTTTGCAAAGATTTTTAGCTAAAATAAAAGAATAAAGAGTGATGAATGTGGATTCATCACTCACCACCCCTAAGGTGATGTTGACTCATTGTTAATCGAATCAACCATTAACATGATTAGCTCACATCATGCGCAATCCAATATCGCCTCAATTTTATGCGTAATACTATTGGGGTCACTTTGCATACAACTTGTATCTTACGAGAAGCAAAGACCTCTGATACATGTGTGCTTCTATACCATTGCTATGACTTCGCATAGGCGGCACCAATACACAATCCACGGTTACAGAACCATTCACCTTGACGGGAGATCATGGATCTCATCTTATGCTCCTCCATATTCCTTTCAAGTTTTAATCAATCATTATTAAGCAAATTTTCATGATTAATTCTTCTAAGGAATTACAGTCCTAATAATAATGGAATTCTTATTTTATTTGTATTAAAATAATTTAGTCATACTAAATTAATAACCGAATGCAACCAACAAACAATTTGATTTGCTTGATACTACTATACAGTATTAGCTCTAACAAGTACGTATTACTCTGATTTTAGTAATGAGAGTACAACTAGGATTACTCATATTACCCTTCTTCGAAAATGGATCTAGTCATACGCTCGATTTATGCTAGGATGGATCATTTTCTAGACATGCAAGATGCTAATTAAGGGACAAAGCCAGTATACCTGGTCTAGACACTTTCACCATCCCGATTAAGACCAACAATTGTATCAATGTACTTACAGTTCTATCAATCATTCCTTTTATAAATGGCATGATATTATTTAGTATACACTCAGAAATTTAAGCATCCTAAAATATTTTAATAACAAAAAAATTCTAGTCATATCAAGCAAGCAAGTTTGCTTTTTGCATGTAAAAGTTCTCCTATACTATTGTAGGATAAACTTTTCATTTCAAGAAGCAAACATTCAAGTGTTTGTTTGTCAAGCATTCCTCTAAATAAACGATACAATAATTAATCAGGGAAAATTCTAAATTTCCATGATTATATTTGAATGATAACACAATTAAAGATGTCTACTTTGATGATCCAATCATCTTCCAACCCATATGCACTATTTAGAGCATAAAGACTCGGAATTGCGTGAATCAAATTCAAGAAGTTTATTGGTTTGATTTATGACTTATTTATTGTATTATTATTAGGTTTCATGATAGGAAAATATTAATTACAAAACATTTAGTTACATATCCAAGTTTACATGCAAAAACAACACTACGAGAACTTTTCAAATTTAAAATAATGCCCAATTTTAGCTAACTTTTGGCAAATTTTGGGGATATGTCCATAACATATAAATCTGCTTAAGTATATCAGAAATTCATTCTAACAAGGCAAAAAAGTAGACATATCATATATTCTCAAAATCGATTCGAAATTTCAACAATACGAAAAAACAAGTCCCTGCGCATCCCAATATCTAAAGCCTTGTTCAATAGGGTTTGTATTATATCCAAGGTCTTAAAAAAGAGCTTTGATACTACTTGAAGGCTAGGTATTAACCTTATGCATCGTGGAAGTTTGGAGATCGGATCAAATCTGATATAGGACAACTTGTAGGACTCGTTGGTATGATAGTGGAAAAAAATAAAAATTTAAGATGAAACCACATGGCACAGGAACCTTTCCCATGTTGTTTCATCGAGACCACACGAATTAGGATTACCTCTTGAAGTGTGGTTGTGATCTTGATGAATCTCCATTTCATCACCTTTATTCATTCATTTTAGCCTTAAATCCCTAGCTAAATGCATGTATATCACATTGATTTATACAAAAATAACACTCAAAAATTGACTAATAAATACTGTGTAAATATAAGTACTTAATTCCAAAATAAAAGAATAAAGGAAAGAAAAGAAAAGGAAAATGAAATGTCAAAGACACAGAATTAACCTAGACCCCGAGACCAAGTCAATATTGACTTGGTTGATAGGGAATAAAGTAGGTAGAGATAGGGCAATCAACTGTACAAAATACAAACCAAAAACCCTAATTCAATCCATCAATTTATAACTTTTTATTTCACTTTTTACACACCTCAAATAATAAAATCCTCATGATGAAAATTGTACATAAAAAACAAAGAAAAATACAAAATTAATTGTACAGAAAAATAATGCACAGTGTACCGGGGACACACAGAAGAAAAAGGTGCAAACAAAACTTCACAAACGTGTATCTCCTCTATATGAACTCAAATTCACCAAAATCACATTTATTGTTCAGAAAATAAATTATCTATATAATGAAGGTAGTTTCATTAAAAAGGAGTTAAGATGCAAAAGTTGACTTTTGGGTCCCTCTTGTAATGTATACATGCATATTTCATTCATTATATTCATTCTTTATACTTTAAATTTCTTATATTTTTATGTACATGTAAATATTATTTGAAATACAATAAAATCATAAACATAAAAGAAAAGAATGAAAAAATGCATTAAAATAAATAATGTATCAAATATATAGGTATATTATACCTAGAAAATACACATACATATTTATTTAAGTAAATAAATGACATCAGAAAAATAAAATAAAAATATGTAAATATGCATTTAAATATATTATAAACGTATAAAATATGTGTATATATTAATAAAATATAAAATACAAAAATAAAAAATATCCCAAATATAGGTGAATTTACCTATGTATATACATTTAAATATTAGCACTTAATAAATGGGATTATAAAAATAAATAACAATACCCTAAAAATAGTATATAAAATACTAAACACTTTTTATGTTTTGATTTTAATTTAATAGAATCATTTATTATTTACTTTTGATTTAATAATGGATTTTCACGCTTGATTTTTCTTTTTGGTCCACATGGACCAACCAGAACACTTGGACTATTGATCGCCCGGTCAATAATCATTTCTCTCATGCAGCCCTTGTCAAAGGTCATGAGCCCTCTGACTTCACCAATTTCTTGGTCTTCATCCACACCGATCTAGCTCTCGATCCTTTCACCATTTTTCGTCCCCAGATCTTCCTCCATCTCACTAGGCCTCTAGCTCCCACCAACTACGCTTCCTTCTCACGCCACCATCCCTCGAACCTTGCTCTATCTTTACTATAACCCATCCACCCCCTTTTGAATTTTGATCTCTCTTAAATCCCTCTTGGCCCCTTAGATTGAGCATAAAGCGTACCCCTTGATAGAAGGAGATATCCATCGATTAGTAGCGAGGAGGAGGATTTCTTAAGCCGATCCACACCCTCACCAGAGCTACGCCGGTGAAGGCCCTATGCTCCCTGAAATAGTCAAGTTAGGGTTGTTAGATGTATCTTTTCCGTTCACATTTCCTTCATGCATTATAGTTTAATCTCTAATTTCTACATTTAGGTTTTAGTGTAGCTTAATTTTTTAGATCCTCAATTTTTGGATCCAGTTCTCATTACGTGTAATCCACTATGATCTGACCCACATGTTCACCTCATCTTCGTTCCTCATCACTTTCTTCACAAAACCCCCATCAGTTCCCCTTTGATTATGTATGAATCAAGGGTTGTCGTGCTTGATCTCCCATCTCCACATGGAGCTCATTTGCCCCATCCATTCATGTGTTGTTCAGCTTCAACCACTAGTTGAGGGGAGTCCCCTCGAGCCCCCTTCATTTCTATGCAGGTCTGAAACATTAAAGAGGCATCTAGCCAATGAGTGACACCCATCTTTAAGCTTCAGGTGCTTGAGAACTTAGAGAGATTCCATCTCCCTAACACTAGGACCTGGACCCCTTTGAAGGTATCTGCAGGTGTGGTTGTCCCCTTGGATCGATTTGGGTCGATCATGAGTGACAGAGGAGGTTTGAGCGCAGAGGTAAAGGCGATCAAACCTCACTCAGACCTGAGTTCTTTCGAGTTCTTAGAGATAACCCATATACCAGCGGATCACAACTTTGCTCTAGAATCTATAACAACTGTCAAATCAGGGTGAATCATTGCATGACCTCTACCACACAATCATCTTAAATGGAGTCGACGTGGCGCTACGTGCGCCGTTGGATCGCGTACTTATTGGGTAAATATCAGTGAGCCCCCACCGACTTTTGTAATATTTTTTAGTTTTGTAAATATTTTATCTAGTTTAAACTTTCTGTAATATTTATGTAGGACTCCCCGAATTTATTTCTATTTATAATTAGGTCCCTTGTTAGCTCACATTACGTGTCTCCCCACGTGAGGCGGGTAAATTTTACGCATATACCCTATCTGGTTTAGGTATTTAGGATCCGTACTAAGTTTTGTATAATGAGTATAAAACTTTTAGGGAAAATTACATGTGGATCCCTGCATTTTAATTGAAAAATACCCCTTTTAGGCTTATATTTTATTTTTTATCTTCTTATTGTTATTAAATAGCTCTTGTGTATTTTAAATGCTAAGAAAATTTTAGTAAATGACTCTCATCTTGCTTGTACATGCACACACATTTATTTAGGCATTTATTTTATTTTCTTATTTTAAAAAATCCAAAGATCTATTTATTGTAAAACCAATATTAAAATTCCAAAAAAAATTTAAGTATATATATTATGTATATATTCTACCATCAGACCAAAAATCAAAAAATAAAAAGAAAATCTAAAAAATACGAAACCCTAAAAACTATAAAACAGTTAAAATTCCACAAAAAACAACAAAAATAATTTTCTATTCTATATTATATATCATATATTAAATTGTTTTTGGGACATCTTGGACTTATTGTCTATTTTTAATACACAAAACAACTTGGAATATTTAATTTACTCGCTGCTTTGTGCATTTTAATACCTTAAAAATACATAAAAGTTAGCAGAAATTATCTAGAAAATCCCCAAAACAGAGAAAATATCAAAAAGATAAAAACATTTTTTTATTAATTTTGACTATTTATATAAACATATAAAACCCTATATATACTACATATACCTTATAATAATTATAACTACTTATTATTACTTAAATATATGTTATATATTTAAAACCTAAAAAAAAGGACTATTACTTTTTATTTATTATAAATAATATATTTTATTTATAATATATATAATATTATTTTTACCATATAATTATATATCATAGTTTAAAATAAAAAAGAAATTAATTTTTTGCAAAAATTAAAAGAAAAAATGTAAAATTTTTAAAAAAATAAAAATAATTAAAATCCATAAAATTAGATATAATACAAAACCCAAAAAATCAGAAAAGATAAAAAAGTACAAAAATAATTATTACTAGTTATTAATTAATAATAATTATACTTATCCACTGTTTGCTCTCAATGGTTCGGCCCCTACACTTACGTCTTATACACATTATTCATTGTTTGATCTATACCGTGGGTTGATTGCTTGCTTGTTTTATTCGGTGACGTGTTGATAGCCAAGAGAGTGTCGATAAATTATTGTTAGATCCAACTTGTCGGACACCCCATGCTCCTCCAAGATCAGACATTAGGCACCTCTCATTAGATCAATAAAAAATGGCGTCGTTTTCAGGAGCAACGCTTAGGATAGAGGATATTGTGCATATTTATTTATTTCATTTTTTTTGTTTTATATATTTTATAAATAAATTTTTATTAGTTCTGGCCACTTTCTTTGTTAACTTCTTTGTGAGGGATCGCGGAGTGAAGGTGGCTTTATTAGGAGAGTCAGTGCACCCGAGCTACGCGGAGATCAGCTCTTTCTTCGTGAGTTGATTGGAGAGAACAAGAAGAAGACAAGGAGAGAGACCAGAGCAACATAGCATTAGTGTAGAATTTTGTTTTCTTTTGTAAGGGAGAGACTCAACTAATTTGTAGTAATACAAGAACAGACACTTGAACACTATTTGGGTCTGTTTTACCGAGTGATTGTACACTTGAGGGTCCGTGTGATTTTTCTTGTGTTTTCTTCGCATTATATCCTTTTGTTCTCTCTATTTTCCCATTATTTCTTTGTTTCTCGTGATTTGTGTTTTTTCCGCCTTCTTTTTATTTGTTTTTTGTGAATGAGAACTTAGTCTTTAGGATTTCTTAATCAAGTAATTTAGGTCCAAATCCCTAATATCTGCATGCTCATGTAGTGTTTAATACATTTGGAATAGATCAAACTAAATATGTGCTTCACGCTAATAGCAATTCCTACTTAGGGCGGTTTCATCAGCTTGCATACTACATGTAATGTAATTTAAATTTCTGTCTTGCATCCCATATGGAGAGTGATGGGAAGCACTATGAGTTTCCTTACTGAGCATCCATCATTCTTATACAAGGTTGAGATTTTAATCCTAGTATCCACTTGCATTGATTTTCCACTATCTCATTTTGTTTTTTTCATTTAGGTTTAAAAGAAAATAAAAAAAATCACTATGCGATATTGCCTTGAAAATACTCAAAAAAGGTAAAAATTAAAAAAAACGAGGGGATGGCTAATAAAACTTTGAACCTAAATAAAATCCGTAACATACTTCATTGTATTGGGTTTACAAAGCCCACATTGTTTTCAGGTACACTTCATATAGAGTGAAGCATGACCCTAGGAAATAGAGCCAAAATCCCAGCCTGGATATTACCTTGTTGTTGATTGGATTCATGAAGTATTGGTGCTTCTATCGTACATGGGCAAGTAGGACTTCGTATGTTTACAAACTTAGTCTGAAGTATTGAGCTTAGGCAACCCTTCAAGGGGGTGTCTATCTCATCGCCCCTCGTCCGAGTATCCCGCATGGGAGAAGTACTAGTTTCACCTATCATCTTCCTCCTCTATTCTTTGGCTAAGTTGTGGATTCAGACGTGATAGTAAGGATTCTCTTAAAAAGTACATGAAACAAGTTACAAAGGAAATGAGAAGTACGAGATATTTTTCTGGCATTACTCACTCTTATATAGGGCTACCCTCTAAGGACTGGATACAATTTTACCTGAATAATAATTAAAACGGAAAAGATAAAAATAGTCGAACTCTTACGGCTTCACATGCATGAGTTGGTGAATTCTTTGCATTGTGTTTGTTTTCAATTGGTTTAAGGTCAAAGAGCAGTCCTGCGCACTTACGACCTTTTTCTTTACATCTATTTTCGTTCTACTTTATCTTTGCCCGCTTTGAGCCTTCTCTTATTCTTCTCTTCATTTTATCTTCTTGTTTATCACCGTATTCTCTACTCCTCATCCATTCCTCTTGTATTCCAAGATGTCGAATCGTGGATGGTTTAGTCGGGACCCATTCAACACCCACATCAATTTCATGAACTCGACATCTCCAATAATTCATGGCAATTCCCGAGAGACCGATCCAGACTTTGCGGGTCACTCTCAAGATCCCCCGCTTATTCTCTCTTAAACAGATCAGGAAAACTCTCTTCTTGAATTCTTTACCTTTTGGATGGAGATTGATTTCACTCCCTACACTTCTCCATTTTTAATAAAGTTCATAAGTATAATTCTGAACTCTTCTCTACATATGATACTTTCTTTCAGAACAATTGATGCATCTTTCCAATTGTAGTTCAAGAACATGATATGGAGTCTGAGAACCATTCTGATACATAGGTGGATCTTCAAGGCTATGGGAAGGGACCATAGTAGCATAGTACATATCATGGCACAAACTAGAATGAATTGAATAGTCAGATACTAGCATCAATTCAGCCTATTTAACAACAACCGACTGATCAAGCATTATCTCAGGTCTCCTTCCAAGAAATGTTGAATGATTTGAGGAAAAGATCGGGAGAAAGAGAAACATGAGAAGGAGGAGAGGATGAACAACATAGGGATGACGATGATGACCAGTCTTTGGGAGGACCCTGTAGAGCATGAGATGTGAGAAGGGAGCAACCAAAGCCAACACTGAAGCAAAACTGCTGGTCAAGTAACAGAGTGGATTCAGATCCCTTTGATTCATGCACACTTTGAGCTAAAGTCGCAGCTTGTGTCACTTCTTCCCACATTTCACGGGAACACCAATGAAGAATCATACATCCACCTGCTGTAATTCAGATGCATCTGTGGTACTACCCATTACCCCATCAATTCGTTGGGTATTGTCAAAATGAATGCCTTCCCATTCAGCCTTCAGGATAAGACACTTTATTGGATCAATCATATGTAGAAGGAGGTGACGACCTAGGAGGATATGAAGTTAGATTTTCTCCATAAATTCTACACTCTCATTCGTTTCAATCAAATGCACGCAAGGGTCTATAAATTTTACCAGCAACCCCACAAAAGCAATCATGAAGTGTGGGAGGTTCGAAGACTTACAGGAAAAGTGCAAAGACTTACAGGAAAAGTGCTCCCACTATGACATCTCGAGGACCAGTTTGGTCCAATATTTCTTTGGGCGGCCTCACTCAAGAAAGCCAGAGGTTGGTCAGTACCACTTGTGGTGGCTCACATGAAGATGTTGCATGGTAGATATGCGAGGAAAGGGCCAAAGGAGAGGCCACTCTATCTTCATCTAGAGCCTTTCAGAAGACTTCATCGGTCCACCACAAAACTGTTGACATGGCAACCCATGCAGAGGACAAGATGAGATCTCCAACCTAAGTATCATTGGGAGCCATCTTTCCAAGGTTGATATCATCGAGAAACAATCACAAGATCTAGAGAAGTTGGCTGTGATCGAGCAAAGAACCAAGTTTCTAGATAAGACGGACCAGATCACTAAGCAGTTGGAGTTGTTAGTGAGTGTCACGACCCCAATTCCAGGTCGTTGGATCCTCTCATATCCGGATTTGGTACTCATCAACAATTTATTCAATAATAACAACCAACATTCAGAAACAGACTGCAATTAAAAATACCCAAAAAGAATTATTTAATTCTTTTCCGTTCAAAAAATAAAGCTTACATGATACAATATCCCACTATAACCATTTACATGTACATCAATTGGAAGGAAATACAGAAAAAGATACCAACTACCTCATAGAGTAAAGTTATTGTGGCTAGTCAGATTCCTATTATGTTAGATGGTTGGATTACTAAAGTCCTTGCGATGTATCACTGGTACATGTTGGGTTTTCCATACGTCATTGGATAACAATTAGTGAATGCTAAGTAACGAAGAAGAGAAAAGCAAACAAATAGTGTAATTTTACAAAATGTATTATCACAAAAAGTTTCATTCTTTCTCTTTAGTTTAAGTCATATTCCTTTCTATTCCACGTCAGGGATTAGTCCAGGGGAACACCACCATTCATGGACTCTGAAGCTGTGCACTTTGGGATTGGAGATTGCGTTGATCTGGTGAGCTTATGCCATTGCACGTCGTCTCAACCAATCTTCCAACACTATCCTGATAATTTTCCTTTTCTTTTATTACCCAGGGTTTCAAATCCTTGGCTTGGTAAACAAAGGAGCACACCATCCTCGAGGACCCGGCTGCTTAAAACCTCAGGCTAACTTTAATCAAGTATACTAGCGGCTTTAAATATATGTTATCATGACCGAAATGCTATCCAACCACTTGTGCCTCCACATATCACGACCACATCTTCAGTCAGTTAATCCACCTAATGGCAGTCGAGTACCACACATTCAAATAATTTATTTTGCGCACTCAACATATCCAGACAACCGTGTACTACCTAGGTTTAGCCTGTCAATACGAATTTCTTCTGACAAACCTACAAGTTGCATGCCTGACCTGTAGTATCTTCTCCAAGTCATTATTAACGTAACACATGATCCTTTTCAGGATCTATTTCAATACACATCAATTCTCATGATGTAATTCTTTTGTTAAGCCTTCGATTTTCATATTCATCCACATTGAGTATTATCTCACATATATAGAAGCTCATATATATATACTCATATTCATGCTTATTTTAACTCCCAAACCCTGACATTTTAAGCCACTGCATATATTTGATGCTTAGATATTATTTTAGTAGGAATTACATATCAAATTTTCATTTTTCCTCAAAAATAGCCAAATTAGGTTTCTTCATAGCGAAGAACATAAAATCAGGAATTGCAATGATATCGTATGAAAATCCAATAGCAAAAGGAATGATTTTGTTTCCTAATCGAGCTCTCTCTCGCGTATTTAGTGCTTTATCGTGATTCATTTTCAGAAAGGATGATTTACGGCTCTTGAAATGATCGAATTTCATTTTCGTATCAAGAACACTAAGAACATGCCAAGAACGTGAAGAACGAACGAAGAACACGAAGAACGCGAAGATAATTTCTTTCAAAATTTCGGTAGAGTTTCCCCTTATATTTGGACATATTTCTACAAAACTTTTGAGAGAGTTTCCCCTTATATCGGGACATTTTTCTATGAAAATTTTGACGCAGTTTTCTCTTATATCGAGAAATTTTCAAAAGAAAAGCAGAAAGAGTTTCCTCTATAAAATCACTAAGAGGAAAGCAACAGTGAAACTGAAAGAATATAATCAAATTGCAAGCGATGGAGAATCGGTAGACACCACGTGTCTTAGGTGAGTGAAGGAGTGATGAATCAGAGGGTTCACTGACGTGCATAGCTGTCCGCACCTAAGTAGGGTATTACACATATTTCTTCATCAAAACTAGTATAAAAGTGAAATAGAAAGAATATAATAGAACTATAAGCGATGGAGAATCAGTAGACACCACGTGTCTTAAGTGAGCGAATGTGTGACAAATCATAGGGTTCACTGACGTGCATAGCCGCCTGCACCTAAGTAGGGTGTTACACAGATTTCTCCTCGAACCACAATAGAAAACGAATTGGAAAGGAAGATGAATCGAAAACTAAGCTGGAAAAAGAAGATGAATGGAAACCTAGCTCAAGTTAGAGCTTACATATGAAGCCAACTAAGAGGGGATCGTACCTTCATCCTCTTCGTTCTCCCCGTAGTGCTTCGCTAGCACTCCTTCCCCGCCTCCCTCTCTTCCTCCCAACCTCTCGACCCAAGCCCTCGGGGTAGTGGTGATAGTGGAAATCGTAGAGAATGAATAGGTAGGGGGATATTTATAGGCTTTAAAAAAACCACCAACCATGGTTAGTAAACTAGGGTTTAACCATTAACCGTGATTAACAGCCCATGGTTTTGGCTCATGATTTGGTCAAAGCTTATCTGAAACTTAAGGTTTAAGTTAGAACTTTCCGAAAGATTCTAGATTCACTAATGACGCTTAATTAGTGCTAATCGTAATTAATTTTCACTAACCCGATTTAACTTTCGCGGCTCACGCTTAACTTTTTCTAACCATTGATTAGTGTTCGTTAATGGTCATTGGTGGTCTTCAATCCGTCATTAGTTTATTTAATCACGTTTATTTAATCTTAATGGCAGTCATTAAGAGTTAATGATATCTTAAGTCTTCCTTACTTTTCTTTCTTCTGAAAATCATAACAGTTCGAAATAAAGTTCGATTCACACAAAACAAATTTCGTTCATTTCCACTTGATGAGCATGATCTTGTGATATATGATCCGAGAGAGACCAAGTTCAAGGCTTTACAGTGAGCATCATCAATGCATGCTATTATGTGGCATCATCCGTTGAAACTCCTATCGAGCAGAAAGAACCTAATCTTCAGCAATCACAATAGTCGAGTATAGGGAAACCTCATGTCCAGCTTGTGTATTGCGTATAGGCACCTGAGCAACCTTCGCAACAGCCACAGACACAAATGGTGATCTACCATTCGAAGCCCCAACCATACTACATCTTGCCTTTCTTCTCACCTCCACCATAAATTCAGGAGGTAAATGGTGTGTGGAATAATGATCAGCAACTGACCCATCCTCAGGAACAACCCCAGGGTCAGAACACAGCTATTAGGCCATATCACTCACATCAAGGTGGGGGAGCTTTCCAAAAGAACCAACCTCATCACCAGCCTTTGTAGCACGTCTACACATGGAGGCACAACTACCAGCAGCTGATGTATCGTCAACAGTAGTATCATCAGCAGCAACCTGTTGCTAATTTTCAGAACCAGTATCCTCCTCCTCAATACCAACAATACCCTACTCATAACTCCAACTACTAGGGTTACAAGTAGTTGCCTCCACCATACCATCAGTCCTAGTGATCACACCATTCTAAGTCATCCAAGGCGGCATCGATGAACCCAGCCCTTGATTGTTTGGCCCAATCATTGAAGAATATGGCTGAGATGAACCAAAAGATAGATGACCTGACGGCTACAAAGACTATAATTCCTGCACAAGTCAAAGTAAACCCAAACAAATTCCGTCACAAGGAGAAGGTAGCTTGCACTGCCCCACCCGAGTTAGGTACAAGCGATTTCTTTTTATCTAACACCGTAACACTCATGGGCAGTAAGACACTACAACCATATGCTACCACGAAGAGGAAGAACAAAGAATCAAAGATTGAATCGTCAGCCAGGACAACATCAAATACAGAAGAATCACATGGAGGAGCAGTACCAGATCAAAAAATCCAAAAAAATAAAGAAAATTTTTTAAGGAAAGGACTGAAGGAGGCATATACCACAAAGCATCAAGCCTAGCAAATCATACGTAGGAAACTAAAAAAGCATATTCAAACCATGGCTACTGTAAACACCATCAGCAATCTCTCGAACAAAAAGAATACAAGGGAGTACCTCTTATCATATGCCTGATTTTCAATTAAGAATTCAAGCACACGCTGCTCGATAGTGGATCATCTATCAACTTGTTGCCTTCCTCACTACTCAAAGAGTTGGGGCTAGGACGCTCAATCCAGCCAAGATGATTCAGTAGTTCACGGACATATCAATTAAGAAGCCTAGGGGCATGCTAGAGGACATGATTGTCACAATCCAAGGGATGCAGTTCCCTATGGATTTCATTGTCCTGGTTGTGGACTCCACTACACAATTGCTCCTCACCCCTATTATCCTAGGATGGTTGTTCCTCTGAACAACCAATGTAGTAGTGGATTATGGTATTGAAGTGATTACTTTCCACTCCAACAGTGATAAGGTTTCCATTGAGACGATTCCAGTTCCGAAGATAACAAAATCTACATCAGATGAGAGAGAGCTTGTTCCTCATGGACAAGAGGGTTCACCCAAGAAAGGGTTTTGTCATGGAGACTAAATGGGAAAGCAGTCATCTTGATCACCCCCAGAGGAATATTGGGGTAATGGGTTGTTGCACAAATGCGATTGAATTATTGTAGGTTGATGTATGGTTCTTCGGTTGTATTCCCATAGAAGGACGGGAATAGAGACAAGAACTGTGGCTTCAACTCAAAATGGGTATGAATAGGTGGAATCTAAATCCACTCGGTGCCATGGCCTGCCCTAGGGTTGTAAGTTTTCTTCAACGTGGGGCGGTGGTCTGGCCTCTCCTCCTTCATGATGGGGTCCACCTACTGAATAGTTATCTTCTGCATCCTCCATGTTCATCTCATCCTCTCTATGATATTCATCCTCTCTCCTAGCATCTCTCCTGTTGGTCCTCCTCCTCAAATCATTAAGAATCCTTGGAAGGTGACCTGGGTAATTTGATTCATTAACTGCTGCTGAATTGCTTAGATCGAAGCGAGGATCTGGTTGTTGGCGCCATTCTACGTGGTATGTTGTCCATCCCCCGGTTCTGGTTGCCCTACTGGTTGGGGTTGCGGTCCCTTTCCTCTTCCTGTAGGAGCCATTTCATACTCATCTTGTGATTTTGGCTCTGGATTAGGTTCTTGATCTACAAGGTTAAATAAACCATGATCAGTCTTTGTATGAGCACTAACTGTTGAGATGAGTCTGGGATTAAGGCAACCCCATATGGTTGCAGATGGAGCATAGGATATTGACTAAAATCGATCTCCATCCACAAAGGGTTGGTTTTTGGAAACGAGTACTCTCGGTTTATTTGAAGCGAAAGTGCTTGCTCAGGCTGTGAGTCCATCATGAACAACGGATTTATTGGAGAAAGGCAGGTGTTGAAAGAAGAAAGGATGGGGGAGTCCACGGAGAAGTTCGCAAGTTTTGAACCGGCTTCTTGGAGATCACCACACATTATTAGAGATGTCGACGACACGGAATCGATGTAGGTGTCGACGGAGTCCTGACTAAATCATCTGTGGGTCGACTTGAGAGGGTCAAAAGGATATAGATGATGGATGAAAGATACGGAGATGATCAAGAAATAAAAGGAGTGCAAAATAGTAGATGACTCAGAGTGAGCGGGAATTCAAGAGGAAATATGCAAAAGAGAAAATGTGACAAAATGGCGCAAAGGCATGATTTTTTTGATCTTGACCTTAACAAAACTAGTTAATCAAACCACAATACAATTGGTTCACCAACTCGACCCGTTAAGCCGTAAAGGTTTGACAATTATCTTTGTAAGTTTTAAATTGATTTTCTGGCAATTATCTTTGCACTAGTCCTTAGGTGCTGATCCGATAGGAGTGAGAGTACAGCCGAAAAGTATCACATACTTGTCCTCCTCCTTTGTAACATGTATCCTATACTTTTTGAGGTACTTGTGTCTGGATCTGGATTCCCTACTCAGCCAAAGAAATAGAGTACGAAAGCTGATAGTTGCGAAGCAAATACTTTGGGTCTCGTCCGCAAGGGAATCACTTGTGAGTGTTCAAGATCCTACTCGAACATGGGACGATGAGACAGACAACCCCATGAAGGCATGGCATACGCTCAAATACTTCAGAAATGGCCGGTTTTCTACACAAGAGAGAATCACCGTCGACGGCCAAATCCCACTCGCCCACGTACGATAGCAGTGTCAGTACTTCGGAAATCTTAGCATACAATAAGGCAATATAGAGGATGGGTTTTTGGCTCTATTCATTACTATAACCCTCTCTCACTAGCAAGGACACCTCCTTCCCTCAAAAAGTACCTGAAAACAATGAGGGATTTCCTCACCCTATAATGAATCCAATTAATAAATTTTATTTAGGTCAAGTGTTTTTAGCAGTCCTTTTTTCTTTTTGTGTTATCACTTGCTTTGAGTAGATTCAATACAAGCGCCTAACATTTTTCTGATTTTATTTTTGCCTAGGTTGTTAAAATCATATGGAGAAGGCAAAAATGCAATGCAAGTCAAGAAACAATGATGAATGCTCAGATAGAAGACTCACAACGATTCACAGCTCTCTTTATGTGGGATGCAATGCAGATTTTTTCAGACCTAATCTATATGCAAATGCAACGATGAAATCATCCTAAGAGCATGCAGTGTTATTAGCATGAAGAACTGAATGTTAAACCCTAGAATCATCACCCAAAGTCCGATCTTGGAGGTAGCCTTGGTGCCCGCCATAACGGGTCCTGCAAGTGATGTATGGTGCCACTCTTAGAGCTCGATGATCAAGACAAGATTTAATAATTAAATTTTGAGCTAAGTCCAATCAAAGTATAATCTATATGAACATGAATTGCCTTAGGGATGCGGACCTAGTTAGTGAGCAAGCACACCTAGATCTAAGGGATCAATCACAGGAAAAAAAGAAAAGAAAGGCAGAAAACTCAAAATATGGAAAACAAAGAAAATAAAGGCGGTAGAAATCTCGAAAAATCTGATGAGCCCCCAAGTAAACAAATTTTTAGAAATTGGGCTCGACTGTTTAGTGTCCAGGTACCTGTATTTTTATAAATTAATTAATACAGAAATAAATCACTCTCTGACAAAATAAAACAAAAACTCAATGATAATTCTCTCCCTCTCTTGCTCTCTCCTCTTGGCCCACAAGTAGATGGACCAAGTCTTCTCAAATTGGGTGCCTCAACCACCTAAGCGGCCGCCGTCGTCTCGAAGTCCCTCGCAAGAAAATGGAAGAGATTTATGTTAGCACAATGAAAAATAATATCAAATGAAAGAGAAATAAAGAAAATAGTGAAACTAAAAATTACCCAAAATTCTATCCTACGCGGTGTTCCCCGACAACAATGTCATTTGATAAACACAAAAATCAATTCCTCTAAAATGAGCCTAACAAGGCGAGGATTCAGTCATTGTGATAACCTCTGAACAATCGTGTCTAATCAAAAATTAACCCACACAATGTATAGAAAATCCATGCAAGCAGTGTGAATCAAAATTTATTATACCATACAATAGACTGTATAATGGACAAGTACATTAGGGTCAAACATAGGAAACAACGGAGGAAAGACAATCAAAAATTGGCAAAGAAAGACAATAAATGATTTTGGGCTTCTAGGGTATTATGAATTTTTATGGGTTTTAAATTTTATATTTTTTTATGTATTTTAATTTATATATATTTTTAATTGTTTTTATTTTATAATTTTTATTTTCTTTTCATATTTTTCATATTTTCATATTTTTATTTCTTTTTAATAATATATAAAGGGATATATATAACTATACATACAGTATAAGGTAATGTATTTATAAATACAACTAAAAATAATAAAAAAAATAATAGAATGGAATGTTTCTGCATTTTATATAATTTTCTACTATTTTTGAGATTTTTATGTAATTTTTGCTATTTTTTTATCTATTTTTAAAGTAAAAACTATCCCAAAATAGGGATTAAATAAATAGGTTGACTTGATTTTAAGCTTAAAAATAGCAAAATGTGTTGAAATTTCTCCAAATCAATTTTAATATATCATAAATAGTATGAAGAAAATTCGGAGACATCTATAAGTATTTTTAGAATTTTTGGTAATTTTGTTATATTTTTATGAAGGATTTTGTAGCTTTTAAATTTTTAGTTATTTTCTTTTTCTATTTTTAGGGATTTTGGTGGAGTTTTTTGAAAATGTTTTATTTTTTTGGTGTTTTTAAAGTCAAACAGGGACAAAATGTGCTCATTTTGATTTTTAGAAAATATTATGATTGCCTAAAGTGCAAATCTAGAAATGTGGCGTGAAAGCATATGCTAACATGCACTTAACCCTAATTTTTCATAATTTTTGGAGCATGGATGGTATTAGTAAAAATTAAAGAACGAGTACAAATTTTTTAAACTTGCAAGGGTATAATAAGAATTAAAAATAAAGGTATGGTTGTTTCTTCAAAATACCTAAAAAGTTACAACTAACATTCAAACTTGAAGGACTAAACTTAAAATACAATACCCATAAAGGGGTTACATGCAAAATCGCCACCTCACGTGGGATGACACGTGAGGTGACGTGGCCAGGACCCAAATGTAAATATGAGAAAGTACGAGGAGGCCCTTGCAAATATTATAGAAAATTTAAACTGCTTAAATATTTTACAAGACTAAATGAAAATAAATAAAAACTTGGGGGGGAGATGTGCAAATTACCCCCTAAAGGCTCCATTGTGTGGCTAAGAGATCTTCACTTGACGCTGGTGGCACAAGGTGGCGCGATGACACTTCCTCGATCAAGAGCTGGGATAAGATCTCAGCAGAAGATCATATGGTGGATGCTTCGCTTGATCAGATGACTGGAGACCTGGGTGATCGGGCATCGATCGGACATCTACGGAGTCCTTGGAAGAACAGGGATGAACAATGGTGCTAGGACGCTTCGGTCGGAGCTTTCTTCCTCCTCTGGCCACCAAATTCACTGCTAGAATGCTCGAGAGAAAGTTGGAGGTGCTCCGCTTCTAGTGGTGGAGGCAAAATGGCTTGAGACACTCCGACTATGTCTGGTGGAGTTCAAGACCTAGAACTACAAAAATAGGCTTGAAGTCTCCTGCAAAGGTCTAGTTTTTCCTTGTTTTCTACTGGAGAGTGTTAGTGACAAAAAGGAGAAACTTTGAGGCGCTTCAGGTGGCAGAGGTGAGGCGTAAAGGGCTCGTGGCGATGTTCTCTGGTGAAGGGCGGAGAGGGAGACCCAGATCTCATGATCTGAGTGAGACTAGGGCGAACGGAGGTGTTTGGGGGTTAAAAGCATGTTATGGGGGAGATAATGGAAATGATTGAGATGGCGGATGAAGGTTGGAGTAGTTGGAAACAAGCAGTGAAGCCAGAGCTCCGTCGAACACAAATTTTAGATTGTACACATAGCAAAGAGAAAACAAATGAAATAAAAGCTGATCCTGCGCTACTGCAATGACAAGGAATAGAAAACATAAATAAAGGAGGAGCTTGTCAGATCTAAACCACCTGGAGCAGATCTTCAGGTGTAGGAGGCGGAGGAGCTACGAATCAACTTGATTTAACACCAAACTACACCATTGAACGACCGGAGGGGGTGCTGCTATCACCATGACTCGATCCAGGGCTGAAGTTTGGGATTTAGTCGACGGAAGAGGGATCAAATCACAATGGAAGTCAGAGGCGATGATAAATACCGGGCGACAAAATTGAGAACTGCGGGGTTAAACGAGGTCTGATGCATGCTATGGCCTCGATCAAAGAGTTGATCGAGGCCAGCGGACGACGGGCCCTGATTGGGCCACGTCCTCCGCAAGAGGACAAAACGAAAAATAAAAGAAGAAATATATGGAAATTAAAGAGTAAATGATTGATTCAATTGTTGATTAAAATATAAAAATTATTTATTATTTTACATAGTATTCTAATCCAATTTTCATTTATTTTTATTAGTTTATTTATGGCAACTTACTTTTAGGGGGTACATTTATAGGTATATTTATCTATATATTGAGTATTTAATTTTATTTTGTAATTTATATTTTTTTATAAACTTAATTTATATTTTTATAACTTATGTAAATATACATAAATATATTTTTTATTGTATTTTTATGATGTATTATGTACACTTAATTAAATAGGGGTATTAATTACATAGGCATAAGTATAAGTAATTTATCTATGTATTTTCATATATTTTATTATTTTATTATTTTCTTTATGGTTTTATTTTATTCTAAATATGTACATATACTAAAAATAGAATTTACAAAATTATAAAAACATAATGAAAAATATAAAGAATAAATAAAATGAATATTTTATTCAAGTAAAATATACAATAGGGATACAAAACCTAACTTTTGTATCTTAACTCCAAATTAAGTAAAACCACCTTCATTAAATAGCTTATTCAAAGTTATATACAATTAGAGGTGATTTTGGGCTACATTTTGAGTTCATATGGAGAAGATATAGGTCTGGAAGTTTGGGTTTTGGATTTTTATTTTGAGTATAAAAAGTACACTATGCATCGTTTTTGTGTGAAATCAATTTTGTATTTTTACTATATATTTTATCTACAATTTTCATGTACAAAGTTTCTTTATTTGAGGTATAAATAATAAAGAATAAAATGGATCCAAAAATGCGATATTAGAGAATAAAAATAGGGGTTTTATTGTGTTTTTGACCCTTATCTCCCCTTACTTTATTCCTTGTCGACCCAGTCACCAAGATGCCTAAGTCCTGGGTTTTGTGGTCATAAAATACCTTTGATATTTTATTTCTTTATTTCTTTTCTTTATTCTTTTATTTTGGCTTTAAATAATGTATTTTATATAATAGTTATACAATAAATAATGAATGTTAATTTATGCAAAATAATGATATATACATGCATTTAGCTAGGGTTTAAAGGCAAAAATGTAAGAATAAAGGTGATGAAATAGAGATTCATCAATCGTCCCCTCAGATTGTCCATCTATCTGTAGATGATGAGACAAATTGAGATACAATTTAGTCCTTGTGGCCTTCATGAAATTTCTATAATATTGCGAGGTAACGCATGAATCGCTGTCATATACCACTTCCTTGGGATCCCATGCAAATCAATAACATGTCGTATACAAAACATGGATAGATCCACTAATTTGCAAGTCGTATTATTCAGGATGAAATGCGTTGACTTGATCAAGCGGTCAGCAATAACCAAATCGCATCGTGATTGCTTGTAGTGCGTGAAAGCGATGTCACAAAGTTTATAGAGATGCTCTCCTACTTTCATACAGGAATGGTAACAGACTCCAACAATCTAGGGGAGTGTTGATGCTCAGCCTTTACCACTTGGTAAGTGAGGCAACAACTTATGCGCTCTACCACATTCATGTCATCCCTACACCCGAAGTGTTGGCAAATGTCTCGGTACATCGTAGTGCTACCTAGATGAATAGAAAGTCTGGGATGTGCACCTCATATAGTATGTCTCTCCTCAACTTCTTATTTCCAGGGACACAGACACGGTCTCCATTCCACATTATGGACTCGCAGATCATGAATCTGCCGAACTATGTGTCTCGTGATATCTGATCTGACTACTTGCCATGCACAATCTGATACCACATTCTCTCGTACTTTACTAGTACAATCACACCATAAGTGCTTTCAAATAAATGCATACACTAGGTGTAGTACGTACATCCCAAGAGTTTAGCCACGCCATTGAACCCAATTTACATGTTTGTCTACTTAAGGCATTTGCCACGACATTTCCTTTACAATGATTATAAGAGATGGTGCAATCATAGTCCTTTAACAGATCCATCCATCACATATGCCTTATGCTTCTCGATGGTCGAAAATCTACTTGAGGCTCTTCTAATCTATGAACATCTCAAAAGCAAAACCATTTAAGTAATGAAACCATATCTACAATGTGAAGACTATAACTGTCAACTCCAAGTCATGTGCAAGGTAGTTGAGCTCATGGCTCTTCAATTGTCATGATGTGTATGCAACAACCTTCCCTCATTGCATCATTACAATACCCAATCCTTACTTAGATGCATCTGCGTACCACCATGAAGTTTAAAGTTCCTATAGGAAGGCTAAGAAATGGAGCAACAATCAATCACTCCTTAAGCTGCTGAAACTCATCTTACACTTGTCGCTCAAAATAAATGGCACACGCTTTTTTGTCAACCAGGTAAGAGGTAGGATCAACTACGAGAATCCTCCAAAAAATCGTCAATGGTAAATGGTGAGTCTAAGGAAAATGTGAACCTTTGTGATTGTATTGGGTTGCTCCTAAGACACACTACTAATATTCTTGTCGAGATTAACTGCTACGCATTCTTGATCTTCTTCCTCATTTTCTAATTAATATAGTTTATGGTTCTTTTAAAAGTTCTCATAAAATGATATATATATATTGTTTCCACAAATGTAACTATTTTCTTATGAAGATCTTGTATCCTAGGCAGATATCTTATTCAATTTAGGGTCAAACTTGTCAAGATTCTCCTTTGTTTAAGAACAAAGCATTTACATTTAAAGAGAGGGAAATAGTGCATCCTTGGTGAGTGTCCGCCGTATAGATCAAAAGAAGTCTTCTTTAATCTTGGTGGATAAGTCTTGTTTAAGACATAGCAGGTTATATTAACAGCTTTTGCCCAAAACATCTAGATAGGTTGGATTCGCATAGCATGCGTGAGCACATTTCAGAAGAGTGTGATTCTTCATATCTACTATGCCATTCTAAGATGTTGGTGTGGGTTCTGAAAATTCATCCTTCATGCCAACTTTGCATAATGTTCAAAAAAATTCTCATTTTTGAACTCCCCACCATGATTACTTATTTAACTTTGTGATAGTGGTTCCTCATTCATTTTGAATCCACTTAGCTTGCTTTTTAAATTTTGAAAAAGCTAAGATTTTGGAGGCTAATATGACAAAATCGCAATGACAATTACTTAAACTTTCAAATTTTGTAGGTTCAAATATGTCTAGGTATAGGAGATCTAGAGGCGTTGATGAAATGTTTGCCTTTTAGGGATGTTTTATGAAGAAAACATTTCTACCATCTTGTAGGATAGCTTGAGTAAGTCTATAATTAAGTCAAGTTTATCAAGGTTATTGACTAGTTTCATGTGAAAGTGATCAAATCTTTTATGTCATAATAATGAATCTTCGTGTGATGCCATCAAGCAATACGTCGATGAACACTCATCGAACCTAAATATGTAAATAATTTTATGCCTATCTCCCCTAAGTAGAACTTCTTGCATGTCCTCCTTAAACAACTTCAAAGCAATTTTTAGAAAGCAATATTTTAAAATCTTTATCAGAGATTTGAGAAACACTCAATAGGTTGTGTTCTGGACCTTCAACAAGGCTAACATGGTTAATAGAAGCAAGGAAGTTTCTGATCTTGTGTTCCCAAATGTGGGTGTTCCATCAGTGCATTAAACTTTGGCAAGTCTAGTCATGGATAATGTTGTCTTAGACCCATTATAGATTATAAACCATGTTCTTGCCCATGCCCTTGCTTGATTTTTTCATATAAGACTTGATCTAAACTCCGCTCTAAACACATTTTGCATCAAAAACAATTGTGACATAATCAAAATGGATTTCGATAAGCTAGCTCATAAGGAAGCTTTCATGAACAGGGTTTGCAAATCAGATAGTGAATTGATTTTTAAGTGTGTCTGGAACTCAATATCACACAAATGAATATTAAAATTCTCTTCTAGAACATTGATAGGTTAGTAGGGGAATGGAAACACTAAAGACTTTGTGATTTGGTAAGATCAATCAAGATTAAACTATTTACCCTTAATAAATCATATGTGGAGAAGCTAACATGTATGTGAGGTTTGGATCATATCATTGGCACTCTGATCCTCACTGCAAATCTTGAGGAATAGCTACCGGTTGGGATAATATGGACTTTGAGTGTTTAAATATACATAATTGGACTACCAGATTACATTCTTCTAAGATGGATTGGTAGGAGTATAATGTTTAGGCATTTTAATATATATATATATATATATAGAGAGAGAGAGAGAGGGGAGTGATCCTATGAGAGCCAAAGCTATTCCTGTTTGAATCATGTGGCCCGGAATGCATGCTCTCATAGGTTTTGGCTCTCATAGGATCACTCCTATATATATATATATATATATATATATATATATATATACTGTGAGAGCATGAGAGCATTGATTCTGGACCACATGATTCTGTCTTATCTCTCCTGGTTGAATCATGTTGTCCAGAATCAATGCTCTCACAAGCTCTGGCTCTCATAGGATCACTCATATATATATATATATATATATATATAGAGAGAGAGAGAGAGAGAGAGAGGGGGGGCTTATCCAGAGAGCCCTGTGCCCATTTGAGTTGCGGTGAGCACCAAACGTGGGCTCGCCATGTGTATTTCCATTTGAATGGTTGCCTATTTCGAAGGAGCATGGTTTTGGAAGGATTTAATAAGTTTGAGCCTTTTATATTTCCAATTATATCGAGTCCTTAAAAAATGAAAAACGATTTTGGAAAGATACATTCAAATCATTAATTTCGTACCGAAGAAATAATCATTGTACATTTGATCAGTAATGGATATAATGTACTCAAGTAATTATATGTTACGAGATCAGTAATACTGAAACAATTGTCAGTATTTTACACTTGTAATATTATATTGTACAGAGATCAGTAAGTCATTCATGTTACTCAAGAAATTCATATTCAGTTCTCAAGTAATTATTGTTGCGAGATCAATAATTAAGTATGTAAATTACTAGTGACCATACAATAAGTACTGATTACAAATGTCCATTTTACTGAAGTCATTTTGATTGTTACTAATGTTATAGTTACTTAATACTTTGAGTCTTACTGAAGCAGCTCTTATTTACTTATATAACCTTTTTAATTACTATAATGCATCAAGTGTTACTGATAGCAATACATAAGTTACTGGTCACGTGGTTTTTTATACTTATTCCAACTTACTTATTCCATTATCCTCTTTTACCTACAATTTATTACGTGTTACCGATGCTTTTATATATCTTACTTGTTTTATTCTTTGTTTTGAATTACTATCGAAATCACACCTTCTTTATTTATGTAGCCCATTTAATTACTTGTAATACGTCAAGTGTTACTGAAAGTCACACATAAATTACTTAATTATTGTTATATGATGAACATCAAAATTTCAATTGTTGTCTTATAGCCCATTTAGATGATGTTGTTTTGCTCTCACTCGTCGGCATAACAACTTCTTCAAGACACCAAATTGTTGCATTGTTCTGCAAGAAATAATAAGTTAATTGACCATTTCAAAATATTAAAATATCAAAAAAATTTAAAAGAATACACATTACTTACAAATTTTCAATAACATTTCAGGCAGATACTTGCTTCAGTACTATTTTATATCAGTGAATAGTAAGAATTGTAAAAAGAAAAGTAACTCAGCAATATACTCAATTCAGTAAAAATCATTCAATGACAAGTAACTTGTAATGAATTGTTAATAACATTTGTTATATGACAAGTAACTTGTAATGAGTTGTATTTATGATAGTAAATTAATGTGAAGCATAAGTAATTTGATGAGCTACTTAAGTAACTTACTGAATTGAGATCAGTAAGATAAACTTCAGAATTCATATAAGTAAGAATTCACTATTTCGAAAGTAAGTAGATTTATTTTTGCTCAAAAAATCAGTAACTTTTATTTCTATATCAGTAACTAATAGCAAAGGACAAGTAAATATTTAAATTACTCGGGTAATTTGTAGAATTTTCATCAGTAATAATGACTATAAGGGCAGTGACTGAGTATATCTTCAAGGTAACACACGAAAAAGTAACAATTCTATTAGCATTAGTAACATAAAATATCTTATAAGTAAATTTAGTAAATACATCAGTAACTCAGTATATCTTCAAAGTAATGCATTAAAAGTAACAATTATGTTAGCAATAGTAACATAAAATATCTTATAAGTAAATTAAGTAAATACATCAGTAACTCAGTATATTTTCAAATTAACGCATGAAAAATAACAATTGTGTTTACTGTAACTTTTTATTATTTGAAAACAAAATACATTCGATAAAAAAACAGTTATTACTACAGATCATGTATCAAAATGAATAAAAGTTGATATTATGAACACTACTTTCTCATATTTCAAACATACTTTACGAAAAAATATTTCTTACGATAAAAAAATATGAAATTTCATAAGCGATCAAATAATAAAATCATGAAACGATGAAATAGAACAAAAATATCATTAAAACAACGATAGTATAATAGAAATAAGCGATCATATACGCGTGCCTTGCACTTTCAAAAAACGTAACGCTATTTTTAGAAAAGTTGTAATTTCCGATTTTGTTTTATTTCCATACGAAAATTAGTTCCTATTTTTTTTGGGGATTGAATCTTGTAGATGGACGGCTACAATTGGGTGCTCAAAAAAACCCAAATGGGCACATGACTCTTTGGATAAATTCTCTCTCTCTCTCTCTCTATATATATATAGAGAGAGAGAGAGAGAGCAAGAGACCGACCTCCCTTTGAGTCTGAAATTTTGGATTTCTTAAACTCATTGGTCATATGAAAATACGGACTTTGACTGTTTAAACTCATTGGTCATATCATTTACAAATTATTTAGCGTTTTCATTCCCCTCCTAACCTATGGTCCGAGCGCTCATTTATCATTACTTGAGGTCGAAGGAGTCGTAAAAAATCAAGCCGCACAAGGCCCTTTGTCTAGATAAAGTAGCAACTGAATTTTTTACCTCCACGTAGCCCACCCTTGATGGGGATTTCCTTAACATGTTAAATTAACTGCATAATGAAGATGTTGATCTCGAGAACATTAGATATTTGTGATGGACCCTAGGTATATGGATGTAGTGTTTAGAAGGATTGGCTTTGCAATTCAAAAAGGACTAGCGACGTAACTTGTTGCCCGCTTGCCTCGTGTTTCGATGTAAACTTTTCCCAAATTTTTATAATTTAATTTTCATATAATAAACTGGAGATGGAGGGAAATATAAAAAATTACATACCAATTAGTCTCATAAACATGATGTAAGAATTAAATATAAAATCTTATCAAATAGGTTGGCTCCAAAATTACAAAAACTTTTACCCAGTAACCAATATGCCTTCTTGAAAAATAGATCTCAACACAGCTATTTATCAGTTGCTTCGAAGATACTTCATTATGCAGTCAAAAAGATTAAAAGGAAGTTATCCTAGAAATTGACTTCAGGAAAGATTTTGATAATTTAAAATAGGATTTCATCATTTGAGTTGTAGAAATAATGGATTGTCAGAACCAATTTATCATGTGAATAATCTCCTTAATTCAAACTATTAGAATACAACAACAACAACAAAGCATTTTCCCACAATTAAGTAGGGTCGGCTACATGGATTCTTCGCCTCCATTCAGATCTATCTTGGGTCAATCTCGGACTTATATCCAGCAAACTAAGATCCCTTCGTATAGTCTCTTTCCAACAGTTCTTGGGCCGTCCTCGCCCTCTCTTAGCTGGCTCAACATCCCAACACTCGCATCTCCTAACCGGTGCATCAGTTGACCTTCTTTGCAAATGACCAAACCATCTTAAGCGGTTTTCTCGCATCTTATCCTCGATCGGAGCTACACCAACTTTCTTTCTGATTGCATCATTCCGAATCCGATCTTTACGTGTATGTCCACACATCCATCTTAGCATTTTCATTTCTGCTACAGCCATTCTCTGCACATGTCTATGGTTCACAGGCCAACATTCAGAACCATAAAGCATAGCAGGTCTCACGGCTGCTTTGTAAAACTTTCCTTTAATTTTTAAAGGCATTTTCTTATCACAGAGAACAGCGGAGGCTCCTCTCCACTTTAGCCAGCGGAGGCTACTTTAAAACTATTAGAATATGCACCAAAATTAATGGATGCTTCCCAAGCTTCTTCAAACCCAAAAGGGGGTGCATCAGGGGATCCACTTTCATCCTTTCTATTCATTAATACTATGAATATCTTAGATAGTAACTCAAAGAAATCGTAGAGCAGGGCAAAATCCGGGGCTTCACTATTCCAAGCCTAGTATCCGAGTGCACCGACATATAATTCATTGATAATCTCCTTATTGTTTTAAAGTAACGAAGAGAAGGTTGTTAAAAGTTTATCCAATAACATAAATTTTTTCTCACTTATTTCAGGCCTTAAAATAAATAATGCATAAAACTTTTTGCATCGTTTAAACCTATTCCAATTTGAAGATGCTATCTCACTTTGACTGGACAATTGGTTACTTTCCAACAAACTATTTGGGGTAAATTTAGCTCCTAAAACTCTCAGAGTCAACACCTGGTTGTCATTGACGAAAAATTCATTTTGAAGTTGAGTGGTTGGAAGATACATGTGTCAGCTCTCCTATCTTGTTCCATCCTCTAAATTCTACCTTGGCTCCACTCAATTACCACCTGTTATCAACATGCAGACTCCTGAAGTGTGTTATTGAAGAACTTGACATGATAAGACAAACTTTTATTGGAATGAAAATACAAATCCAAAACACAAATACCTTATGGCATATAAACATATATGGTGATGAGGACTTCAAAAACCTTTCATCTAGTGATGGAAAGGAAAATTTCTACAACATAAATAAGCACTTGTATAGTATCCTACAATGAGGGAGTGCTCAATCTTTGATAAATTCTTTTGCTCATCCAACATAATAAACATGAAACCAATCAATGGAAGGATAAATTGAATTTGATTTGAAAATCTTGACGTTCGCAGCAGAGGCGTCCAACTGGATTGCGTATGCTGTAAATAGCCAATCAATGGAAGGATAAGATGCCCTACTTTCATACTTTGGAGTCGGTTGTATTATGACATGTTTGTGTAGAAGAAGGTTATGTTGTCCATAATGGTGGGTATGTAAAGATATAGACAGCGGCACAGAGATGATGCAAGCTCACAAGGTCTGGGTTATAACAAGAGCTATACCAGTTCAACTCACTTCAGCTGCTGTTTGTGTCCTAGGCACACACCGAGCATGTGATCTTTTCATCACTAGCAGGATGAACCATTTTCTTTGATAAATACTGCCCAATAAATATTAATATTTTTTATATGTGAGTAACCCACTCAAACAATTGCCCTCATTATACCAACAAATTATCAAAAGACAACGGCATCACAAGGAACGAAAAAATAAACAAACAAATATTAGAACAAAATTGAAGACCCTCTAGGGGAACAGAAGAGCCCTGTATATGAAATATATACATATATAGTAGCCGTATTGGTGTGGAACTATAATATCCTCCATGACCCCCTGCTAATTTATCATGCTCAGTTGCTGATCTGATCATCACGTTTCCTTTCAACAGCAGCTTTCATGATATTCCCCCTTGTAATAACTCCGACCTTCATCAATGATAAAAAAAAGGAATTAGAAATAGTTAGCTTGGGCGTTTGCCAAACAAAACTCAAATCATGCAAAAAGAAGATGTCTAATATCAGAAGCGTCATGCACTACGCCACATGTCTACATCAACCTCTCAAGTTTCACGTTAGCATTTAGAATTAGTTCTCTCTCGGTGATGAAAACACAAATTTACGAAAGGAGTTGGGTTCCTACCAGGTTGCCAGAAGCATCAACTACTGGAAGACGGTGGTACCTCGTTTCAAGTAGTAATCTGAGCACAAGTTCAGAAGAAATGAAGGATTATAATCGGGTGCATTTTGAGAAACTTTTAAAGCATATGACAGAAAGGAAGACTGTCTTTCTAACCTTGCTGCATCATCGAGGTTGGATGATTCACGAAGTGACAGAGGGGAAGGGGTCATGACATCTCCGACAACCTTGCCATGGTTTTTGCTCAACAAGTTCTGAAGTTCAAAGAATGTCTGCAACGAGAACAAACAGCTCAATCAGTTCATTTCAAGGCAGCACATTGCTGAGTTTTCAAGAATTTAAGCTGAATGTAAGATATCTTTTGACAATGAACATTAACTATGACAAGTTCTCAGCTTCCATACGATGCCAGGCCACCTCCAGAGTCTCCATTTTCGGTTGGACGGTTAGAGTTCAAAGAACATTTTTATTTGGTAAGTTATCTAGAATAACCCATGTGATAGCCCATTTGATATGCTTGCCAAGAAAAATGGACAAAAATACTGAGATCACATCTTATTCATATAAAATGATAGTTATTGGAAGGGATAACCCACTTGATATCCACACGCTCATTCTTTCACTTGCGAAGTAACAGGTATGAATGGATAACCCATCTGCCTATCTTCATCAGCCGGATGCAGCTATTAGTGCCAATTACTCATATTTTATAAATTCCTATTAATGGACTAGCTTGAAGTATGTTCAAGTACTAAGTTGAGAACCAATCACCTATACTTGGTGAGTAATTGAACTTCAGTCCAATACCTCAATGAAACCTAATGACAATGGTGTCGAGACAATGCTATTTTCTCTTTCAAGTGCCACCACGCTAAACTCGACACTCATATTTTGTGATTAACGGAGATACTACTTGGATGAATACATACCATGTGTGCCAATGTATTGATGTCATCAATAAACATAAAAGATATCATTTTATTGTGGTTTTGGATCTATAAATGAAAAGGCAGCCAAAAAGAAATTCATTTCATGTCAAGTCAACTTTGACGAGAGCGAACAACAAAAGGAGCTGCATGCAGCTGGTTCAATCCTTGCCAGAAGCCCCCTACACCAAGCCACACAACCAGCCAAGCCTGGCCAACCACCCCAAGCTGACTAGGCTTAAGTTGGTATTTGGTAGTCAAATGAATAACACAGTGTCAAGGGTTGAGCCTAGTTCGATCAATCAAAGTCATTTTAAGTCAGGTGATATGGATCTAACTCTTACAAGTTCTTGATCCTTGGTGACACTTTTTAGTTCCATAACTAATGATTCAAGTGCAAAAGCAGTTACCACAATTAAACAACATTAAGTAAAAACAATCAACAAAACTTACTAAAGCGTAGGGGCAACTACTTACTTCCCAAGAGCTATTGACATATGGAAACAAGTTCGCATTGCTTACTCTCTTGCCTGCAAAAAGACAAATAAGATATTTTACTCGTAGCACAAATAATACGATTCCGAGTATTTGACTTCTAATAAACTTATTTGAACTACTGATTTGGTTGATCATGTAGTTTAAAAACATTTTAAAAAAACCCTGCTTGTAAAGATTGGATCAATTAACTTAGTAATATGTAACTGATGTTGAATTCAATCTAGAAACTGACATCAAAGGAATAAAACACTCAAGGAGAGTAAGATTGAGATTGGCATGGAATGTCATTAGTAAAGTATAAAATCAGAAAAAAAATCGATCTTGGTGAAATTTTCACTAGTCATAATATTTTGTATCAATAATATATATAAACTGATAGTCAGATACATATAAAACAGACGGGAGAGTAGCTTCAAAGGTGATTTTTTTAGTTTTTCTCTTCCATATACTAGAAAATTTTGAAGACACTTGATCAGGAACCCATAACTCATACAAGGTCTCTAGTCAAGACCTTTAATGACACTTTGCAAATGATAAGATGGCAATGCCAGTTTAAAAAATTATTATTCATACTCAAACTATGCATCATTGAAAATGTCGACACATTAATCATCCTTTTAGTGGATAACAACATTTAAAAAAACACTTCTAATCAAAATACCCTTTCATTAGAGCATTTCCAAATACAGCATCCTTTTGATGAAATAAGCATGCTTACTACTCAGTAAACTATGTTGTAAAAGCAAAATGTATCAGGCATATAACAGGCCACAAGTAGTAGACAGAAAATCAAGAACATACCTGAGACAGAATCCACTGCCAACAAATCATAATCAGACACAACACCCACCTGCAAGATGACAAATATGTCATTCATGAAGACGATCCAAAAAAAATGCTTGCCCCAATTTTTAAATTTGAAACAAAATGATAGGTAAATTAATTCAAGTATCAGTTGTAAACATTACTAGCAGACTTCTTAAAATAAAATCACATGTAGGTGCAGCACAGAATTTCTGCCTCCATATTACTGTGGGTCAAAATGAAAACCAACCCACAAACATTAACATCACCCATTTCAGAACTAGAAACAATAAATCTAAAACAATTGAAAAATGGTTTTACCTTCAGAAAATTTGTTTTTATGCTATTTCAGTTAATCATTTCTGAAAATATTTCCAGTTACTAAACCATAATATATTTAATGTCAGAATTATCAAGGGGGATAATCTACATAAGCCATCAAACAACATCACAACCAAAACTCACATTTTTTTAGGTAATATTGTTGGGGATATATGAAGATGATAATGCGGAAACAATCAATCAACCCAGGATAATATCCCCTGAAACTGTCCTGCAGCAAAGATGGCACAACAAGAATATGTTCCCCACACGGGAACTCAATGGCAACAAACACAAGCAACCACAAGCAAGCAAGATTTTTACGTGGAAACCCTTGCTCAATGTGAGCAAGGGAAAAACCACAGGGCAAGACCGGTAACGATTCCACTACGGTCAAATAAGCTAATGTTCTTCTCGGTTTTGTTGCCCACAAAACCGAGGTACAAGCACATACAATGGATAGTTCTTCAACAAGGAACAAACTATCCCTAGGTATCTAAAATACCAAATGTGCTCAAAACAAGGAGGACAAAGTAACTCCCCTTGTGGGCTCCCGGATGGAGTCCCAAACTCGGCTTCGGCCTCTTGAGGTCGTCCGCAATGACCTCCGTGATGCTCCTCTCGAGCTCGGCCAAAGAAACCGGCCTCTCTCTAGCCCTAGCTGCAGCCCGCGTCGACGGGGGAAGGGGGAAGCCCGGCTGTGACCTCCTTCCCTCTCGACCTCTCTCTTCCTCTCACGCGTGGAGGAGAAGGGCTTCCGACAAAGCCCTTGCGCTGCTCTTGCTTCGGCTGGAATGGGGTTCCTATCCGCTGGAGAAGAATGGAACGAATGGGGCTTTTTCTCCTCACTGGAAAATGTCACGGACTGTGACCAACAATGGGGCCGATCGGGGTTTCCAAAAGCTGGAAAAATGTCAAAGATGCCCCCAAGTTGGGGCTGGAACATATTGCAAGTATACCCAACAACCTCCCCCTCCAGCCCCAACGGGGAGGTGTTGTCCTGTGATGGAGATCAACAAGAGGTGACACCGCTCAGCTCTCTACAGAGCTGAAGCTTGTCACGAGTGACTGCCTTGGTCAACATGTCTGAGGGGTTCTCATCTGTGTGGATCTTCTTCAACAAGATTTGCTTCTATTCAATTGCATCCCTCAGCCAATGGTATCTCACATCAATGTGCTTTGTGCGAGCATGGTGCATGGTACTCTTGCTCAAATCTATAGCGCTCTGGCTATCACAAAACACAACCGTCTCACTATCTTCAAATCCAAACTCACCAAGGAAGCGTTGTAGCCACAACACTTCTTTCCCAGCCTCTGCTGCTGCAATGTATTCTGCCTCAGTAGTTGAGAGAGCAACACATTTTTGTAGTTTGGATTGCCATGATATGGCTCCCCCTGCAAAAGTGAAAATGTAGCCTGAGGTGGACTTTCTCTGGTCCATGTCACCTGCCATATCTGCATCAGTGTAGCCACATAGTTTGGGATCTGACCTCCCAAAAGCAAGACACATACTTGAGGTCCCTCTCAAGTATCTCAAGATCCACTTCACGGCCTCTCAATGGTCCTTGCTCGGGTTAGACATGAACCTGCTCACCACGCCCACTGCATGGGCTATATCTGGTCTAGTGCAAACCATGGCGTACATGAGGCTCCCAACTGCTGACTGGTATGGGATCTTGGACATCTCTGTCTTCTCCTCAGAAGTAGAAGGACATGACTCTTTGTTCAGCTTGAAATGAGAGGCTAAGGGCGTACTGACAGGCTTGGCATTCTTCATGTTGAACCGCTCCAACACACGTTCAACATAGCTCTCTTGTGACAACCATAGCATGTGCTTCTTCCTGTCCCTTGTAATCTGCATCCCTAGGATGTGACTGGCCTTGCCCAAATCTTTCATCTCAAACTCTTTGGAGAGTTCCTTCTTTAGCTTTGCAATGAGATTGGAATCATGACCTACAATCAATATGTCATCCACATAGATCAAAAGAATGACGAACCCGTCATTGGGAAGACGACGAACATATACGCATGGGTCGGCTGTAGTCCTCTTGAAGCCCTGCTTTCCCATGAAAGCATCAAACTTCAAGTACCACTGTCTCGGGGCTTGCTTCAAGCCATAGAGACTCTTCCTCAACCTGCATACCATATGCTCTTTCCCTCTCTCTTGAAATCCCTGCGGTTTCTCCATGTAGATCTCTTCCTTCAAATCACCGTGAAGAAACGCCGTCTTCACATCCATCTGCTCCAGCTCAAGGTCCATGCTAGCAACAAGTCCTAGCACCATTCTCACTGAGTTCATCTTCACCACTGGGGAGAAGATCTCATCATAGTCCACTCCTTCCTTCTGGCTGAATCCTTTAACCACCAATCTAGCCTTGTACTTCACCAGCTTGCCACTGTCATCTGACTTCAGCTTGTACACCCACTTGTTCTTCAGCTTGTACCCCCGCGACTCTGTACAGAAGGAAGCCGCCTCCGGCTTCCGCGGTTGCTCCGGCTTTCCGAAGAAAGATGCCTCGGTCCTCGGACCCTCGCAAAGAAATCAAACAAGAGAATGTCAGTCACGGTTATTATAAAAATGCAGAGAAAATAAAATGAAATAAAATGACAGATGTATGCAAAAATAAAAACAAAAAGAAAACAAAATAAAAAGAAATCAAAAAGCCGTGAAAACCACGAAAGACACAAAAAGCCACGAAAAAAACCGCGAAACTAAAAACCGAACAAAAACAAAAATAAAAAGACTATTAAGTTGTGCTCCCCGGCAACGACGCCATTCTGATGACCGAAAAATCCCCAAGATCCGGGTGATGGTATAAAAACAAGGGTCCTTGCAACCTGAATCTCGAGGCTCGATCAATCAAGAAAAATATAAGACCACAAAATAAAAGTAATCAATTAAAACGTCGAATAGCGGTCTTCGTTATTTATTTAACCTAATATAACGACCAGGGTCGAACACAAGGAGCATGGGTTGGCGAAGGAGGCCTACGAAGTAGTCAGAAAATAAAATTAAGAAAAAATAATATTTTTGGTGTATTTTATAGACTTTTAAATTTTTTGTATTTTTAATTATGAGGAAAATGTGGAAAAAGGCAAAAAGTGACACAATCAACAAATTATTAAACACCACAAAACAACTCCAAAAATTGAAATAAAAATATTTTTGTGTTTTAGGAATTTATAAGTGTTATCGGTAATTTTCTCATAATTTTGTGATTTTTAGTAGATTTTCTAAAAATGGAAAAAGGCAAAAACAGTAACTTAATGTGCAGCCAGACTTGAAAGGCTAATTAAAAATATATAATTAGCCTCTAAAAATCTGGAGATAATTTTTATGAAAGCTAAAAATCAAAACTAAGCTATAGAAACAAAAATTGCATTTTTTGAATTTTTTAGATTTTTTAATATTTTTTATAAGGTTTTTAGGGTTTTATATTTTTTGAGGTTTTATATATCCAATAAGATGAAAAATTGGACAGAAGTAAGAAAACACACAAACATACAGTACCTAATTTTTTTGTAATTTTTAGATGAGCTTTTAAAACAAGGGTTTTTGAATTATTAAAAATATAAACAACTCGAAAATGTCCCAAAAAATTAATAAAATTTTTACACAGTGTCAGGGGCCACGTATCCAAATTTCACTAACTTTGGATTTGATTTGGTATTTTATTCAACCAATAGAAAAGCTACAACACACATGGACCTATTTGCAAAGAAATAAATTTCCAGGGCTCAAAGATAACATGTGCGAAAACTACAGGGAAAAAGTTGCAAAAAGCCCAGATGGGAACGAGGCACGCACATGATTCACAATTTGAAGGACTAAAATGTCATTCCTATTTATAACAGATTAAACAATAACATCAAGAAAGTCCAGGCCCATACATGCAATTTGACCAAAAACTCACGTGTCGAAGCACGTGCACCACATACACAGGGACGAAAATGCAATATCTAAAACTACCAGGTCTAAAGTGCAAATTACCTAAAATAAAAACAACTACTCTACGTATTTACAGGACTAAATAACTGATATTACCTCTTTTATTAAGAATCCACAGCTGAAGGGAGTCCACGTGAGAGATCCGACGGCAGAGACACGTGGTACCCCTTCGACGTTGAATGTCCTAGATGAGCTCCTCGGATGATCGGACGGTTGAGAACTCTCCAAAGGTGAACGGTTGTGATAGACCTGGAGCGAGGGAGCTCGATCGACGGCTCTGAAGGACCCACGAAAACAAGTCGTTGGCGACTTCCGCCGGGCCAATGTGCGCGATAGGATCCTCCTCCGGAGCTGCTCAGGTGGGCAAATCGAAGCTGGTGGTTGTCCGCAGCTACTGGGGGTCTCCGATGAGGCCGGGAGCACCGTGGTGCTTCGGCAACATCGGGGACCTGGGAGTCCTGTGCTTTCAAGTTAGACCTCCAGACGAGGCCTCTTTGATGCTTTGACCTGTACAGGTAAACCACTGGGTCGAGGGCAAAATGCCTCGACCCGTCAGTGCACGCGAGGGATGAAGGATGAGGTGGTGCATGACTCTCCGGCGAGCGGCGGCGGAGAAGAGTCGATGGACTTGTTCCGGGGTGAACGAGGGGAAGCGAATGGGCGAAGAAGATGGAGAGGGGTCTCGCGAATGTGGAGGAATGGTCGGGAGGTGAAATAGGTGATCGGAGCGCACTGGGTGGTCGGATGAACGACGGAGCTCAGAAACCTAAAAATTAAAAATTAGAAGAAGCTAGAAGAGATCTAACCTAATGGATGGCTGTAGTCATCTGTACTGGAGATCGGAGACCTTCGGGGGTCGTCGCCTCGATGGATTGATGGGTCCAGGGGCTCGTGCTCGCCTCGCGGTGGAGCACGACGGTGTAAGTCGCCGGATCAGTGGTTCCCGGCTGCTCGTCCCTCACTGCTACTCTCTCGCACATGGCTGCCACTCAGGTGAGAGAGAGGAGGTCATCGGAGGTGAGGGGGAAAGCCAAAGATGTGGAGGAGTGCGGCTGGAGAGAATGTTATATACAGGTGCATGTCCGATAAGATGGGAGTGGAGCGTGCGGATCGATGCACGGATACCTAAGACGAACGTCGGGCGTAAATCTCGGATGAAGGAGCTGCAACCCGGGGTTTGGGTAAATGGGAGGCGGGTCACGTCGGGAGAAATTGGCGAAGTCAGGTCGACGACGTGGATCCACGAAGAGGTGGTCCTGGGGGGAGAGTTGACCGAGGGTCAACATCCTCCGTAGACCAATCAGAGTTCCTTATTTCATAATTATTTAGAAAATAAATTAAAAATAGTAAATGGCTTTATTTCAAAATATTTTCAAAATAAAAATGTTTATTTATTTCAAATTATTTTTTAGTGATTTTTATTTATTTTTTTGAAAAAAATTTTGTATATACATTATATATTATTATATACAAGTATAAATACCTATGTCTTTTTTATTTATATTTATATTTATTTCATTTATGTACATTTATCCCAATTTTATATTTTATTTATTTATACCATAAAATTTAGAATATAAAATTTTTTTATTTGATTTTTATTAATTATTTACAAGGGTAAAATAAATAATTCTTTTATTCTTATATACATGGTATATGTCCACTGAGGAGAGAGAAATTATTTTTATTATTTGATTTTTCTCATTTTTATTTTATTTTTATAAATATATACAAATTAATAAAAATCCATTTTAATTTTTATTTTATTTTTAATAAAATATATACATGAAGGAGTATATTTATGATGAATGGCCTTATCTCTCTCTACTTGGTTTCTTTTGCGGTCAGGCCAATGTTTGGCCCTCCCTTGGGATCGGGTCACTCGATATTTATTTTAAATATCTCCTTCTTTTTTCTTTATTTCTTTATTCTTTTATTTTTACACAAAAACATGCTAATTATTGATATTTATACAATGCATGCAATTTGGTAATTTATTCTATTTACAAACATATACATGGTGTTTTGCAAAAATTTTAAGCTAAAATAAAAGAATAAAGAGTGATGAATGAGGATTCATCAGTTACCCGGGGTAATCTGGTTTACCCCCCACTTTTCCTGGGACGGAATTCTATAAAAATCATAGTGACATCACATCACATTTTTTATTCCAACCCTCTCCAAACCCTCATAATCATCTCAAGCAGCTACTATTCCCATTAAGTTACCCCAACTCACCCCAACCCAACAACCAAACAAACCCCAAAGGTCGTAGTTGCGATTTGACCCGTGGGAAATACTGACGGCTAAAATTATTTTCACTCGTTTTTAACATCTTTTTCGGGATATTTTTGCCAATGAAAATATTACATATTGCCGAGTTTGCTTTCCGTCCAATCAAGCAAGTAGTATTGTTGGGAATTAAAAGCAGCGTGGAATACGTGCCAAATGGTAAACAACTCGTTGTTGAAAATGAAGGAAAGTTCGGAATGAGATGTCAATAGGGATGCAAACGGTTACAGATATATCCGTATCCGATCCGTCACCATATCCGTTTTATATATATTTTAACATTCATATCCGTATCTGTTTTAAAATAGATACGGATATGGATATCGTTTTGATATCCGTAAACATCCGTATATCCGTTTTCGTATATAAATATAGTCATAGATTTATTTATAATCATAGATAGCATAATTCTATACCTTCTTTTACCATATTTGTATAATTTTATGATACAAACAAATTTAATAAATTTATATCATGTATTTTCCATCCAATTCGTATATATTTAAGTTGTTTCTATAGAGTATTTGTAACATTAATCATATGCGATCAATATCTTTTTTACATCCGTATTCGTTTTTTAAGGATATGGTAAGATAATTTTAGTATCCGTCAATATCAGTATCCGCATCTGTATTCATATTCAAAAACGGATAAGGATACGGTAATACCTATATCAGTATCCGTATCTGACCGTTTGCATTCCTAGACGTCAAGCTCCAACCTTTTTTTCTTAAAAAAAAAGTTCAGCAATATATAAATTAGCTACATAATATGTATATTTTTTATTGAGATTTTTACCCGACATACCCTATAAACTTTGCTAATTACATCCACGATCTTTGAAACAATCTAATTCCCTCCTCAATCCCGTAAACTTGCCAATTCTTACCCCATAAACCCTCTGATTAATCTATTTGAAGCCCGTGAGGGTTCTTAGGGTAATTACATGGTTGATGGGATAATTACATTGTGCAAAAAGTCACAGAGGTAATTTAAAAAGTTTATAAGTTCTGCCAGATAAAAATCCCTTTTTATTAGTAAAATACGTTGTTTATGTGTTATCAACTACATAAAAGGTGATGGTGATGGGTATAGTGCGTAGAAGTTGCACTAATTTCCTCTTTTAATCGTGTCTGGATATAAAATTTTGGATTTTTTACAATTCTACCTCTCACAAATTCTAAAATTTCAGTTATGTTTCTGGTTTTTTCCAATAATATGTGCATCCTTTTATTCTTATAAAATTACAATACCGTCTTTCCATTAATGTAATATAGGGGCATAAGTATAATACCGGAAGTATATTGTATTTTGTAGTATACTGTATTTTGTAAAAATAGATGGAAACATGTGTTATTGCAAAAAAAGTAGAAAGTGCATGACTCTGTACTTGAGAGACACAAATGTATAAATTTACAAATTTTTCCATACAAGTTTTAGAAATTTATCCATGCTTACATTGTAGGGTTTCTTTTACATTTATGTCCATCCGAGATTTTACAATTACACTTGTACCCTTACCTTTTTTTCAATAACACGCATTCTCCTATATTCTTACGGCATAATTGTAATTGCATAATCGAGCACAAGTGTGAAAACCTCTATATTATATGTATAAAATATGAATAAGTTAAAGCTTTATATTCCTCCACACATACTTCTACATTTTGCTGGTTGAAATGGTGCCCATATATTCCTAGAATAAGTTACTTATTGCTTTATCTTATTGCAAAATATAGTTCTATTTTTCCTTGATTTTTCAAAAGGTGCCCAAATAACCGCGCATCTAACTTTGTTAATAACACAAGTCTTCTCTCTCTTTATCTCGTCTCCTCATTGATGTAAACGACATGGACAAAAGTATTAACATAAATATTATGATCTCATAAAATACAATATATAATAGTTATGATAATAATACATGTAAAAAATCCAGAAAATTTTATTCAGCGCACGTGCAAAGGAAAAGGGACTTCGGAACGAAAACCATGGGCGCGGAAGAGAAGCAGTTTGTAATCTCTTTTTATATTTTTCATCGACTAATAAATCTTGGCCACTTGATATAATGATATGGTCATCATTCATGACTGGACCATTCTGGATGTCTAAAAACTGCCAAGTTGTTGAAGCCGTCAACACGAATAAATAAAATTTCATATTTTTTGGGAGAGGGCTGATCACGACGGGAGAATCAAAATCTTTGAGAATATGAGAGCAATGATTATGGACCATTAAATTATATCATCTCTATCATTATTGATTGTAGGAGGAGAGAGAAGAGCAGAATCTAGTATTCCAGATTCATTGCTTTTATGCTCTCACAGATTTTAGCTCTCACAGGATCAATCATCTTTTTTGGGATGATGTATCTTTTAGATATGGCTTTGACCTATTCATGTGTCACCTTGTACGTCTTAACCTATATCCTAAAGTCCAAGGTGCAGCCCCGAGCTCAATGTTTTTATAGTACTCATAATAACGATGAGATATAAGAGCAGGGGTTTACTATTTGAATACTTAGATTTACGTATTTTGGATGATTGGCTTCCTTTGAGCTGGAGTAAAATATGTTGTCAAGATCACTAGATAATGATTCGAAGACTTAAGAACAACGTAGAGGTGGGTAATGATGAATTATTCATATGTGTTTTTTTATTGTTACTCATTTTAATAAGTGATTGAGCATAGTTATAGTCGAACAAGTGGTAGTGGTTACTTAATTACAACCTACATTGGTTTTTGGAATTTTTCAAAGAAACAATAAACGTGGATTTTGCATGTATACCCGTTTCTTTGAAGGCTTATAAGAAGTTAATTTTGTTGGGGATAGATTGACTTAATCTTGAACTTGTATTAAACTTTCATGGAATTTAGATGGGGTTTGTATTAAATATAAATTTTAAAATGAAAATTGACATGTTGAAGCTTTGGATACAAATTTAATCACTTGTTATTTGGGATGAATTTCAGATATATTATATCTCTATTGTGAACCTAATGACATCCTAAATTTTATCAAGAAATATTTGTAATTAAAGGATGTGAATTTTTTTTTAAAAGTTTTAGCTTCTTGGAGTAATTATGGGTGCATTTTTAGGAAAAGCAGCTTCTTAAAGCTATTGACTTGCTCTGAATTTGAGGGATTTTGAGGAACTTCTCTTTATTGTTTGGTATGCTTCAAAAATTAAAAACCATCTCTAATGATTCTGTGATATTTTATTTTAATTAATTTATATCATCTCTCAAAATTCTGAAAAATAAGGATAGATACTTATTTTGTAATACAACATCTCCAAAAATGAATAATAAATATTACTCTTAATATATAAAATTACAAAAACATTAAAAAATTTAAAAATATTAAAATCTTATATAAATTCAAAAACTAAAAGGTGTTATGGAATCATTGTCAATTTCAAAGAAAAATAGTTACTGAATTTATTCCCTATTTGAGCCAAAATCCAATTTTCTAGGGTATTGTTTCCGTTTGGAATCTTTGAAATTATTTCTTTTTTAATTTTTATTTTTATGGATTGAAAAAGAATAGAAAATATTTTAAAAATCTAAAAATACCAAGAATATGTTATTCATATCTTTATTTTATTTATAATTCCTTTCTCATCTTTGAAATGTCATTTTCCTTTTTTAATACCGAGTACATTATTGAATGTCTTTCTTTCCCTTTTATTATTTATGTTCTAAATTAAATTTAGGGATTTATCACTTCTACCATTCTTAACTTTCGTAATATGAACTATGCCCTTTCCTTTTTTGCAATATCAATTATGCCCATACCTTTTTACAAAATAGACATTTTTGTCGTTCCATTAAGGTAAAATATGGTCATACCTGATATTACAAAAGGGTAGAAATGTGAAATTTGTAAAGTTAACATGACACAACTGATATTACAAAAAAGGGAAGGGCATAATTGATATTGGAGAAGTTTAGAATACAATTTGTAAAAACCCTTAAATTTGAAAATTAAAAAAATTGAAAATGTTGAAATAAATTAAAAACTAAAATAGAAACTATGATATTACTATATCCATGTTTTTCTACTATTATAGATACGATTAAGAACCCAAAACAATTTGAAATCCAAAATTTTCTAAAAAATATACATCACTCAAAGATACAAAACCCACAACAATAAGTAAATTCCTAGACTTAGTGTGATTACCTAATCCACATACTGAGCTAGCTCTTGGCTCGACCTATATTCTGTTACCTAGTTAATAAATAAGGGTGAGAACCCAAGGAGTGGTCACAGATCTTAATATGGTCTTAATTTCAAACCGAGCTTGGGCCTAAATATGAGACTAATTTTGGGTCGGGCTAGTGGGCCTATTGGGTCAGGCTGACCTAGGCTTGAGCCCGAATTAAAAAACAAATGTGCCTACATTCCAGCCCAAACCCGGTCAATAGTATGTTTGGACTTGGGTCGGATAGGACCACGTGGGTTGCGCTTCGTGTTGGGCCAGGCTGTCCCGGCTCAATGCTCATACTAGTTTAGGGTGTTATCAACCACTAAAAAACTAGAAAGACTCTGGGACCTTGAGAGGGTAAAGAAAATGAATGTATTTTACTTCCAAAGATTGCCACTAAAGTTTTATTTATCTATATATGTTTCTCAATACTTGACCATTTGTATTAACACTTTAACAGTAGATGCCTCACACGAGGCATTCTATCTGGTTGGGAGCCTTCGATCTTCAGGTATTCATATGTTAAGAACTTCGATTTTTGCACCATAATTCACCTGACAATTATATGATCACTTGGGATTTGTTTTAAATAGACAATTATTTACGTCCGCTGAATGCGTAAGATAAGTAGGCATTCATGGATCATTTGGAGAACTCGTCTCTCTCGAGTCATTTAAATCGACCCAAGACTTTAATTTGGTCCGCTTTACTAGTGAAACATCATTGAAACTCTCCTTGTTTAGATATTGTCAGGACTATAACCAATGGTTTTGCAATCAGGTTTGGTGAAACCTGCTTGTCTGGCCACCCCTTCACATGGTCAGAAAGTAACAATTATAAGAAGTGGGATAAACTGGATCGAGCTTTCTTCAACCCTTTACTCTTGGACATTGTTGCATCAACGTAGTTCTCCTTCCTATCTAAAGCCTTCTCTGAAGAGCCGAGGCTGTCGTCATAATTTAAACCAGTTTATCTTCAGACTATTGAGTCTCACAAATGAAACATATAGTAGGTTTCGTAGCATTAAGGAGGTTCAGTAGAAGTTGAACTGTAGAGGGACACCTCCTCCCTCTACAACCAAGAGAGTATACTTATTTATGTACATGCAGCTATTGGGGGTCAGCTGCCATTGCCCCATCATCAGAGAGCAAGATGACGGCTTAGGGCGGATGGTTAGTTATAAGTCACCTAATGAGTGGATGGTGGCTATATTGGGGTGGTATTTAAGATCTGGTGTTGAATATAAATTGTCTTGTTGACAATTCACCTTTGTTGAGGGAATCATAACATTGCTGAGTTTGGTGATTTGTTTGATTGATGTAAGTTTGGGCAGGTGGTTCACTAAGGCCACTGTTAGATGAAGTACTTTGTTGTTCCATATGTATCTTAAAAGGCTCAGTATCATTTTTCTTAGAATTTTTATCACTTGTATCACTCTTAGCTTCTGCAAAATTTGTTGCGATCCACTCTTTTTTGGAATATCAGTTCTACCTCTAACTTATTGCTCTGTTATGACTTGTGCTCCTCTAGTTAGTTTCCTTCTGTCTGCATCCCAAAAAGATGTAAAATTTTGGACACATGAATAATCAGAAATGAATGTCTATGGTAGGTATTGTAACAACCTATACATAAAAAGGGCATTCCCATAAAATTCCCATAAAGTATGGGCAAAAGTTGCTTCGGGTAGAAGGACTTGAACGTTGGCATCATGCCATCGTGCATGCTTTGCATGTACAATGCAAGAGAGAGAGAGAGGAAGCAAAAGAGAACATGTGAGGGTGGGAGAGGGAGAAAATAGAGAGATAAAAAGGGACAAGATTTAAGTTAGGCATGGTTACTTTTGTTACCTCTTTAAGCTCAATGTTTATATTATTGTTATTAATCATGCAATTAGTATGCCCATTATTTTTATGCAATATATTTTATGATGTGATAATTATACATATTTTCAATTATATGTGATTTTGTTAAACGCTGATCTTTGAAAAGACAATTAATTCCATGTTGTCATCGTATCAACCCATCGGGAATCGAATAATTATATAGTATATGTTATATGGTACAATTGATCATATTGTATTAAAATAATATATGGAAATGCTATAGAGGTTATTATTAGGCCAAGTGGCATTACTTGACTATGTCAAACTAAATAATAGTATACATGTTCTAACATTACGTATTTATAAATATATACGATATGGAGGATAAATGTCTGTTGATTTTTAATTTTGTAATTTATGAATTTTCCTAGTTAAAAGTTGAGACATGATTCAAAGAAGGAAATTCTAAAATAAAGTATAATAAGGAATGACACTATAACGACATATGGACCTAAGTGTTATGCTAAGGCGAGATCCACCTCTAGAATCATTTTGTCGGGTCCTAAGGGACATTGTTTGTCTAAAGGGAAACACCTTCCGAGGGGTCAGGTTCAATGGAACCTTATGGAAAAAGTTCACTATTGACTCAGCAGTTGTTGTCATCATGTTATCGTAATAATTGATCGACCACCGTGCAAGTGGTAAGTAAAATATACCCTATATGTATATGAGATACTATTAATCAAATAACAAAAGTATGAGGGCATATATGAAATATTGATCTTGAAAGTACTCATGAAATATGAATCATGACAATATCAAGGTATACATGAAATATTAATCAAGAAATCCTGTTTTGATCATATTGTTATATTTGGAAGTGTACATAATTTTCTTGATAAGTTATATCATTATTGTCAATTTATAATGTCAATCTTTTCTTGATTTACATCAAGTCATTATCAAGGTCGTTATCTTTTGTTTACTAAGCTATTTTGCTTACGAGTATTTTGTCCTATTCTTGTGATTTGTCCTGCCACAAATACATATAAGAGTTGGAGATGGAATAAGTGAAAGATTAGAAACTTGAATTCATATTAGCAATTGTAGTATAAGTATAAGTTTTCTTACTAGTTAAATGTACTACATCTATAACTTTGATAGATGTAATAAAAAAATTATATCTTCCATGACCTTAGTAGTGTTGTGAGCTGTGGAATTGGTGTTCACAAGTAACACCCTCGGATCCGATGTGACATTAATTAAATGCTTCCGCTGGCCATCTGGATCCCAAGGTCGTTATAGGTGGTATTAGAGCCGAAGTTACATAGGAACTTAGATAATAAATTGACCTAGATTTTTTCATAGATGGAATCTGGACGTGAAATCATGCTTACTAGAGGTGGGCCTAAGAATACCCAATCTCAACGTATGCAATTAATGGCTGATATAAGACAAGGTCTCCATGAGGAACGACAACGTGTTGAGATTGAACGTCAATTAACATGTGAAGAAAGAGAGATGCCGTATATGCTATATGACTAGTCAAAGGGAGAAGGACTCGCCCTGAGGAAGTTCTTGCAAGTTGACCCGCCTATTTATAACAAAGAACTAATACCGAAGAAAGCATAACACTAGCTTAAGGAAATCGAATTGGCTTTCAATGCTCTAGATTATCTTGAGGGAAAAATGGTGATATTTATCATGTTCAGGCTACGAGACAAAGCAAATGATTGGTGGGAGACTTGTATGGGTATTTCTTTTCTAGATGAACAAATCGTTTCCTGGAAAGAATTTGTGAAGTATTTCATGGATCACTTTATCCCTATGCGAGTTAGGGAAAAGAAGAGGAAGAAATTTGACCTACAATAGAAGGAATTGAGCGTGGAAACATATATTGCTCAATCTATCATCTGGAGAAAGTATGGAAACGTGATCTGTCAAACTGAATGGGAAAAAGCAAAGAAATATGTGATAGGACTAAGAATAAGCTTACAAGGAAGGGTTTTAAACAACCTGCCAGAGGCACTTGCCAAGGTAGTAAATGGGGTCGTAATAATTAACGAAGAACATCAACCGACTCAAAATCAGTTGAAAAGGAAAAGCAAGGCAATTGGAAGTTCTTGGGATAAATCCAAAATCCTAATAAGAAAAAGAAGACAGGATACTATGGCATGGACGAGAATCAGGTCAATCCTATTGGATCAACTTTTCTTATTTGTCCTCATTGTTCAAGAAGACATTTTGGCAAATGTTACATACTCACCATGACATGTTTGAAACACGAACAGAAGGGTCACTTTATCCACGATTGTCCACAGATGAAAGATTCTAATGATAAAATGAAGGAAACCGAGCTGAAAAGAAAATTATGAGACATGTATACTTAATCACGACTCAATCAGAAGACCCTAATCAAGTTATATAAGGTACACTTTCTATCTCAGGATTTATAGCTAGAGTTCTTTATGATCCAACGCTTCACTATCAAGCTATCTGTAACAATATACATATCAACTCCTATTTGAGGAGTCAAAATGAGCTGAGTCTCTTCCCCTGTATACAGGAGCTGCTACTCCAAATATAGCACCTCATTCTTGTATATACAAGGCTACAACATAATGGAAATATATCATCAAAGTATTTTCATTTGAAATGGTATCAGAGCCTAACTTCATCTCTACACCCGTGTTCTTCCTCCTCTCCCTCATCTCCATCAGATAAAACCATTTTCTGATCCACATCAGTATTCTTCCTCCCCTCCCTCAACCTTCGCCTTGTCATGCTATCACTATCCAGCCGCCATCTACATCACAACAGGATCACTCTCCAGATGCACGTGGCTGGTTCATCTCTCCACCACAGCAGGACTTCCAGGCGCGTGTCGCTGGAGTCGTCAGCAGCACCTCTCGCGTCAACGTCCCCACCATCCGCCATCTCCCATCACCTCTCTTCCAGATCGCACTCAAGCAGTCGCTCGCCCTTACACCACTAATTAGACATCCTCGGCTTAACAGTGGAGCCACCCGCTTCCATCATCCTCCATCGAAGTCCATCTTTCCTCCTCCTCACGTCACCACATCGATCTCGCTTCTCCCATATTGTGTTTCGAACTCACAATTGATACGCCACCACCATCTCTTGTGTCTTTTGTTATTTATCTCTTACGGCTTATTCTTGATATTGCTACAAGCCAAATCCAAACTTGTCGTTGTCAACCATGATGAATTCATCATTACCAACCACCAGCATTCATCATTTCCTAACATTGAAACTCACTAACACAAACTATTTGCTTCGGAAAAAACAAATAGTTCCTCTTCTTCACTGTCATCGTCTCATGGGATTAGCAGATGGCTCCAACAAAAAACCAGCACGTATGGTTACCTCAGAATCTGCCTCCTCCACAATTGATGGAACATCCTTACAAAATGATTATGTGTCGACTACTGTACAAGAAGAATGGACCAGGAAAGATCAGACCCTGCTTAGCTGGATTCCCGCATCTCTGCTGAGGAGGTACTTCCCGATGTCATGGGCCATGTTGTTTGGACCGCACTTGAAAAGTCGTATGGGACCCCTTCTCATAGAAGGCTATTACAGCTCAGGATCCAACTCCAAAACCTTCGTAAATGTGATAACTTTGCTACCGTCTTTTTACAAAAGGCAAAACTTATTGCTGATCAACTTGCTTCCTCGGGCCAACCTTTCTCCATTACTGAATTCAATGATGTGATCTTCAATGACTTATCTCTCAACTTTAGCGATATCATCACAACATTATATGATCGAGAGCAATCAGTTTCATACCAAGAGATCCTAAGCATTATTCAGGCATATGAAATTCGACTTCAATTTTAGCAACAATAAGTAACACCTTCAATTTCAGATGATCCACTACCTTCAACCAATATTATCACATCTTCCCGCAATCATCGTGGTCGTGGTCAAGGACGCAATCAAGGGCGTGGACAGGGACGCCAATCTCCATGCTTGTTTGTGGCATTTGGGGGCATAGACCTTATCGTTGTCGATTCCATAAAAGAGGACGATCTCAATATCAAACTCCACAGGCACATCTGTCCCATGCTGACATAGTCGTAGCTGATGACTGGTATGTAGACTCTAGGGCGACTCACCACATTGCACGCGATATTAGAAAATTATCCATCTCTGAACCCTATCAAGGTCTGGAACATGTAAAGGTTGGAAATGGTCAACGAATGCATATATCCCACACCGGTCAAAGCACACTGAAGGATATGGTTAGATCCTCAAGCGCATCACGGAAGCGTGAGCGTCGTATCTAATACGACGAGGAGCGACTAGTCGGACTAGTTGCTCGATGCAGCGGAATTTAAAAAATTTTTCTCACGACGAAACCACATGATCCAAGAACACTTCTCGGATCGTTTCGTCTAAACCACAAACAAGTGATAGGATTACCTCTTGAAGCGTGGTTGCGATCAAGTCTCTAAACGAAGAGACCTCCTGTCTCAAGTCCGATCCGACGGAGGAGACGCTTGCGAGCGCGGGGATGAACCGCGTGCTTCTCGCAATCCAAGTTGATGATCCAAGCGGCGGATCTCCTGATCTCGACACACGAGATCCAACATCTTCTTCACGAGCGAGGCGCACCGAAGGAGACGGAGATCCACAAGTAGAAGAACGGGCAGCATAACGACGATGCCGCGGCGATGGAGAACCTCTCCATGGCATCCATGGTGGACGGCCATGAGAGGGAGAGAGAGGGCTGACCTCTAAAGAGAAAGAGAGAGGGAGAGAGAGATGCTTCTCAAGCATTATGTGTAAAGAGAGAGCATGGGTATGCCTCTCTATTTATAGGGTTTTGGGATCCATGGATCTCAATCCATGGGACAACACAAATCCAATGGTTCTCATTGATTGTGTTTCTTTCAATGGCTAAGATTTATGTTGGTAAAAACCAACAACAATTAATTTAATAAAAATCAAATATATGTAGAATATAATTTGACTTATATTAAATCAATCTCAATTAGAGAAATAGGAAAGGAAGCAAGCCTCCTTCCATAAGAGGGGTGGACGGCCACCACATTCCTTGTGGGAATTGTGGCCGTCCACTCTTCCTATATGGAAGGTGGATGCCTCTCCTATTATATGAGATTGCATTATCTCATAATTCTCTCTAATATTTCTCAACAACTTTTGTTGAATATTATTTCACAAAAATAAATCCAATTTATTTTGTGAACATTGCAATCATGCCATTGGAAATTTGTGAATCACATTCACAACCCAAAACAAAATGTAATTTATATTTTCAATTAATTAGACAATGTGTATCCAATACACATTAATAATTAATCTACTAATATAAATTATATTTAACTCTCTCCAATACATTATAAATCACATTTATAATATATTATGAATAATTGGATATTACTATCCACTTTATTCTTATCCATAATAATTAAATCACATTTAATTATATTGGATAACTTATTCTCATGTGCTAAATAATATGAATCACATTCATATTATTTACATCTTTGATAATCAAATTACATTTAATTATCTAAGATAACTCTCCTTGTAATATGAATCAAATTCATATTATTCATGATAATTAAATCACATTTAATTATCCATTTTCTCAATGCTCGGATACATATATCAACAATAGAATTATCCATGAACTCTTTCAAGGATAATGCGCTTTCTCCGCGAATACTTGGAGATAAGGACAGGGCGATTGTATTGTTCCATGTATAGTGACATGGATATTGAGATCACATCTCAAATCCAGATCTCGGGCCTCCCATAGATGCTTGATTAAATCAAGGCCGCAAATCTAATCTTCTCATTGAATCTGAATCACATTCAGATTAATGTCCAACATTTGGACTAAGATCAGATTACTTCTCTACTGAGAGGAGTCACTAAAATCCAGACCCGTTTCATCACTCCCTAGGAATGGAAGCGTCATGGTTATACAACCGTTTATGATCACATCACCCTCAGGTATTCCTAATACCTGTACATCCTGCATACTGGAAGACTCGGAATAAACCCGAAGTATTAGATCAACTTTACACTGTCTACTTCAGGGTTTTATCAGTAAGTTTCTCATTCGATCATTGGGAGTCGGTATCGATCATATACTTTCCAAAAGCATATATCATACCTAGGTCTTGATCATATACTTTCCAAAAGTATATATCAAACCTACAAATTCAGTCAAGCTTCCAAAGCGAGACGACCGTGCGCACGGAATTTGATTCTTCCCAATATCTCATGAGTGAGCTCTTGTCTTCCGGTTCAGTAGTGAACCTGTATGATCCCTTCGAGAGATCGTATTACTCATATGCCCTTATATGCACACCAGCGCGCCAGTGTATAGACCTTGATTAGGCCATCAACCTATTGGTCTGCCAAATGTACATACTCAGACATATAGTAACACATCTGTCTCCGGTCAGAGGATGTGTGCCTATATCATGACAGCATATGATATAGGACTTTGGTTATCTCGATCTCGTTAAGTCAACTCTTTGACCTAACTCATCCGACACCTCCGAATCTCTATTCCTATGCAGAGGACCTGCATCAAGAGGTCGGTCAGATATCAACCTAAATGAGATAGGATTGCCATCTCCTACTCAGGCTGGAGATCATCTCTTAATAATCATTTGACGGTGCTTGATGAGTCCTCAATCTAACTCATTAGATATTCAACTAAGCACCAGCCTCTATGATTCAATAATTGAATCAACAGCTGTATGATCATTAAGATGGCCATGGTACATAATCCTAATTGTACTAAGGGACCTATTATGCAAACTATGTATTCTTTATTTCAGATTAAGGAGTGAATTGCAATAACATTTATTGCATAATGGCTCGCCGTGGGCTCGCATGTCCAACAATCTCCCACTAGCCCAAAGAGCCATTAATGGGCTAATCATTTAAACCCACACTCATGTGACAATCATAGGCTATTTAGAAAATAGCTAGGTAAGCTGATCAGTCACTCCGTTCCCAAGAGACTACGCCAAGTCCTTTTACGGCAATTGCATATCTCCTAGTAACAGTGCTCGCATCCAATGCGAATGTTGCATCTCATGCAACCGATACTCAATTTTGTTGGTTATAGTGTCATTGACACTATATCTCATTAATTATCATAACCAGTATTCCCATAATCCTTATTAGAATACCTTCATTCCTGGAGATCTCTATCTCCTAAGGTATCTACAGTTAAGACCCTCATAGATCACTATCTACAAGATCTTAAACTTTTGAAGATAAGACTTTGAGATCACTATCTCCAAGTTTTATCATCTTTGAAGATATTATTATTACTGCAATCAAGTGTTTTATCTCCATAGCAGGATTAGTAACAGTTTACTACTCCCACTGCATGGTAGACATCTGGTTCTTGTACACATCTAGAATACATTCAGCTTCTCATAACTGATGCACAAGTGCAAGCAGTTCTAGCATTCACTTCCTCAACTCTTTGAGGTGCTATCCCTCTAGACAGGTCACTACCACATCTTAAGGGAAGGAAGCCTTTCTTGGAATTGTACAGAAAATGGAATAAGTCCAAGGTGTACTACTAATGCGACAGTCCCAATACCCTCTTCTCTTTGCTTCTGAACGACTTCAGAATTAAGATCTAAGAGGTATCCTTGAAATCGTATCTCAAGGTATGGAACAACCAAATTATAAAACACTTATCATTTATTCTTATATGATTAGAATATTATCTACATTAAGCATGATGAACACAATGGCACTCCCACTAAGCTTCATATGGTTCATCAAGATTTTATCTGAAATCATAACATTTATAATTTCATTAAATCTTATGTTCCAACTACAAGAAACTTATTTGAGTCCAAAGATGGAGTTCTTCAGCTAGCACACCTTGCTTTCCTCAACCATGAAGCCCTGGGGCTACTTCATATGAATATCCTCAGAGAGGCATTCATAGAGGAATGCAATCTTGAATCACACCATGAAGATGTCATAGAAAAGTTGTGTAGCTATAGTTAGCAATATTCTGATGGGTTAAAGCAAGGTCACTGGAGAGCAAGTCTTATCGCAAGCGATGCCTTCTCTTCGGTGTGTAGCTCATGGCTACGAACCGTGCTTTGAAGGTCTATACCTTCTCATCAGGTTCCCTCTTTCTCTTGAGGATTCATTTACACCTTAATGGGTCTGACCCATATAGGTGGATCCTCGAGGGTCCATATACAACACTTGTATATGAAGTCTACATCAGACTTTTATTGCTAACATCCATCTTTCCATGTCATGATCCTTAGGAGCTTCATCACATGAAGTCCGATCATTTTCAGATTTAACTGACACATGGAATCCATCCTCAAACTTATTTGAAGAGGTATTAATGTTTCATCTTTAATTATCTATTTTAGTTTCCGATTTCAGGAGCCTCATTATCTTTTCAAGATTAAATGAGTTCCTTTACTTCATTTTCATCTTGATTCTCAAGAGAGTCATCCTATAAGAATCATATTCTCAAAGATGAGATCTTTTAAGAATCTCAAGGTCATAAAGTAGGTATCCAATACCATCCTTTATTTTCCTAATGAAGTAGCACTCTCTAGTGCCAGATTCCAGCTTAATCACATGGAACCTTATTAAGGATATATAATGTAGTCTCTACCACATATATATACCTGGAAACTAAGAGATAATTATGCTATGATTAATCATTGATCAAATCATATCACACATGATCAATTGTATCTCCCTACAACTCTATTGAGTTAAGGTTCATTAGGAGGATTGAGATGGGAATGATATTCATATTTCCATAAGGTATTTCTTGAATTCATCTAATAGGTACAGGCTACCTTGGTTAGATCAATTTCATCTTCCTTCAAACTTTGGTTCTAAACCAAAATTGCGAAATCTTTGAACATTTCAAAGGTTTCTTAGGTGAAGAGAAGAAATCTCATATCATACATAATCATTAACAGATATCACATATCCATAATGTTTACTATGATATAGATGATCTGTATACATCAACATGTATGAGATCCTTAATACCTAGGCATCTTACACCTTTCCCAAGGAAGGATGTATTAGACATTTTACTTTGAATACAATATTCACAAGTATGTGAGATTTGAATCTTTAGACAATCTAAAGTTTCAAGTCTTACCAGTCCATTGATTTCATCAACAGACATATGTCCAAAATTTGATGCCAGATCATTGTCAAATGATCTTTATCCTCCTATTGATCTTTTAAAGGTTTAATTTTCAGTATTAGAAATCTTAATGAACCATTCAATAATTTTCTAATTTAATAGAGTCCACTAGATTTTAGATTACTATCTAAAATATTTCCATCATAACTCTTTATGATAGATTTATTACAGAATTCATGTTTATATCCAACAATTAGAAATAAACAATGAGTGTATTCTAATATCTAGGTCATAGAGACATTCTCTAAGACTAAGGGCTCCCACTGAAAATATGAAGTCTATTGATCTCATGGAAACTGTTGCAACACTTGCATCACTTTCAACATGGATGATCAATAAACCTTAAGATCAAATTTCTAATACATATGCAACCAATTGCAAGTGTCATTAGAAAATTTGAGATACAATTATTAGACTTTATCTTATCAAATAAGTAAGTCAATATCAATGATTATATGTAGATTATACTGATGCTCCATCCGAGTCCTTTTCTGAGGATTCTAGACAGACTTGATAGTCATACTATCAACACATCAACTTATTGCAGTATTGGCATTCATCCAACTCTTTGGATGTCATATGGAAGTCACAGAAGTACAGTCAACTCTTTGACTATACCTCTTACTTGGGTCCAACCCATGCTTCCACTGTGCTCCCTTTGTCTATAAGCAACCTTTGCTCAAGACCAAGGATCTCTTATGTTAAATCAAAAAATTTCAATATAAGAGTATTTCAACATTTATACAAGCTTCATTTAAGTTCATATAATATGAATATTGTGAAGCTTCATGAATGACTAGAGTATAGACAGCAGAATGATGACACTCATCATCTACATCCATCTAAACTCTTTGAAGCATCGGTTCAGGTAGGTATTCAAACAATTTGAATACATTATCTCTTATAGAGCTACCATTCTACATGATGTAGAGAACCATGTCATTCATGATTAAATGTCAAGAGCACATATATATGCCAGAATATCTTTATTGATTTTATAAGGATTAATTTGATAATTACGATCATCATCGACATGTCACTTCAAAAGTACATTCGATAAGATCAAGACTTATAGAGACATACAAACCCTAAGGTTTTAGTCCTATTGTCTTATTTAATTATCACTTCTCATTATTATGAGGAAACTTGCATATTGCAACCACATACATTATGTGTCCAATCGCAAGTACAATATCTGGAGGTCCAATCCATGATATTCTACTGGTTATTAATGAGTATAACATTGAGTGGGTTTAATGAAGGATTATCTGAAATAAGAAATTTGCATGAGTGTATATATTTATATATATATATATATATACGAATTATACTTTGATTTAGGAATTTTATATCAAAGTTGTCTTGCCATGTCAACAATGAAAGTTCATTCCCTTATTCACTTTCAATGTAAGAGATATACTTACCATTATATCTCAGCAAGATCTGGGATCTCCTCTTTATCTTTGTTACATCCCAATAATATGAGAAACTGCAACTCCAATAAAGAGAAGCGGGAACACATTCCGCCTTGCAAGTCCAACTTGCATTTCCCAATTCGGTCTTTAACACCCGGGCCCACCACCCCTAAGGTGATGTTGACCCGTCGTTAATTGAACCAACCGTCAACAGGAATAGAACTCGCTATGCGCAATCCAATATCGCCCCAATAATATGAGGATCCGATATTGGGGTCACTACGCATATGGCCTTACTCTTTCGAGAAGCAAAGAGTCCGATCCAGATGCGCTTGTATATAGGAGCTGTCACTTCGTACAGGCGTCTCCTATATACAATCCCTGGCGACGGAAACCCTTCGCCTTGACGGGAGACCATGGATGTCACTTATGTGATCTTCCACCTCTTATTCAAATTTAATTAATTACTATGAATCACATTCATATAATTAATTCTTCCAAGGGAATTATTAACTCTAATCATATTAGAGTATTCTTAATTGGATATAATTAACTTAATCATATTAAATTAATTATCAATCCAATTTAATCAATCAAACTTAATTTTATGCTTGAATATACATATATGATATTATTCTCAAAGTACGTATTAATTCGAATTTTAATAATTAGAAAAATACATCATAATCCCTCGGACATTATCCCGGCCCTACCCGCTGTCATGGCCAGTACCGACGGGAGTGGGGCGAACCACATACGTTGCAACCCGCTGACCAGCGATCCCCGACTAGACACCATATCCACCTCGGGAAAGGATAATGCCAAATTGATTATTTTGTACTTGAGATGATCATCGGTTCTTCAACCGAAATTATACCATATAGTAATCAAAACAATTTTGATTTTAAGGAAATTTGCTAGGCAAATTCCCAAGTCCTATTCAAGCAAGAAGTTTGATGATTGTAATTCCAATTAAGGTTTAGATCAAATCTAATCAACTAATTGGTTGGGGCCAAGTCAATTAGGCAAATAATCATGTTTCAATATTTCACAAATATTTTTCAAGATTATTTCACGAAATTAACAATTAATTTCACTAATTGACAATCACTTGGTTCTAGATTAGGAAAGCAATTTCAGCAGTGACCCCTACTTACTAAAATTGGCATATCTCAATCATATTAAATCCAAATTAAGCAAAGTCAATTTCTAAAGTTTGCTAATTTGATTTAGGACAGAACCTAAGTGATGTTTCACGCATTTCGAGGCAAGTCTAAACAGTAATTAACACTTTAATCACGTTCAGATTCACAGTTCCCGCAACAGTGCATACATGTTCATTAAAACTACCATATCTAGAGCATACGAAAACCGATTTACGCAAACTCAGATCCTATGGTTTCCTTATTTAATGGGGAACAAAATTCAAGTGCTATTTTCGTGTTTAAACAATTTAAACATGGCCGAAAAATTACACTAAACAGATCTGCGAAATCAAATGCGATAAAAACTTTCGCGACCTTAACGAACCCAAGCCGTCCTTGGTTAGCGAATCATATTCGAAACCGTCGACCTAAGGCTCTGATACCACTTGAAGGATATGGTTAGATCCTCAAGCGCATCACGGAAGCGTGAGCGTCGTATCGAATACGACGAGGAGCGACTAGTCGGACTAGTTGCTCGATGCAGCGGAATTTAAAAAAATTTTCTCACGACGAAACCACATGATCCAAGAACACTTCTCGGATCGTTTCGTCTAAACCACAAACAAGTGATAGGATTACCTCTTGAAGCGTGGTTGCGATCAAGTCTCTAAACGAAGAGACCTCCTGTCTCAAGTCCGATCCGACGGAGGAGACGCTTGCGAGCGCGGGGATGAACCGCGTGCTTCTCGCAATCCAAGTTGATGATCCAAGCGGCGGATCTCCTGATCTCGACACACGAGATCCAACATCTTCTTCACGAGCGAGGCGCACCGAAGGAGACGGAGATCCACGAGCAGAAGAACGGGCAGCATAACGACGATGCCGCGGCGATGGAGAACCTCTCCATGGCATCCATGGTGGACGGCCATGAGAGGGAGAGAGAGGGCTGACCTCTAAAGAGAAAGAGAGAGGGAGAGAGAGATGCTTCTCAAGCATTATGTGTAAAGAGAGAGCATGGGTATGCCTCTCTATTTATAGGGTTTTGGGATCCATGGATCTCAATCCATGGGACAACACAAATCCAATGGTTCTCATTGATTGTGTTTCTTTCAATGGCTAAGATTTATGTTGGTAAAAACCAACAACAATTAATTTAATAAAAATCAAATATATGTAGAATATAATTTGACTTATATTAAATCAATCTCAATTAGAGAAATAGGAAAGGAGGCAAGCCTCCTTCCATAAGAGGGGTGGACGGCCACCACATTCCTTGTGGGAATTGTGGCCATCCACTCTTCCTATATGGAAGGTGGATGCCTCTCCTATTATATGAGATTGCATTATCTCATAATTCTCTCTAATATTTCTCAACAACTTTTGTTGAATATTATTTCACAAAAATAAATCCAATTTATTTTGTGAACATTGCAATCATGCCATTGGAAATTTGTGAATCACATTCACAACCCAAAACAAAATGTAATTTATATTTTCAATTAATTAGACAATGTGTATCCAATATACATTAATAATTAATCTACTAATATAAATTATATTTAACTCTCTCCAATACATTATAAATCACATTTATAATATATTATGAATAATTGGATATTACTATCCACATTATTCTTATCCATAATAATTAAATCACATTTAATTATATTGGATAACTTATTCTCATGAGCTAAATAATATGAATCACATTCATATTATTTACATCTTTGATAATCAAATTACATTTAATTATCTAAGATAACTCTCCTTGTAATATGAATCAAATTCATATTATTCATGATAATTAAATCACATTTAATTATCCATTTTCTCAATGCTCGGATACATATATCAACAATAGAATTATCCATGAACTCTTTCAAGGATAATGCGCTTTCTCCGCGAATACTTGGAGATAAGGACAGGGCGATTGTATTGTTCCACGTATAGTGACATGGATATTGAGATCACATCTCAAATCCAGATCTCGGGCCTCCCATAGATGCTTGATTAAATCAAGGCCGCAAATCTAATCTTCTCATTGAATCTGAATCACATTCAGATTAATGTCCAACATTTGGACTAAGATCAGATTACTTCTCTACTGAGAGGAGTCACTAAAATCCAGACCCGTTTCATCACTCCCTAGGAATGGAAGCGTCATGGTTATACAACCGTTTATGATCACATCACCCTCAGGTATTCCTAATACCTGTACATCCTGCATACTGGAAGACTCGGAATAAACCCGAAGTATTAGATCAACTTTACACTGTCTACTTCAGGGTTTTATCAGTAAGTTTCTCATTCGATCATTGGGAGTCGGTATCGATCATATACTTTCCAAAAGCATATATCATACCTAGGTCTTGATCATATACTTTCCAAAAGTATATATCAAACCTACAAATTCAGTCAAGCTTCCAAAGCGAGATGACCGTGCGCACGGAATTTGATTCTTCCCAATATCTCATGAGTGAGCTCTTGTCTTCCGGTTCAGTAGTGAACCTGTATGATCCCTTCGAGAGATCGTATTACTCATATGCCCTTATATGCACACCAGCGCGCCGGTGTATAGACCTTGATTAGGCCATCAACCTATTGGTCTGCCAAATGTACATACTCAGACATATAGTAACACATCTGTCTCCGGTCAGAGGATGTGTGCCTATATCATGACAGCATATGATATAGGACTTTGGTTATCTCGATCTCGTTAAGTCAACTCTTTGACCTAACTCATCCGACACCTCCGAATCTCTATTCCTATGCAGAGGACCTGCATCAAGAGGTCGGTCAGATATCAACCTAAATGAGATAGGATTGCCATCTCCTACTCAGGCTGGAGATCATCTCTTAATAATCATTTGACGGTGCTTGATGAGTCCTCAATCTAACTCATTAGATATTCAACTAAGCACCAGCCTCTATGATTCAATAATTGAATCAACAGCTGTATGATCATTAAGATGGCCATGGTACATAACCCTAATTGTACTAAGGGACCTATTATGCAAACTATGTATTCTTTATTTCAGATTAAGGAGTGAATTGCAATAACATTTATTGCATAATGGCTCGCCGTGGGCTCGCATGTCCAACCACTTCATTTTTCTAACACATCATTCTACCTTAAAAATATTCTATGCACTCCCTCTGTTGATAAATCCTTATTATCTATCTGCCGCCTTTGTCGTGGAAATAATTGTTCCATTGAATTCACTGACAATTCTTTTGTAATCAAGGATCGTCAAACCTCCAGGCCACTACTTTAAGGCAGCAATAACCAAGGGCTCTACAAATTTCCCAAAGTCTCCACAACATTTTCATTTCTCCAACCGCTTTCGTCTTCGCAAGACAATCTAGCACCTTGTGGCACCAACATCTTGGACATGCTCAGTCGTCTACCATCAATAAGGCTCTTTTCTCATCTATTATTTCCCTTTCAAAGAATAAGCTATGTGATGCATGTTACCTAAGCAAGAGTTCTAAACTACATCTACATGAAACTTGCACTCGCTCTACCAAACCATTAGAACTTTTATTCAGTGATGTCTGGGTCCTTCTCCATTAACTTCAACATCTGGTTATAAATATTTTGTCTTCTTCTTACATGACTACTCCAAGTTTTTGTGGCTGTTTCCTCTCTTCCAAAAATCAGATGTTTGCAAAACATTTATACAATTCCAAGCTTTAGTCGAACAACAATTCTCCACAAAAATCAAATGCTTTCAATATGACGGAGGAGGCGAGTATATTGCTCTCAGGAGTCACTTTACAAAAGATGGAATTCACCATAAAATCTCATGTCCTCACACCAACGAACAAAATGGAGCCATTGAACGTAAACTTCATCATATTTTTGACATGTGCCTCACTCTACTCGCCCAATGTTCAGACCCCAAGAGTTTTTGTGAATATGCATTTAGCACTACAACATACATTATTAATCATCTTCCTACAAAGGTACGTAATGAAAAATCTCCACATGAAGTCTTGTTCAAAACACCACCAAACTACAACTTCCTTCGAGTGTTTGATTGTGTTGTTTATCCACTTCTTCAACCATACAATAAACATAAATTTTCCTACAGATCAACAAAGTATGTCTTTCTTGGCTACACAACCAACTATAAGGGATATATATGCTATGATATGACCACTAAGCGCAGATACATCTCTAGACATGCAGGGTTCGTAGAATTGGTCTTCCCGTTCAAATATAGTTCTATTTTGGGCACACCTCTATATTTACCTCATCCATGGATGCAGCTCACATTACACAATAATGCTTTAACTACTCCCTCACTAGATTAAGCAAGTCCGGAACATGTAAGCCTTCCATCTCCACTAAGTTCATCAGAACCATCCACTCAAATACATAATGAACCACCACGAGTATTACGTCCTCGGCATCCAGTTGAATATCGTGCGATAGTCGGACTCTCAAAGAAATCTAAGCATCCTCTTCCAGCTGAATTGGTATCTTCGGCCATTTCCGCAACAGAACCAATATGCTTTTCAGAAACAAACAAACACTCATACTGGAATGCAACCATGGCTGACGAATATAATGGCTCTTCTAGCAAATAAAACGTGGAAACTTGTTCCAAGACACCCTACCATGAATGTTGTTGGATGTAAGTGGGTTTTTCGCATCAAATACAATCCTAATGGTGACATTGATCGATACAAGGCACACCTTGTTGACAAAGGATTTCATCAACGAGAAGGTATTGATTACACAGACACTTTCAGTCAAGTGGTCAAGTCAACCACTATTCGTACAGTTCTCTCTATAACTGTTACAAGAGGCTGGGAGATCAATAAACTAGATGTTAGTAATGCATTTCTTCATGGCTCTCTTAAAGAAACTATTTACATGGAATAACCAGCTGGATTTGTAAACTTGCAACATCCAAATCATGTGTGCTACCTCTAAAAGTCACTCTATGGATTGAAATAAGCACCACGTGCATGGTTAAATTGACTCAGTGATTTCCTAATGTGTATGGGTTTTCAAGCATCTAAGACAGATACTTCCTTATTCATTCTTTCAAGCCATATGACACTTCTATATGTCCTTGTTTATGTGGATGACATCATTATAACTGGGAATAACACTGACGACATCAAATCTCTCATCACCAAACTTGGAAACGAATTCAGGTTATGCAACCTTGGCTTTCTTCATTACTTTATTGGGATAGAGGTACAAAACATCACACTGGTCTTCTTCTTTCACAATGAAAATACATTGTGGATCTTCTTCAAAGAATGAACATGAGTGATTACAAGCCAGTATAAACACTAATGGCCACTGCTGCTGATCTTAAAACCGATGGAGAACCATTCCTTGATCCTACCCTCTATCGCTAGGTTGTTGGTGCTCTGCAATATCTTCTGATGACAAGGCCTGACATCTTTTTCGCTGTCAACAAAGCATGTCAATTCAGGAGAAATCCTACAACTGAACACTGTGACTATGTTAAAAGTATTCTTCACTACTTAAAGGGAACAATTACCCACAGTTTGTTGCTATCAACTCAATCTGCTCTTTCCATCAGTGCATTCTCTGATGCAGATTGGGCAGGGTTACACATGATTGAAAATCATCTGGTGGATACTTAGTTTTTCAAGGCTCGAACCTCATAACATGGTCATCCAAAAGGCAATGGATTGTCTCACGGCCCTCTACTAAATCGGAGTACAAAGGACTTGCCGATGCCACTGCAGAAATCATCTGGCAACAATCTCTACTTCAAGAACTTCATGTTTGTTCATCCACAACTCCTACTCTATGGTATGACAATATTGGTGCTACTTACTTGTCAGCAAATCCAGTCTTTCGTGCTCGGACGAAACATATTGAAATTGATTTCCACTTCATATGCGAGTGATTGGCCAAAAAGAAGCTTTATATCAAATTCATTTCCACAAAAGATCAGCTTGCTGATATCCTAATTAAGACACTCCCTCGCATATCATTTCAGAAGATTCAGCCACAACTTTGTCTAACACAATCTACTGTCACCTAGTTCCTTGGATTGTGGGGGGTATCAAGCTATGTGTAACAATATACATAACAACTCCTATTTTGAGGAGTCAAAAGAGTGTCGAGTCTCTTCCCCTGTATACAGGAGCTTCTACTCCAAATATAGCACCTCATTCTTGTATTTATAAGGCTACAACATAATGGAAATATGTCATCAAAGTCTTTTCATTTGAAATTCATATCTAGTAGATTTTCTAGACTGCTTATCAACATACAGATATGCCATTCACATTGACTATCTCTTCACCAACGGGTAAAGTTGGCATAATTGGGTCCTTCTTGCATGAGCTACCCATTGAAAATGAAAAAAAAGTCATTGAGTGGAAATTTAGTACTTCTTGAAATGATCGATTATGATATCATTTTAGGAAAGGATTGTCTATATGAGAACTATGTGCATGTTCTCTATAGAGAAAAGAAGGTCATACTTTGTAAACTAGAAGAACTTGAGATTCTGATTAATGGTGTGAGATAACCCATTAAATAAATTCTTATCTCCACATAAAGACACAATGAATGATGTCAAAAGGTTGCATGGGTTTTGAAAAACGAAAAAATGGGAGTCGCTAAATAATGGCCTGACAAATCAGGCTCATTGTCGTTGAGGCGACTACTCGAGTCTCTCGTTATTCAACAATTAACCCACACAAGTAATTAAGCAATTAAAAGAAGGAGCTAAAATTTATTATACCATGCTAAGAATGTATAATGGCAAGCAAGTAGGGGTCAAACACAAGAATCAAAGAGTAGAGCAGGCAACATATGAAATCAAAGCACCAATTATCTCTCAAATACTTAGCCAAGTTGAAAAAAAAATTGTGGGTTTTTAAATTAAAAAAATTTTATATTTATTTATTTTAATTTTATATTTTTGTTTTTTGATTTATACTTTTCTATTTTTGTATTTTCTTTTTATATTTTTATCTTTTATATTTTCTATTTTGTTTTTAAAATAAATATAAAGCTATATATAAGATATATATACAATATAGGCTAGGGTTAATATAAAAATTAATAAAATACGTAAAAATAATAAAAGAAAATATTTTTGGGGTTCTAATAATTTTTTATTGTTTTTATGATTTTTTAAGAATTTTTTCTAATTTATATATAGTTAAAGTCAAAAATACCCAAAAAAAGGTTTAAATATATATTTGAAATTAAAATAGAGATGAAAATTAGTAACAGTGGCAAAAATTCTCTAAATTAATTTTAAAATAAAGATAATAAAATAAAGAAAATTTAAAACTAGAATACACATTTTTTTGATTTTTTAAGAAATTTATAAATTTTTATTAAGGTTTTTAGAGTTTTCTATTTTTTAGTTTTCTTTTATATTTTTAGTGATTTTTGGTCTAAAGGTCAAAGATAAAAATATACACAAAATAATTTATTTTAGAATTTTTCTAAAGGTTTTTATAATTTTTATGTATTTTATTTTCCAAAAAGGGATAAAAATGGAAGTTTTTGGTTTTTCATAAATAATAAAAAGCTTCAAAATGCAAAATAAAAATACGTGCATGAATGTGCAATGCTACAGGAACACAATGATATTTTTTCTGAATTTTTAAAGCAATATAGATGTATAAAATAAACATAAGAAACAAAGAGAAAATGCAACTAGCAAGGGTATTTGTGTAAATATCAAAAAGTTCAAGGGTCACCTTGTAATTTTCCCAAAAATTATAATTAATTATAAAAATAGCTGGACTGAATATAAATTGAGAAAACACTAGGAGTCCGCTGCAAAATCGCCAACCCACTTGATGCGTCACGTGAGGTGACTTGGCTCGGACCTTGTTGTAAATACCAGAAAGGATGGGGGCCTAATTATAAATATTACATAAATAATAAACTGCAGAGGGCTATTTCTGGTTTAAATACTAAATACAAAATAAGCGAGGGCGATGTTGCAAAATACCCACTCAACAGGCGTGATTGACGGCAGATATACGTTCATTTGTCACGTATCGGTGTGGTATCTGCTTATACCCCTTCACGATGAGCGAGCTGAGATTAGATCTCGGTGCAGAGATCTACGGTGCTGGCGAAGCTCGATCGGACAACTAGTGGAAAATCTGGAGCAGTCCTTCGATCCAATGACAACTAGAGGATTGGGAAGAACATGGAAGGAGGTCGGCGACGACGAACTTCCCCGACCTCGATCCTCCTCCTCCGTGGACTTCTGAAGCGCCAAAATGGCCCAATCGTCTCTTGCAGGTGTCCTATGATGTCTAGTGTGTCAAAACATGACGGCGAACACTGGAGCTCCTCCACGATGTCGGAGAAGAGGGAAGGTCCCAGGTGCCTTCGGAGAGACCAAAAATGCCCCCAGGTGCGTCTTGTGCTCCAAGTACATGCAAAGAGGGTTATGGGGTCGAGGGCAATGTGCCTCAACCCTCCAGGTGGCGGGATAAGGTGGAATATGGCTTTGGAGATTTCCTCCAGCAAGCGACAGAGTGGATAACGCGGTTCCTTTGTTCTGTGCAAGAACAAGGAGGGTAGAAATGCGGCAGATGATGAGTAGGCGAAGTGGAAGGAGGTGAGGATGATTGGCGAGGCGGAGGGTGTTGGAGATGGCCAGAATCAGCTGGCGGAGCAAGGAGCTCTGCTGACGAGATTCTTGAGATTCACGCTATGGGGGATGAAATCAGAAGGAAAAACACATGGATTACGACTACTACTACACTAAGGAGTAAATAGATAAAGAGGGAGTAAAGCTCACTAAGGTACGCCAGGAGCAAGCTCCGGTGACGTAGCTCCGGCGAGCTGGATAGGCTCGATTCAACACCCACGGAGGTCCCCGAAGGTCAGGATCGATTCCTGCTGTCACCAGGAGGGTCCTTGGATACCTAGGTTTAGGGTTTGAAGGTGGATGAGCGATCAAAAATCAAATGGAGGGTCGGAGGTGATTTTTATACACGTTGACGAGTAGGCTCCAAGATCGATGAAAATGAGGCGAATCGCTAATCGCCAACCCGAGGAAAGCTAAGGGCGTGAAAGGTGGTGGAACGAGGAGAAAAAGTGCTGAAGAGGCTGACGTGGAATGATGCAAGGCTCGGCCTCCAAAAATCCGAGAAGAAGACCTAGTTGTTAGGTCTGACAGGGAGCAGACCTCGGTCAGATAGTTGACCAAGGTCAACCAACAGGAGGCTCTGGTTGGTCCACGTGGACCAACTAAAAAATCCTTGGCAAAAGATTTAGAAATTTAATTAAAAATATTTAACGATTTTGTTAATTTTGGGTTATAAAATAAAAAATATTTCTTATTTTATAAAGTATTTTATCGTGATTTTTATTTATTTTTCGGATTTTAAAATTGATTGTTACTTTTTAGGGCCTATATATAGGTATATTTATCTATGTATTTTAGTCCTTTATTTTTTATTTTGAACTTTTGATTTTATTAATTTAATTTATTATTTTATAAATATATATCTTAATTTTATATACTTAAATATATTTTTATTTTATTTTCCTGATGTATTATATACACTTAATTAAATAGGAGTATTAATTGTATATGTATACATAGTGGTATTTTACCTACGCATTCTCTATACATATTTTATTTTTGCATATTCTTTATGTTTTTATTCCTATTTTAATGTGTACATATTTTATAAATAATATTTACAAAACTATAAAAATATAAAATTACAAAAAAAATAATGAATGATAAATAAAATGAATATTTTAATCATGTAAAGTTTACAATAGGGATCGAAAACCTAACTTTCACAGTGTAATTCCAAAAAATATGAAACCATCTTCATTAATTGGATTATTAAAAAAATACAATTAAAGGTGATTTTGATATATTTTGATTTTTATTTGAGAGATATGGGTCTGGGAAGTTGGGGTTTTGGAATTTTAGTCAGATCATAACTTTTTATATGCACATTATTTTTGTATGAAATAAATTTTGTATTTTTCCATATTTAATTATCTACAACTTTCATATACAAAATTTCTTTATTTGAAGTATAAAAAGTGGAACTAAAAATAGGTCCAAAAAATGAAGGAAAATGAATAAAATAAAAGGGAACTTTTATTGGATTTTGGCCCTTATCTCCCCCTACTTTGTTCCTTATCGACCTAATCATCGAGATGCCTAGGTCTCGAGGTTTAGGGTCATAAAATATTTTCAATATTTTATTCTTTTTCTTTTATTTTCTTTATTCTATAATTTTGGCATTAAAAACTGTATTTTATACATTGTTTACACCATAACGCATGGATGCTAAAATGTAAGAATTAAGGGTATTTACACGCATTTACTAGGGCTTTTAAGGCCAAAATGATAGAATAAAGGTGATGAAGTGGAGATTCATCACCCCCACCATACTTTCCTTTGCTAGTCCATAGCAAACACTTATACAATAAGTGTTGAAAAGAAAAATAAATAAAAGAAAGAAAGAAAATGGATTAAGTGTAATTATCAAACTTGTCTTCACAAAATCAAAGTTTGGAGCTTAAGTCGGACCTTTGAAATTTTAGTGTTGGCAGAACCTTAGTTGGAATCAGATTTGAAATCCAACAGCCTTCGAGAATCCCAAAACTCTGTTCAAGTCCCCTCAATAGCCATGTCAGAATACTTCAATTCATACGCAAACCCTTACGACTATGAATCTGACTCGTACAGTGTAAGTGATAGTGGCTCTCCCAACTAAAATGACAAAGAGATTGACTTCTCCAGCATGACAACCCAGTGATTCCCCAATCCAGCAACTCCTTCCTCGAGGAGCGGGGTATTCCCTTCTAAGTTCAAGTGACAACCAGCTCAAGAGGAGGGGGTGAAGAGAAGAATGGACGGTAGCCGGTGTAGCTACCTATCCTAGGATGCAAGACCAGTATAGTCAAGTCATCCAGCTGCATGCTCTCATGATTTGTCTTTGAGGCTCAAGCTTGCTTATTTTCTATACGAATATATACACTCTGACAGACATTTTATTTTCAATTTGGCTTGTCCTCTTTTTTGGAGTTTTTTTTAAATACTATATACAACATCATTTACATAGAGAGTTTTTCCTATTGAGCCAGTAGATTATCCCTCTTTTGAAGCATTATTGCAACCCACCCTCCCTAGGGGAGGACAAACATTTCCACTTATGTGCGTCTCATACCGGCAAATCCAATCCCCTCACCACTCCAACTGAGTTGAACCGAGTGAAAGGTGCATGTGTCCATGTTAGGTCATTATCAACAAGAGTCGTGTGTGTGCTCCGAAATACTCTACTTAGGTAGTCAAGAATCCATTAAACCAAGTCTCGTGATCCTCAAAGAATTAAGTCAACTAGACCTGAAGTACCTCAATTCCAGCTCCTATAAGGTTCCTGTTAATTAGGTAGATTTAAGGTCCAACCAAGCTCCAATCTTCGAATTTTACTTAGACTTGTTCAATTATCAAACTCAATCTGAAAAATGCAAATGCTATGCAGAGTGCAGAAAATATTTTTGTTATGTAATTTTCAAAGTTTTTAAATTTTTTATGGATTTTGAAAAAGGATGATGCATATTCATTTTTTATATTTTCAAAAAGATGTTGCAAATGTTTTTGAATTTTTTGAAAATAAAAGATTTTGGCTAAAAACTAGGTACAAATATTTACATGGGAATGTATCTTATATTTACAAGAAATTCATTTTAAGAATATACAAGGGGTAAGTGCTCACTTTTATAGATATCTATATACAATTAATAAAGTATTTTAGTATGATGCATATATTCCTCAAATTTATTTGAAAAAAAAATTTCAAACAATTTTTGAAAACTATAGTCCAAAATATTTTTTACAAAGAATTTTTACAAACATTTATGCATAATTGAAAATCATTTTACAAAGGTTTTTCAAACAGTATATATAGATTTTTTTCAAAATATTTTTGCAACCACTTTTCAAAGCATTTGCAAATCGTTTTTCAAACATTTTAATTTTACACAAGAAAATTATTTTTTTCAAACAAAATATTTTTACAAAGGTTGAAAATATTGAACAAAATATTTTCCAAATAGTTTTCAAAAAGATTTTTTCAAAAAGATTTTCAAACTATTTTTCAGATAATTTGTAAAAAATATTTTTACCTGATTTATTAATCAGTAAATACAAAAAGAATTTGAGGAATAATAAACATCTTTTCATTAAGTGCTTTTAATGAATTTAACAGAATTTTTAGTCATTATTAGTAAAATAACAAAAGTATGAGTTATGGCTAAAGTATATATGGAGTATAAACGAAACCTCTATACTTAGCTTGAGCTATGTCCCCAAAGATCAGAGAGAAAAGAGAAGATATAACTCCCACTGAGTATAAAAAAGTCTAAAGAATAAATGAAGAGAGAGATGAATGAACGAATGAGAAGTCGACCGCCCCCTATACTTAGGATCAAATAATCCTAAGTATAGCAGACTGTACACAAAGCATGGATGGTCAAGGCTGGGAATAAACAAATCATACTCAGACTGTCTCCCCCTATACTTAGGGTAAGATATCCCTTAGTATAGATAAGAAGAGGAGACAGAGGAGGAGATCAAAGAATAGAAGATCTCGAGGTGTGCACCCCCTATACTTAGGAAAAAGTACGCCCTAGGTATAGAGAGATGAAAAAAAGGGGCGACACCTTTTTGGTAGAAAAAGAAAATAGAAAAGAAAAAGAAGAAAAGAAGAAAAGAGGAAAAGAGATCAGAAGAATAAATATGAACAACTCGGGATGCACATCCTCCTACACTTAGGATACATTGCATCCTAAGTGTAGCAATAATGAAGGGGTTGACACCTTATTGGTAGAGTAAGGGAGGAAAGAAGGAAAAGAAGAAAAGAAGAAATGTCATTCAAAAATATTTTGATTTGCTTTGTCTTCAATTCTCGCTACTGAAGTGTTCAACTCATCCTCATAGATTGATTACTTGAATGGAGTCAACGATAGACATAAAAGTATCATGTTCAAGATATGACTTCAGAAGTTGTCCATTGACTACAAATGGTTGTGTATCAGCTGACAAGCTGGATATCATTACACTTTCATTGTCACGCACATGTCTTATTATAAACAACCCAGTCCATTTGCTCTTCAGTTTACCTGGAAAGATCTTTAATTTCTCATCAAACAACCACACCTACTAACCCAGTTTGAAGGATTTGCAGCAGATATGCTTGTCGTGCCACTTCTTAACCTTCTCCTTATACTCAGGTTGTTGTCGTATGCATAGTCTCTGAATTCTAATAATCTATTCAGATCCACTTTTTTATTATTCCCAGCCTTCTTAGAATCCAAATTACAGATGTTGATAGAGATTTGTGAATTAACTCGACAGGCAGATGACATGGCTAACCATACACAAGGCGGTATGGGCACATTCTTAAGGGTGACTTGTACGCAGTTCTGTAAGCCCAAAGAACGAAATCCAGCAGCTGAGACTAGTTCTTGCGATCTGGACGCACAAGATTCTGTAGAATTCTCTTTATCTCCCTGTTTGAATATCCAGCTAAGGTATTGGATTGTGGGTGATATGGTGAAGCAACACGATGTTCGATACAGAATTCCTAAGTCAGCTTCTTCACCTTTCTATTTATGAAATAGCTACCCACATCTGATATCATAATTTTTGGAATCCCGAACCGTGCGATGATGTGATCTCTTAAGAATCTACAGACAATCTGACTGGCAGCGGTTCAGGTGAGAATAGTCTCATAGCCATGGATGTTTGGAAATGGACCCATAAAGTCGATGCCCCATGCATTGAATACGTTTGATATCTGAATGAACTTCAAAGGCATCGTGCCTTTCATTCCTATGATTCCACCCATCTTCTAGCAGTCAACACAACACTTGACATAATCTTCGGTATCTTTGAATAAGATAGGCCACCGAAGACCACTATGAATAACCTTTGTTGTCATTCGTCTAGCTGAATGGTGTCCTCCATATTCTTGATCATGGCAAAGTGCATGGACACTAGGAACTTCCTCCTAAGGGATACACCTCCTCCAAATGCAAGCTGCCCCCTCAAGGACTAGATATGGATCCTCCCGCTGATAGAGATGGATTTTGGACAAAAATTTGTCTAATAGCTTCGGCCAATCTTGTGGGGTTCTCTTGGTCACAAGATAATTCATAATATAGGCATACCAGGGGAGCAAGGTGATTGACAAAATGGCCTCATCTGGAAAAGTTTCTGTGATCGGTTGCAAGTTCAACTCAGGAGATTTAGGTTCAGGAAGTCGGGATAAGTGGTCAGCCACCACATTCTTCACTCCAGGTTTATCTCGGATTTCAAGGTCAAATTTTTGAAGGAGAAGTATCCACCGGATTAAACGTGGTTTGGCATCCTTCTTCTGCTATAAGTACTGGCTGGTCGAGTGATCTGTATAAATAATAACCTTGGACCCGAGGAGATAGGATCTGAACCTTTCCAAGGCAAAGACTACCGCTAGCAGCTCCTTTTCAGTGACTGCGTAGTTTCTTTGGGCTTCATCGAGAGTTCGACTAGCGTAGTGAATCGCAAATGGCACATTGTCTTTCCTCTATCCGAGCACAGCACCAATGGCATAATCTGACGCATTTATCATTATCTCAAACAGTTGTGTCCAAATTGGTGGCTGTAAGACAGGGGCCTGAGTAATAAGTTCCTTCAATTGATTCAAGGCAAGGAGTACGGGGTCATCCACGATGAAATCATTCTCCTTGCCTAGCAACTCGGTCAATGGTCTGGTCAACTTGCTGAAATCTTTGATAAACCGTCGGTAAAATCCGACATGGCCCAAGAATGACCTGACATGCTTGATGGTTGTAGGTGGCTCAAGTTTAGAAATTACCTCCACCTTGGTTGGGTCAACCTCCATGCCACGTTTAGAAACAATGTGACCCAGCACAATTCCTTCAGTCACCATGAAGTTTCTCTTCTCCCACGAGAGCACCAGATTCACTTCAAAGCATCTCCGTAAGACTCGGTCTATATAGTCAAGGTATTAGTCAAATGAATCCCCATAAACCATGAAATCATCCATAAAGACCTCGAGAAAATTTCCCACCATGTCAGTGAAAACTGCGAGCATACACCTTTGAAATGTGGCTAGAGCATTACATAACCCGAACGGTATCCGTATGAAGGCATATGTACCAAAGGAACATGTGAACGTAGTCTTCTCTTGATATTCAAGAGCTATAGCAACTTGATTATATCCGGACTATCCATTCAAGAAGCAAAAGTATTCCTTCGCGGCCAATCTCTCAAGAATCTGGTCGATGAAGGGTAACGGAAAATGATCCTTCTTGGTGGTGAGATTAAGTCTTCTGTAATCCACACATACTCGCCAAGAAGTGGGTACCCTGATTGCGATCTCCTCTCCTTTGTCGTTCTTCATGATGGTGATCTCTGATTTCTTTGGCACTACATGCAAAGGGCTCACCCATTTGCTGTCGAAGATGGGATAAATGAATCCTTCATCACACCATTTCTAGATTTCTTTCATGACAACCTCCCGCAGGTCTGAGTTTAATCTTCTCTGGAATTCTCAGGAGGGTTTGCTATATTCTTCAAGGAAGATGCGATGTGATCATAATAATGGATTGATCCCATGGAGATCCGAAGTTTTCCAGCCTATTGCCTTGCGGTTACGTTCAAGAACCTCTATCAGATGGGATTCTTGGTCTTCGGACAGATGCACATTGATGATAATCGGGTACATGTTTGGTTCATCCGCAAGGAAGGCATATTTCATATCGGAGGACAATTGCTTCAGCTCGGGCGGAGTCGGAGCTGTTTCAGTGGTGACTTCAATTATTAGAACAGGTGGTGGTTCTTTCATCTGTTTGGTGCGCACCATGCATTGTTCAGCTTCGATATCAAAAAGTTCACAAAAATTTTCAAGAATTTCTTCTTCATTACATGATTCATCCATACTCTGTTCTTGGTCTTGAAGTCACATCATCCCCACAAGGATCTCATCAAGTGTATCAGCAAGAACCTCCCCTCCTTGGGGTAGAGGAGTTCATGGATCTCATTTGAACTCTTTCGGCTTTTTGCCCAATATAAAACTTGTAGAACTCATCGAGACGAGCAACTTTTATGTTTTGATTTTTTCCTAATTTTGTCTCTAAATATTTCTTTTGTATTTTTCTTTATTTTATATTCTGAATTTTCTGATTGGGCCACGTGGTGCCCTCTGGGCCGCACAAGTGGCCTGCCTCCCCTTCCACCACCTGGTGCTCGCCTAGGCCGTCAGATGCCCTTCACTACGCCTCCATCTCAACCGCCCGTTCCACTTCATCCATAGCCGTCAGATCATCACCCAGCTCGCATCTTGACCGCTCCATCGCGCCTCACTACCAACCGTTTGATTTTCTTTTGATCTGATGACCAGCATCTCTCCACGTCGCCCTTTCACTTCAGCCACCTGATCCCACTATATCCTACGATTAGCATCATCCCATGTCACCCCCTCACTTTAGCCGCCCGATCCCACATGCATCATATGGTCCATAGCGCTCCACGTCATCCATTCTTCCCAGGCCGATGGATCTCCTCCAGACCGCATCCTATCCATCCATCAGTGCCTTAATCTCTGCCATTTGATCACATCCTATGATCTAATCCTAGCCCTCCGCCCGCGCCATCATCCAGACCATTGGATCGCTAGATCCAACTGTACCCGTTCATCATCCTCCTCCAGCCCTGTCGTTCTCCCTGGTAACGCCTCCGCCCCCTTTCCATTTTAGCTCCGCCACCATCCCGCTTTGCTTCGTAACGCCTCCCCCATATAGCCTGATCGCCCACCTTTCTTGCGCAATCTCCACGCTCCCCCCTCCATTACACCTCCACCATTAAAACTCCGTTCAAAAACCCCCGACAACCTCATAACGTCCGGCCACCCTCATCTATAAATCCCCTCGACCCACCTCTGTTCACCCTCATCCACCATCCAAGGGGTTGTAGCCCAGCCTCTGGTCCTCCGGTGACAGCGAAGAGACCGTCAATCGAGGTGAAGATGGCCCAACCCCGATGAGATCCATGGCAGCTCCGCCATGTCAGCTCTGCCATCTCCGACGGTAGCTCGAGCTCGCTGGCGTAGCTGACCAGACCGGGCGACGACCCCAGGCTTCCTCGAAGCCCAGCACAAGCTTCTCCCCCACCGGGTTCCCCTTTCCGACGAGGTCTCCTTCCCCCTACTTTTTCTTGTGTTTTTCTCCGATTTATACCTCCGTCTGTCATCATCTTCACCTTCTCCTAACCACTACAGCACTTCCACCATACATCAGTCATCTTCGTCGACCATCTCTCTATTCTCCAGACCCTCCCCCGCCCCTATCCCCCTCTGCTCTACTTCGCCGGAGAAGAGGAACGCAGTCTGCCACTCCCGTCGCTCCCCATAGCCTTCACTCACTGACTCACCCACTAAGCACTCGCAAGCACTCGCACAACTTCGGCTATGATTAACACTTGCAGATACTTTGATTGGCCGGAGATGGCATCGGTGCTCCTTCAAGCTTTTCTCCTCCGGCGAGGCTTCACCGATAGTCACCTTCGATCAGCCTCGGAGCCTCGCCGCTCCTTCAGGACCTCCGCCAGGCGCCCCGCCATCTTTTCCGGCCTTCAGGCGAGCTAGCGGCATGCGGAGGAGCTCCATCGAGCACGTTGGAGCCTCGCCTCCTCCGGTAGGCCCGCGGTGGAGGAAGAATAGTAGATGTCGTCCGATCGTGTCGATCGGATGGCCATGAAGAAGCCACGTGGCAGACCAAGCCTACAGACGAACCTACAGGCTCGGGTCATCTGAACCTCAAGACCCGAGCTACCAGCTGCTGCCACGTAGCCCCGAGCTAGTCGTGCCTCCCGAGCCTAGGCTCCTCACGTGCACTGCACGCAAGGGATTGGGTAAATTGCACGAAAGATCCCGAATGTTTTGGTATTTGCAGATTGGTCCCCAGGCACGTGCCTCACATGCATGCCTGGGGAAATTACAGGGAGGTCCTCTCATGTTTTCAGAATTGCAAAAAGATTCTTGCTCACATGGAGAAATTACAACAGGGCCCAGGCAGTTTTTGGAATTTGCAGTTTTCTTTTTATTTTCTTGTATGTTATTTACAATTATGCCCCTGTATTTATTTCTTTATAACTTGAGCATCGTAGGTCCAAATTGCATGATTTTAGTGTCGTTTTGATCCTTGTTTCTTCATCTACATCATGCCATATTTAATTTTCTCATCTGCCACTATTTTAAATGAAGTGAATTTTTATGTTAGATGAGATCATGTGCTCCATTTGTATGTGCCCTGACTAGATGATGGCTTTTATTCTTATGTTCAATTTGACTCTAATTTCAACTAGTATTTTGTTGCTCATTTATGTAATTTTTCTGAGGCCTAATTGTTTACATTATCATAACATATATTTATCCTTGCATAATTGTTCATTCATCACTTTATAATTGCATAAAAAATCAATTAAAAATTGCATGCTCATTTTATTGCACTATAAAATGCATAGTTCATCATGCATTTTCATAAAGACCTGAAATTGAGATTTATTCACACTGCTCTTAATTGATTTAAAATCAATAAATAAATAGAGTAGCTAGTGTCCTTGTGTTTGATCTTGGTAGACTTGCCAAGTATAAATACTCTACAACATTCAAAGGATTGCGGTTTTTGCTGAACCGAATTTGCCTCCTATATTACGACAATTCCTGATTATTAAAGAGGCAGATTTCGTGCTCATCAAATGGCACCGTTGCCGGGGACACGATTTAACTTAATTAATTTGTTGAATTTTGATTTATCTTTGTCGAATATTTTCAAGAATTACAGGTCGACATTTCATGCATCATTTTTGCATCATGTCTGCTGATTAATTTTCCTCCGTATTTTTCTAACTTTTCTCTTTTGTGGCAGGTCCCATGAAAATCGAGGACGCTTGATCTTCATGGATGCGTGAAATCAGGAACTTCCGTTGAAGAGGTCGCAAAAGAATTTGTGAAGAAATTGTAGGATCTTTTATCAGTCAGCCTGCATTTGCATACTGTAAAAAAATGTGTGTTGCATGTGCATATTTATTTTAACAATCCTCATTAGAGGGCTTGCATGTTGTAAAAAAGAGAGAGTAGATCACTTGATAATCTACCCCCCCCACACACACACTTGCACATACACACTCACCCCCTATCTACCTTCCCTCTATACATTTCATAATCTCTCTCTTTCTCTCTCTCTGTATATTTCACCATTTCCCCTCCCCATCTACCCCCTATCATTTTGTAAAATTACAACACCCCCATCCGCCCCTGTATCGTAGCGTAAATACTTCTCTAAATACAAACCCCCCCAACTCAGGACCTTATTTAGGCTATTTGTAGCCTAAGTATAGGGGGGACCCACCTGCTCATCCTTCCCTCGCAGTGCCTTCTTAATACTTAGGTCAATTTTTAGCCTAAGTATAGGGTGACCCTCCTCCTCAGTTCCGCTATATCACCCTATATTTGATCGAGCCATGGCTTCATGATACTTGTGCTTTGAGGACATAGAAAAATTTAAGTATAGGGGGGTATACCATTTATTACTATATATTTACTTTATCCATAGCTCGTATTTTTTAAAACTTTTTGAAAATTTTGTTTTCGGGCTTGGTTTTGGCAAACTTGTGAACTGAGTTTTGTAAAAACTTTGTAAATTGTTTTCTTAAAATTGAGGGATTAATTTGTGTAAGTACTCCTTTTCAAAAAAAATGAAAGATAAAAAAACCTTTTTTTGATTAGACTCTGACTACTAGGCTTAGTAGAAACTTTCAGTGAGGGAACTTCGGTCTCCCTTAGCAGAGTGGGTGGTTTAGAGGACATTGTATATGGCTCCGTCCTCAAGTAACACGGGCCCATCTATCGGCTCGTACTTACACCCATACTAGCTGAGAGTAGATACTTTTATTCATTTGAGCCTGGTCTAGTCATTGTCTCTCCAAAGAATTAAAAAAATAATGAAAATTAAATTCCATAATAAATTTAAAAGCCAAAAATCACACAAAAATCACTAACTAGGAGGTTGGTGTATTCCTCACACAAACACATTCACTCAAGGCTTGAGGATTTTGAGGACACTAGATTTCTGTGGTCTAAGGAGTCTGTGTTAACATGCCTTAGTCATTAGGGTTTTTAAGCTTAATTATCCACACTTCCCTAGTTTGAAAGATTTGAGCGCTATATTTCCCTCTTCATCTCTACTTTCAAAAGAAAATGATCAGCACAATCACTTTCACAACTGCATGATTGATGAGATGAGTTGAGATATCACTTGAGGAACTAGGACTAGAGATTCGAGTTTAGATTCGATCTAATGATATTCGAGGATGCGATAAAGTTAATGAAGGCTTCAGAAAACCTGAGTGTCAACAAAACCCTAGCCAGTATGTGGGCAAGATTCATGTGCTATCTCTTTGATATCTACCTATGTACTAGGGTGTGATGAAACTTAATGAAAATTGTTGATCAGTGTGCGCCAACTTTTGGTAAAAGCAGTGGAGCTAGCCAATAAAATAAAGAAAAGAAATGTCAAAGAAAAGCTCTATCATCCAAAGTCAAATTACAAATGAGCATCTACCAATGGCGAGCGCTCCCAAACATTTTCAAAGTGTCCACTTGGACCAAGCGCTAATTAGGACCAAGGAGTCGGGCTGACATCACAAAAAGGTCTCTGCATCATAAGCGATAAAAGTCTGGGTGTCGATGATATCTTAGATACTCAGAAAAGACACATCCCAGTGTACTCCCAGAAAAACAAGTGCAGACGACTCCAACTCTCTTGACGGACACATTGACCAACAATCTAAAAATTTACATGTGTTGAGTAAAAAGGCACTCGAGAGGCCCCTTATTCCAATGTGAGGGAGAGAAAAATAGACACAATCCCATTCCATCCATCATCTGTCCGTCCATCCATATTTCAAGTCTGACAAGCTAATGAGACGGTTGACTGAAGCAAGAATAGACATTTCCTAGTATTGAGGATGAGGTCTAGAGGAGAGTCTTCGGGATTGGAACTTTGAGTGATGCATTGACTCGACTCTCATGAAATGCAGTACACCTAAATTCATATCCTTATATTATATGTACAAAAAGAGAGTCTGATAATTAGAGAAGTTGGATTCCTTCTGACTAAGGTTTGGATAAACCCAGAATTTTAGGATCTCTTAAATTAAGGGTCTTCGAAAGATTGAGCCTTGAAATCTTCACTTGCACTGTCAGGAATTAATCCGACCCCTTCATCTTTAGATGCCTCGAGGACGAGCATGGTTTAAATATAGGGGTATGATGAATCTCGTATTCATCATGCTAAAATTCATTAATTAAATCCCTAGCTTAATCAATCCAATAAAAATCACCGTTAATTCCTTATTTTTACCCTGTAATATATTGTGTATAATTAACCTTAATTAATTGTATTTAAATTCCTTTATTTTCATTGTATTTATTTTCTCATCAAACCCCCTTGAAAATTAGGTAGATTAATTGTCTATAATTCACTAACCCTTAAAAGACTAAAAATACAAAAACAACTCAAAACCAAAAAGTCGGTGTTTTTATCCCCTTTAAAAATACCCTGAAAATACTTTTTGTACAAATGACCTCTTTTGGCTTTTTGCCCAACATGAAACTTGTACATCTCGTCGAGACGAGCAACTTTCATGTTTTGACTTTTTCCTAATTTTGTCTCTAATTATTTCTTTTGTATTTTTCTTTGTTTTTATATTCTGAATTTTCTGATTGGGCCACGTGGCGCCCTCTGGGCCACACACGTGGCCCGCCTCCCCTTCCGCCACCCGGTGCTCGCCTGGGCCGTCATATTCCCTTCACTCCGCCTCCATCTCAACCGCCCGTTCCACTTCATCCACAGCCGTCAGATCATCACCCAGCTCACATCTTGACCGCTCCATCGTGCCTCACTACCAGCTATTTGATTTTCTTTTGATCTGACGACCAGCATCTCTCCACATCGCCCTTTCACTTCAGCCGCCTGATCCCACTATATCCTACGGTTAGCATCATCCCACATCACCCCCTCACTTTAGCCGCCCGATCCCTCATGCATCCTACGGTCCATAGCGCTCCATGTTATCCATTCTTCCCAGGCCGATGGATCTCCTCCAGACCGGATCCTATCCATCCATCAGCACCTTGATCTCCGCCGTTTGATCACATCCTATGATCTAATCCTAACCCTCTGCCCGCGCCATCATCTTGACCATTGGATCGCTAGATCCAACGGTACCCGTTCATCGTCCTCCTCCAGCCCTACCGTTCTCCCTGGTAACGCCTCCGCCCCCTTTCCATTTTAGCTCTGCCGCCACCATCCTGCTCCGCTTCGTAACACCTCCCCCACATAGCCCGATCGCCCGCCTTTCTCGCACAACCTCCACGTTCCCCCCTCCATTACTCCTCCATCATTAAAACTTCGTTCAAAAACCCCGACAACCTCATAACGTCCGGCCACCCTCATCTATAAATTCCCTCGCCCCGCCTCCGTTCACCCTCATCCACCATCCAGGGGGCTGTGGCCAGCCTTCGGTCCTCCGGTGACAGCGGAGAGACCGTCAATCGAGGCGAAGACAGCCCAACCCCGGTGAGATCCATGGCAGCTCTGCCATGTCAGCTCCGCAATCTCCGATGGTAGCTCGAGCTCGCTGGCATAGCTGACCAGATCGGGCGACGACCCCGAGCTTCCTCGAAGCCCAGCATAGGCTTCTCCCCCGCCTGGTTCCCCTCTCCAACAAGGTCTCCTTCCCCCTGCTTTTTCTTGTGTTTTTCTCCGATTTATACCTCCACCTGTCATCATCTTCACCTTTGCCTAACCACTCCAGCACTTCCACCATATATCAGTCATCTTTACCGACCATCTCTCTATTCTCCAGACCCTCCCCCGCCCCTACCCCCCTTTGCTCCACTTCGCCGGAGAAGAGGAATGCAGGTCGCCACTCCCGTCGCTCCCCATGGCCTTCACTCACTCACTAAGCACTCGCAAGCACTCGTACATCTTCAGCTATGATTAACACTTGCAGATACTTTGATTGGCCATAGATGGCATCGGTGCTCCTTCAAGCTTTTGTCCTCCAGCGAGGCTTCACCGACAGGGCTTCGGAAATTAGGTTGGACACTACCCGCTACATGCTCCTTGCGTCGGAAATTATTCGGGTTAGCTTAGACCTGAGCAGGAATTTTCGTTTTCGCAGCTGTCAGGTCATCGATCTTCTAGTTAATCTCAGCCATGTTTTTCATTAACTGTTCAAGGCAAGCAAGGGCTAGATTGACTAGCACAATCTCAGAAGATTCCTCCTGTTGGGGTTTCGTATGTTGATATGGGCGGTGAGACTGTGGCTAGTATCCCTGGGAAAACTTGTGAGGAGGAGGGTTGGAGGAATATTATGAGTTCTAATGTGGATACTTGGTAGCCGACTGCTGATGATATCCTTGATTGCTATACCTGAACTGCTGAGGATCATTCTGATAGTTCTGCCTCCAGGTGTTACCATGAGACAGAGGCTGATGCTGCTATGGGGGCTGGAATGGTCTCCCACCCTGTTGCTGTTTGTGATAGGGCTGGTTGCCAATGTTATGACCCAGAGAATGTCCCTGAGGATGGGTCAGTTGTGCTTCATTACTCCAGACACCATTGATTTCATGGATCAGCGATGGAGGTGGAGAGAACTGCTTGGAATAAGCTGGTTGGGGCTCTAGTTGATCTACAACCATCTGTGATTGGGACTACGGAGGCTGCTTCAGAACCTGCACGTAGTATACGTGCTGAACAGGTTGGGGCAGCGGTGGACTCGGCTGAGGCATCTGGTTTGATGATTGCTCCTTCTTATCAGCAGATGTCACAGCTGTTGCACACATATAGTTGCACATATTGGCATTCAAAGCTTGGACTAGCTGCTCCAACTGCTCGGAAATCAGGTCGAGCTTTTCCAAGTCTTGGGTCCTCTTCTCAATCACTGACAATTTTTCGAGGTCTTGCGACCTCTTCTCTATGATGTCTGCCTTGGACAGGTGACTCCCTATGATAGTCAGGTTGGAGCTCTCGTCCCTATCCTCGGCATGAGTGTCCATGTTCACTGGCTTACTGATGGTGGTTGGCATCATCATCTAAGCGTGTGACGAGGATTGAGTGACTTCTCCTTCAACCATTTCCTCAAAAATATTCCAAACAACGTCCTCATCCTTATTGAAGTGAGAACCACCGCAAGCGGCATCAACGAGCTTTTGGATTTCTAGCGTCAGCCCACCAACGAAATGCTGCACGAGACTAGTCTTTGGAATCTCATGGTGGGGACACTTTTCCTGTAGATCCTTGAATCTTTCCCACCCTTCATGTATTGTCTAGTGGGGTTGCTGGCAAAAACTGGAGATGTGAGCACGCATCTGATTCAGACGACCGAGAGAGTAGTGGAGAAATGCGGACTTCAATTCCTCACAGGTCATGACTAACTTGCCCAAGTGATCGCCCTAATGCAAGGCCTTATCTTGTAAGTTGAAAGGAAAAGCAGTCATCTTGATTACCCCCAATGGAATACCGGGGTAGTGAGCAGTTGCACAGATGTGGTTGAACTTCTTAAGATGGATATATGGTTCCTCAATGGTGTTCCCATGGAATATGGAAGCAAGGACAGAAACTGCAGATTTAGCTTGAAGTGGGCGTGATTTGTGGAACTTGGATCCACTAAGTGATGCGACCCGCTTTAGGATTGTATGTCTGCTTTGATGTTGACATTGACGGCGGTGGTCCATTGTCCCTTCCCTTGAAATTTGGTCCACCCACTGAAAAATCATCTCCATTACCCTCTGGATTGAACTCTTGATCTGGATCTGGTCCATCCTCTCTCCTGCCATATCTTGCATCAGCCCTCCTCCTCAGATCATTCAGCATATCTTCGAAGGTGGTCTGGGCCAGGGCTTGGTTAGTCAGTTGCTGCTAGATTGCTTATATGGATGCAAGTAGCTGACTGTTAACCTCGTTCTGAGTTGTGTATTGCCCTTCCTGAGGATTAGCTTCTTCTTTGGGTTGGGGCTGCAGACCCTTTCCTCTTCCATCGGCCATCATATATTCTGCTTGAATTTCAGGCTCAAAATCGGGTTCTTGGTGTACACATGGAAGAATACCTCGATCTGTCTGAATTGCAGCACCAGATGGAGAGAAGAAAACAGTGTTAAGGTCAACACAGAATTTTGTTAAGGATGGCGATGTATAAGGAGTGAAATCAATGGCCATACAAAACACACATAATTCGGGACAAGAGTGATCACGGTTTATTAAAGAAGGCGGGGAGTCTGGAGATCGGTTCACGGAGTTCGAACCAGATTCTCAAGAATCGCCCCGAATTGTTGGAGGAGGCAAGTGTATGGAACTGATGTAGGTGTGATAATTTCATATGATGAAATCACATGATCTAAGAACACTTCTCAGATCATTTCATAGAAAACACAATTAGGCATTAAGGTTACCTCTTAAAGTGTGGCTGTGATCGAGTCTCTAAACAAGGAGACCTCCTGTCTCAAGTCCGATCCGACGGAGGAGATGCTTGCGAGCGCGTCGATGAGACGTGCACTCCACGTAATCCATGTTGATGATCCAAACGACGAATCTCTTGATCTCGTCACACGAGATCTGACGTCTTCTTCACGAGTGAGGCACACTGTAGGAGACGGAGATCCATGAGAAAACAATCCAGTAGCATAACGACGATGCTGCGGCGATGGTGACTCTCTCTATGGCTCCATGGTAGACGACCAAAATGAGAGAGAGAGAGAGATGACAAGTAAAGAGAGAGAGAGAGAGAGAGAGATGGAGGGAGTTTAATCCTTTTTAAAATTATATGTGTAGTCTAAAAGGCAACGGCTACTCTTCCTTTTATACTAGTTGGATGTATATGTATCATCCATGTGCCCACTTTATCCAACAGTTTAGATTAAGAGGTTATTCATCAATGGTCATGATTTGTTGCTACAAATTGACAACAACAAATATAATTAAAACAAATTAATTATATCCCTTTATCAAGATACAAATTAAATTATTTTAATGTCAATTATAATAATAGATAATAAGGGAGGCAACCACCACCCTAAAAAGAGGGTGGTTGTCCCCCCTTGACTTGGTTATGGTTGACGACCACCTTATTGGTGGTTTTGTCTTCCTTAATATATATTTATTATATAGGATAAAATGCAACAACTATTATTGCATTTATCTTCACAAAAATATTTGCATATTAAATTTGTGAAAACATCAATCATGCCATTAATAAATATGAATCATATTCATATATCCAACAAAATATTAGATTTACAATTAATTGTTTATTTTGAATCCAATTCACAACAACATATAATTTGTAATTCTATTTACAATATTTCACTCCATCATATTATAAATCATATTTATAATATCCACGATTATTGTGGATTGTGATATCCAGATTAATCATATCCTTGATAATTAAAACATATTTAATCATCTTGGATCTCGATTCTCATGTGCCTAAATAATATAAATCACATTCACATTATTCATATCTTTGATAATTGAATCACATTTAATCATCTTAAATAACTCTCCTTATATGGCCAATCAATATGAATCAAATTCATATTATTCATGATAATTAAATCATATTTAATTATCCATTTCTCAATGCTCGGATACATATATCAATAGTGAAATTATCCTTGAATTCTTTCAAGGATAATGTGCTTTCTCTGTGGATACTTGGAGATAAGGATAGGGTGATTCTATTGTTCCACATACAGTGACTTGGATATTAAGATCACATCTCAAATCCAGATCTTACGGACCTCCCAAAAATGCTTGATTAAATTAAAGCCGTAGAGCTAATCTTCTCTTTGCATCTGAATGACATTCAGATTATTATCCGATACTTGGACCAAGATTAGATCGCTTCTCTATTGAGAGGAGTCACTAAAATCTAGACATGTTTCATCACTCCCTCGGAATAGAAGTGTCATGGTTATACAATCGTTTATGGTCACATCACGCTCACGTATTCCTAATACCTATATATCCTGCATATTGGACGACCTAGAATAAACCCAAAGTACTCGATCAATTTTACATTGTCTACTTCCGGGTTTTATCATCAAGTTTCTCATTCGATCATTGGGAGTCAGTATCGATTATATACTTTCCAAAAGCATATATCATACCTAGGTGTTGATCATATACTTTCCAAAAATATATATCAAACCTACAAATTCAGTCAAGCTTCCAAAGCGAGACGATCGTGCACGGAATTTGATCCTTCCCAATATCTCATGAGTGAGCTCATGCCTTCTGGTTTAGTAATGAACCCGTATGATCCCTTTAAGAGATCGTGTTACTCATATGCCCTTTTATGCCATCAATACACCGGTGTATAGACCTTGGTTAGGTCGTCAACCTATTGGTCTGCCAAATATACATACTCAGTCATATAGTAACACATTGTCTCCGATCAGAGGATGCGTGCATATATAGTGACAGCATACGACATAGGTCTTGGTTATCTCGATCTCTTTAAGTCAACTCTTTGACCTAACTTATCTAACACCTTCGAATCTCTATTCCTATGCAGAGGACCTACATAAAGAGGTGGGTTAGATATTAGCCTTTAGAGAAAGGATTGACATCTCCTTCTCGGGCTGGAGATCATCTCTTAATAATCATTCAACGGTGATTGATGAGTCCTCAATCTAACTCTAGATATTCATCCAAGCACCAACCTCTATGATTCAACAATTAAATCAACAATTGCATGATCATTAAGATTGTCATGGTACATATCCCTAATTGTACTAAGGGACCTATTATGCAAATTAGTTATTCTTCATTTCAGATTAGGGAATGATATTCGCAATAACATTTATTGCATAATGGCTCGTCGTAGGCTCGTATATCCAACAATCTCCCACTAGCCCAAAGAGTCATTAATGGGCTAATCTTTAAACCCACACTCAGGTGGAAATCATATGCTATTTATAAAAATAGCTAGGTAAGCTGATCAATCACTCTGTTCTTGAGAGAGTACACCAAGTCCTTTTACGGTACTTGCATATCTCCTAGTAACAGTGCTCACATCCAATGCAAATGTTGCATCTTATGCGACAAATACTCAATTAGTTATAGTATCCTTGACACTACAGCTCAATAATCATTATAACCAGTATGTAATTTCTATTATCCTTATCAGAATACTCTTATTCCTGTGGATCTCTATCGCCTAAGATGTCTGCAGTTAAGACATTTTAGATCACTATCTATAAAGTCTTATGTTTTTGAAGATAAGACTTTGATATCACTATCTCAAAAAGTTGTTCATCTTTGAAGATATTTTTATTACTGCAACTAAGTGTTTTATCTCCTAAGTAGGATTAGCAACAATTTACTATTCCAACTGTATGGCAGACATCTAGCTTTTGTACACATCTAGCATACACCCAACTTCTTATAACTGATGCACAAGGGCAAGCAGTTTTAGCATTCATTTCATCAACTCTTTGAGGTGTTATCCATTTAGATAGGTCAGTACCATATCTTAATGAAAAGAAGCATTTCTTGGAATTTTCCAGAAAATAGAAATGTCCAAGGTGTACCACTATCTGACGGTCCCAATACCCTCTTCTCTTTACTCTGAACAACTTCAGAACTAAGATTTAAGAGGTATCCTTAAGATCATATCTCAAGGTATGGAATAGAAAAATTATAAAATACTTATTATCATTACATTTAGCATGATGAACACAACAACGCTCCCACTAAGCTTCATGTTGTTCATCAAGATTCTATCTGAAATCATAACCTTTATAATTTCATCAAATCTAATTTTTCGACTACAAGAAGCTTATTTGAGTCCATAGATGGAGTTTCTTGAGCTTGCACGCTTTGCCTTCCTCAACAACGAAGCCCTTGGGCTACTTCATATGAACATCCTTAGAGAGGTATTCATAGAGGAATGCAATCTTGAATTTCATCTTGAAGATGTCATAGTCAAGCTGTATAACTACGGTTAGCAATATTTTGATGGGTTTAAGCATGATCACTGGAGAGCAATTTTCATCGCAAGCGATGTATTCTCTTCGGTGTGTAACTCATGGTTACGAGCCGTTCTTTGAAGTTATTTACCTTCTCATCAGGTTCCCTCTTTCTCTTGAAGATTCATTTACACCTAAACAGGTATTACCCTTATAGGTAGATCCTCGAGGGTCCTATATACAACACTTGTATATGAAGTCTACTTTAGACTTTATTTCTAACATCGATCTTTCCATGTTATGATCCTCAAAAGCTTCATCTTATGAAGTCATATCATTTTTAGACTTAACTGACACATGGAATCCATCCTCAAACTCATTTGAAGAGGTATGAATGTTTCATCTTTAATTGTCCTTTTAGTTTCTGATTTTAGGATCCTCATTATCTTTTCAAGACTAAATGAGTTCCTTCACTTCATTTTCATCTTGATTCTTAAGAGAGTCATCCTCTAAGAATCATGTCCTTAAAGATGAAATCTTTTAAGAATCTTAAGGTCATAAAGTAGGTATCCAAAACCATCCTTTATTTTCATAATGAAGTAGCACTCTCTAATGCTAGATTCCAGCTAACTTGCATGAAATCTTATTAAGGATATACATTGTAGTCTCTACTACATATATACCTTGGAAACTAAGAGGTAATTATTCTAATATTCATCATTTATCAAATCATATCACACATGATCAATTGCATCTCCCAACAACTCTATTTAGTTTAGGTGTATCAAGAGGAGTGAGATAAGAATGATATTCCTGTCTCCATAAGGTATTCATTGAATTAATCTAATAGGTACTTGCAACCTTGATTAGATAAAATTCATTCATCTTCCTTCAAACTTTTGTTCTAAATCAAAATTGTTAAATCTTTGAATATTTCAAAGCTTTCTAAGGTAAAAGGAAGAAATCTCAAATCACAAATAATCATCAATCACATATTCGTAATGTTTATTATGATATAGATGATCCACATACATCAATATGTATGAGATTCTGCATACCTTGACATCTTATACCATTCTCAGAGAAAGGTGTATTGGACATCTTACTTTGAATACAATATTCACAGTATATAAGATTTGAAATTTCAGACAATCTAAACTTTTATCTCTTACTAGTCTATTCATCAATAGATAAATATCCAAGGCTTGATGCCAGATCATTGTCAAATGATCTTCATCCTCCTATTGATCTTCTAGGGTTTAATTTTCAGTATTAGAAATATTAGTGAACCATTCGTTAATTTTCTAATTTAGTAGAGTCCTCCAGATGTCAGAATACTATCTGAAATATATCCATCTTAACTCTTTACGTTAGGTTTATTCCAGAATTCATGTTTATTTCCATCACTTAGAAATAAACTATGAGTGTATTCTAATATCTAGGTCATAGAGACATTCTCTAAGACAAAGGGCTCTCCCACTGAAAATATGAAGTCTATTTATCCAATAGATATTGTTGGAACAATTGCATCAATATCCATGTAGATGACTTTTAAACCTCATGATCAAATTTCCTAGTCTTCTAAAACATATGCAGCCAATTGCAAGTGTTATTAGAAGAATGAGATATAATTATCTGACTTTGAACTTATCAAATAAAAAAATCATTTTCAATGATGATATGTAGATATAGATTATTTCAATGCACTATCTGGGTCCTTCTCCATGTATCCAAGATAGTCTAGATAGTTACACTATCAGTACATCGTCTTATTGCAGTATTGGCATTCATCCAACTTTTTGGATGTCATATGGAAGTCACAGAAGTACACTCAACTATTTGACTTTCCTTCTAACTTGGATTAGGCCCATGCCTCCACTGTGCTCCCTTCATCTATAAACAACCATTGCTTAAGACAAGGGAGCTCTTATGTTGAATTCAAAAGATTTCAATATAAGAGTATTTCAACGTCTATACATACTTCATTTAATTCATACAATATGAATATTATGAAGCTTCATGAATGACTTGAGTATAGACAGTAGAATGATGACACTCATCGTAACTATATCCATCTAAAACTATAAAAGACTTGGGTTCAGGTAGGTACTCAAACATTTTGAATACATCATCTCTTATAGAGCCACCATTTTGTATCATGCAGTGAACCATGTCATTAATGATTAAATGTCGAGAGCACATATGTTTGCCAGAACATCTTCTTTGATTTTAATAAGGATTATTTGGCAATTGCGATTATCATCGACATGTCACTTCCAAATTACATTCGATGAGAGATAAAGACTACAGAGACATGCAAACCCTAGGGTTGTAATCCTATTGTCTATTTAATTGTCATTCCTCATTATTATGAGGAAACTTGCACATTACAACCACATACAATATGTGTCCTACTGCATGTACAATATCTTGGTCATGGATCCAATCCATGATATTTTACTTGTTATTATTGAGTATAGTATTGAGTGGGTTTAGTGAGGATTATCTGAAATAAGAAATTTACATAAATAAATATATATAAATATATATATATATTGCTTTGATTTAGGAATTTTTTATATCAAAGTTGTCTTACCTTGTCAACACTGAAAGTTCACTCCCTTAATCGCTTTCCATGTAAGAGATATACTTACCATTATATCTCAAGAAAGATCTAAGATCTCCTTTCTTATCTTTGTTACATCTCAATAATATGAGGACATGTAACTCGGATAAAAAGAAGCGGGAACTAATTCTGCCTTGCAAGTCCAACTTGAATTTTAATTAAGTCTTTAACACCCAGGCCCACCACCCTTAAGGTGATATTGACCCGTCGTTAATTGAACCAACCATCAAAATGATTAAAACTCGATATACACAATCCAATATCGTCCCAATAATATGAGGACCCGATATTGGGGTCACTACGCATACGACCTTACTCTTTCGAGAAGCAAAGAGCCCGATCCAAATGTGCTTGTATGCAGGAGCTGTCACTTTGTACATGTGTCTCCTACCTACAATCCTTGGAAACGGAACCCTTCACCTTGACGGGAGACGATGGATGTCACTTATATGATCCTCCATATCATGTTCAAATTCTAATTAATTATTATAAATCATATTCCCATAATTAATTCTTCTAAGGGAAATAACAACTCTATTCATAATAGTGTGTTGTAATTGGATCTAATTAATTTAGTCATATTAAATCAATTATTAATCCAATCAATCAACCAACAAACTTGATTGGTACTTGAATGATATTATTATCTCAAAAATACGTATTATTTGAATTTTAATAATTAGAAAAATACATCATGATCGCCTCAAGCATTATCCCTTCCTTACCCGTTGTCATGGCTAGTATCGACGGGAGTGGGACAAACCGCTCACGAAGCAACCTTCTACCCCAATGCTCCCCAACTAGACGCAATATCCACCTCAGGTCAAGATATTGCCAATTGATCACTTTGTACTTGAGATGATAAATCAGTCTTTCAACTGAAGTTATACTATATAATAATAAGCAAAGCATTTTTTATTAGCATTATAAGAGATTTGCTAAATAAATCCCCAATCCTATTCAAGCATCAATGTTTGCTGGAAGGTTCATGTAACCAATTGTGATCTAGATCATATCTAATCAAATTTAGTTATGGTCAATATCATTCAAAGAAATAATAATCATCTTTAAATATTTCATAAATATTCATAAATAAGTATTTATAAATTAACCATTAATTTCCATTAAATTAATTGAATGACAATCACAAGGTTCATGATCAAGTATGTGATTTCCAGTAGTGACCCCTACTTACTAAAATTAACATATCTCAATCAATTTAAATCCAAATCAAGCAAAAAAATTTCCATGATTTTTTAATTTTATTTACAGAAGAACCCAAGTAATATTCACATATTTATAAGCATTTTAAAATCTTAATTAACTCTTTAATTACGTCAAGATTCGCCATCCCTGAAATAATAGATACATGTTCATTAAAATGATCATAACTTGAGCAATAAGATTTCAAATCATGCAAACTCAAATCCCATAGTTTCCTTATTTAATGGGGATCATTATCCAAATTATAATAACGTGTTTAAGTACTTTCAAACGGGATGAAAAAATGTACTAAACAGGGTTGCGTGAATGAAATGCGATGAAAACATCACACAACCAAAAATGCCAAGTTATCTTCGATTTATGGATCATATCCAAAACCTCCGACCTATGACACTGATACCACTTGAAGAATATGGGAAAATCCTTAAGCTCATCATGGAAGTGTGAGGATCGCATCGTATGCGATCGGGAGCTACTAGTCACACTACTCGCTCGAGGCAGCAGAATTTAAAATTTTTCATAGATAAAATCATATAATCCAAGAAGACTTCTCAGATCATTTCATCTAAACTACAATTAGGTATTAAGGTTACCTCTTGAAGCGTGGTTGCGATCGAGTCTCTAAACGAAGATACCTCATGTCTCAAGTGCGATCCGACGGAGGAGACGCTTTCGAGCGCGTTGATGAGATGTGTGCTCCTCGCAATCCATGCTGATGATCCAAGCGGCGAATCTCCTGATATAGTTACATGAGATCTGATGTCTTCTTCATGAGCTAGGCCCACCGAAGGAGACAGAGATCCACGAGCAAACAATCCAGCAGCATAATGGCGATGCTGCGATGATGGCGACTATCTAGGGCTCCATGGTGGACGACCACAATGAGAGAGAGATGGCATGTAGAGAGAGAGAGAGAGAGATGGAGAGAGTTTAATTCCTTTTGGAATTATATGTGTAGTCTAAAAGGCAAGGGCTACCCTTCCTTTTATACTAGTTGGATGTATATGGATCTCAATCCATTTGCCCTCTTAATCCAACAGTTTAGATTAAGAGGTTATTAATCAACGGCCAGGATTTGTTGCTACAAATTTGTAACAACAAATATAATTAAAATAAATTAATTATATCCCTTTATCAAGATACAAATTAATTCATTTTAATTTCAATTATAATAAATAAATAATTAGGGAGGCAACTACCACCCTAAAAAGAGGGTGGTCACTCCCCTGACTTGGTCAAGGTGGATGACCACAGTGTTGGTGGTTCTGTCTTCCTTAATATATATTTATTATATAGGATAAAATGCAACAACTATTATTGTATTTATCTTCACAAAAATAATTCCAAATTAATTTGTAAAAACATCAATCATGCCATTGATAAATATGAATCATATTCGTATATCCAACATAATATGTAAATTATATATATAATTAATTATTTATTGTGAATCCAATTCACAACAACATATAATTTGTAATTCTATTTACAATTAAATCGCTTCATCATATTATAAATCATATTTATAATATCCATGATTATTGTGGATTGTGATATCCAGATTAATCATATTAATCATCTTGGATCTCTATCATCATGTGCCCAAATAATATGAATCACATTCACATTATTCATATCTTTAATAATTAAATCACATTTAATCATCTTAGATAACTCTCTTTATATGGCCAATCAATATGAATCAAATTCATATATTCACGATAAATAAAGCATATTTAATTATCCATTTCTCAATGCTCGGATACATATATCAACAGTGAAATTATCCTTCAACTCTTTCAAGGATAATGCACTTTCTCTGTGGATACTTGGAGATAAGGACATGGCGATTGTATTGTTCCACATATAGTGACTTGGATATTGAGATCACATCTCAAATCCAGATCTTACAGACGTCCCAATGATGCTTGATTAAATCAAGGTCGTAGATGTAATCTTCTCATTATATCTAAATCATATTCAGATTATTATCCAACACTCGGACCAAGATTAGATCACTTCTCTATTGAGAGGAGTCACTAATATCTAGACATATTTCATCACTCCTCAGAATGGAAGCGTCATGGATATACAATCGTTTATGATCACATTACTCTCAGGTATTCCTAATACATATACATCCTGCATACTGAAGACCCAGAGTAAACTCGAAGTGCTAGATCATTTTTACACTGTCTACTTCTGGGTTTTATCATTAAGTTTCTCATTTGATCATTGGGAGTCGGTATCGATCATATACTTTCCAAAAGCATATATCATAACTAGATGTTGATCATATATTTCCAAAAGTATATATCAAACCAACAAAATTCAATCAAGTTTCCAAAGCGGAGACGACCGTGCACGGAATTTGATCCTTCCCAATATTCTCATGAATGAGCTCAAGTTTTCCTGTTCAGTAATGAACATGTATGATCCCTTTGAGAGATCTTATTACTCATATGCCCTTGTATGTACACCAACACGCCAATTTATAAACCTTAGTTAGGTCATTAACCTTTTGGTCTGCCAAATGTACATACTCAGACACATAGTAACACATCTGTCTCCAGTCAAAAGATGCACGCATATATAGTGACAACATATGACATAGGTCTTTGGTTATCTTGATCTCATTAAGTCAACTCCTTAACCTAACTTATCTAACACCCCCAAATCTCTATTCCTATGTAGAGGACCTACATCAAGTGGTCGGTTAGATATAAACCTAGAGAAAGGATTTCCAACTCCTTCTCAGGCTGGAGATCATCTCTTAATAATCATTTGATGGTTCTTGATGAGTCCTCAATTTAACTCTTTAGATATTCATCGAAGTACCAGCCTCTATGATTCAACAGTTATATGATCATTAAGATGGCCATGGTACATAGCCCTAATTGTACTAAGGGACCTATTATGCAAATTAGTTATTCTTCATTTCAGATCAGGGAATGATATTCGCAATAACATTTATTGCATAATAGCTCTCCGTGGGCTCGTATGCCCAACAATGCAGTGTTATTAGCATGCAGATCTTGGAGGTTGCCTCGGTGCCCACCACAACGGGTCCTGTAATGATGTATGGTGTCACTCTCGACGCTTGATGATCAAGACAAGATTTAACAATTTAAATTTTTGAGCTAAGCCCAATCGAAGTATAATATATAGGAACATAAATTGCCTGAGGGATGTGGACCTAGTTAGTGAGCAAGCACACCTAGATCTAAGGGCTCAATCACAGAAAACAAAGTAAAGAAAGGCGGAAACTCAAAATGCGATAAACAAAGAAAATGAAGGTGGTACAAATCTCGAAAAATATTGTGAGCCATAATGGCTCTCCGTGGGCTCGTATGCCCAACAATGCAGTGTTATTAGCGTGCAGATCTTGGAGGTTGCCTCGGTGCCCACCACAATGGGTCCTGTAATGATGTATGGTGTCACTCTCGACGCTCGATGATCAAGACAAGATTTAACAATTAAATTTTGAGCTAAGCCCAATCGAAGTATAATATATAGGAACATGAATTGCCTGAGGGATGTGGACCTAGTTAGTGAGCAAGCACACCTAGATCTAAGGGCTCATCACAGAAAACAAAGTAAAGAAAGGCGGGAACTCAAAATGCGATAAACAAAGAAAATGAAGGTGGTACAAATCTCGAAAAATATTGTGAGCACCCAAGTGAACAAATTTTTGGAAATTGGGCCTGAATGTCTATTGTCCAGGTACTTGAATTTTTACAAAATAATTAATGCAGAAATAAATCACTCTTTGACAAAATAAAACAAAAACTTAATGCTAACTCTCTCTCTCTTTCTTGCTCTCTCCTCTTGGTCCACAAGTAAATGGACCAAGTCTTCTCGAACTGGGTGCCTCAACCACCTAAGCGGTCACTATTATCTTGAAGTCCCTTGCAAGAAAAAGAAGAGATTAATGTTAGCACAATGAACAATAACATCAAATGAAAAGAAAAAAAGAAAAAAAGTGTAACCAAAAATTACCCAAATTTCTATCCTACGTGCTGTCCCTGGCAACGGTGCCATTAGATAAATATGAAAATCGAGTGGTCTAAAATGAGCCTCACAAGGCGAAGACTCGGTCGTTGTGACGACCTCACAATAATCGTGTCTAATCAACAATTAACCCACACAATGTATAGAAAATCAACGCAAGTAGTGTAAATCAAAATTTAATTATACCATGCAATATATTGTATAGTGACCAGTACAATGGGTCAACATAGGAAACAATGAAGACATATAATCAAAAATTGGCAAAGAAAGACAATAAATGATTTTCGGCTTTTTTAGGGTTTTTTGATTTTTTTTGGTTTTAAATTTTATATTTTTATGGATTTTAATTTTTATATATTTTTAATTGGTTTTTATTTTATAGTTTTTATTTTATTTTCATATTTGTCTTTTTCATATTTTCTTTTCTTTTTTACAAATACATAAAGGGATATAAATAACTATATATACAATATAAGGTATTATATTTATAAATACAACTAAAAATATAAAAAAATAGTAAAATAGAATTTTTGCATTTTATATAATTTTTTACTATTTTTGAAATTTTTGGGAAATTTTAGCTAATTTTTAGGTATTTTTAAAGTTAAAAATATCCTAAAATAGGGATTAAATAAATAAGTGGAGTTGATTTGAAGCATAAAAATAACAAAATGTGTCAAAATTTCTCCAAATCAATTTTAATATATCAAATAATATGAAGAAAATTCAAAAGACATAAATAAGAATTTTTGGAAGTTTTGGTGATTTTTTATATTTTTATAAAGGATTTTAAAGCTTTTAAATTTTTAGTTATTTTCTTTTTCTATTTTTAGGGATTTTGGTCTGGAGTTGTAAAATAGTAGAATAAATAAAATATAATTTTATAGGATTTTTCGAAAAAGTTTTATATTTTTTGATGTTTTTTAAAGTCAAACAGGGGCAAAATGTGCTTATTTTGATTTATAGAAAATAGTAAAATTTCCTAAAGTGCAAATCTAAAATGTGGCATGAAAGTTTATGCAAACATGCACTTAATCCTAATTTTTCATAATTTTTGTAGCATGGATGATATTAGTAAAAATTAAAAAATAAGTACAAAAATTTTTGAACTTGTAGGGGTAATCGCAATTAAAAATAAAGGCAAGGTTGTTTTTGCAAAATACCTAAAAAGTTACAAATAATATTCAAACTTGAAGGACTAAATGTAAAATATAAAACCCGTAAGGGGTTACATGTAAAATCTCCACCTCACGTGGGACGATACATGAGGTGACGCGGCCAGGACCCAAATGTAAATATGAAGAAGTACAATGAGAGCATTGCAAATATTATAGATAAATTTAATCTATTTAGATATTTTACTTGACTAAATGAAAATAAACATAGGGGGGGAAGATGTGCAAATTAACCCCTAAAGGCTCTCCATCATGCGGCTAAGAGATCTTCACTTGACGCGAAGTGGCACGAGGTGGCACGATGATGCTTCATCGATCAAGAGCTGGGATTAGATCTCAGCGGGAGATCCTATGGTGGCTCTTCGCTTGATCGGGACGGCAACTAGAGACCTAGGTGATTATGCGTCGATCGGACAGCTACAGAGTCCCTTGGAAGAACAGGGATGGACAATGGCGCTAGGTCGCTCCCATCGGAGCTTTCTTCCTCCTCCGACCACCAAATGCGCTGCTAGAATGCTCAAGAGAAAGTTCGAGGTGCTCTGCATCTGGTGGTGGATGCCAAAATGGCTTGAGGCGCTCCGACTATGTCTAGTGGAGTTCAAGACCTAGAACTACAAAAATAGCCTCGAAATCTCCTGCAAAGGCATAGTTTTTCTTTATTAATTGCAGGAGAGTGTTATTGGCAAAAGGGGGAAACTCTGAGGAGCTTCAGGTGCGGAGATGAGGCGTAAAGGGCTTGAACGATGGTCTTCAGTGAAGGGCAGAGAGGGAGACCCGGATCTCCTGATCTAGGCGAGACTAGGGTGAATGGAGGTGTTTAGGGAGAGAAAAGCATGTGATGCTGGAGATAATGCAGATGATCGAGATGGCGGAGGAAGGTTGGAGTAGTCGGAAACAAGCAGCGGAGCCGGAGCTCCGTCGAACAAAAATTTCAGATTTTACAACAAAGCAAAGTGAAAACAAACGAAATAGAAGGTGATCCTACACTACTACTATGCTAAGGAATAGAAATAACAAAGAAAGGAGGATCTTGTCATATCTAAAACCATCTATAGAAGATCTTCGGACGGAGGAGGCGCGGCTCCAGATCAACTCGATTTAACACCAAACTACGTCGTTGAACGACCAGAGGGAGTGTTGTTGTCACCAGGACTCAATGGGGTAAAGTTTAGGCTTTAGTCGGAGGAAGAGGGATCAAATCACAATGGAAGTCGGAGGCGATGATAAATACCAGGAGACTTCATCAGGTGATGGTACTCTATATAGAGGCTCCCCGTCACAGGAATCATCTAGATGTGAAAGCGCTAAGGTCGAGGATTGAAATTCAAGAACAGATCGAGCCGAATAGATGCAAGGATTAAGAGCGAAAAACTCGAGAACTATAGGGTCAAACGAGGTCTGACGCATGGCATAGACTCGGTCAGAGAGTTGACCAAGGTCAGTGGACGACGTGCCCTGATTGGGCACGTCCTCTGCAAGAGGACAAAATGAAAAATAAAAGAAGGAATAAATGGAAATTAAAGAGTAAATGATTTATTTAATTATTGGTTAAAATATAAAAATATTTAATATTTTATGTAGTATTATTATTTGATTTCTATTTATGTTTATTAGTTTATTAATTGCAACTTACTTTTTGGGGGTACATTTGTAGGTATATTTATCTATGTATAGAGTATTTAATTTTATTTTATAATTTATATTTATATTTTTTATACACGTAATTTATATATTTATAACTTATGCAAATATACATAAATATATTTTTATTGTATTTTTCTGATATATTTTGTACACTTAATTAAATAGGGGTATTAATTATATAGGCATAAGTACAAGTAATTCATCTATATATTTTCATATGTTATTTTATTTTATTATTTTCTTTATGGTTTTATTTTATTAAAAATATGTACATGTACTAAAAATAATATTTACAAAATTATAAAAAAAATTTAAAATAATGGAAAATATAAAGAATAAATAAAATGAATATTTTATTCAAGTAAACTATACAATAGGGGTCCAAAAACTAACTTTTGTATCTTAATTCGAAATATCTTATTTCGAAATTAAGTGAAACTACCTTCATTAAATAGCTTATTAAAAGCTATATATAATTAAGTGGATTTTGGTACATTTTGATTTCATATGGAGAAGATATAGATGTAGGAAGTTTGGATTTTGGAATTTTATTCTGAGTATAAAAAGTACATTGTGTATTATTTTTGTGTGAAGTCAATTTTATTTTTTTCTATATATTTTATCTACAACTTTCATGTACAAAGTTTCTTTATTTGAAGTATAAATAATAAAGAATAAAATGGATCTCAAAAATGTAATATTGGAGATTTAAAATAGGGTTTTTATTGTGTTTTGACCCTTATCTCCCCCTACTTTATTCCGGTGTCGGACCCAATCACTAAGATGCCTAGGTCTCGGGGTTTGGA